>CM023458.1:105925569-106027146 GCA_013339765.2 Haemaphysalis longicornis | reverse complement strand
TAAGAACGTTAACAATGTATCTAAATTATACTTGACGAGGCAATTAAAACCTTGGATATATTTGATACCGAAATATGGTTGCCAAGGTGCCGGACTAGCATGAAAACCCTGGGTGACCAGGAGACGTACCGTGTTTTGGTATGCGTGCCTTTCTGGGACTCTATGCAACCAGCTGAGAAAGAGATATGCAAAGCATGAGTCAATATCGATATCTTTAGGTCGTGTTCTTCCTGTAAAAATAGTGTCCGACCGTACGGACGAAGTTGTTAAAGACCCGATTTTTACCTTTACGCGGGAGACTGGGAAAGAAATCAGGCGAACAACGACCTTCTTCAGTTCCGGCGACACAAGTGGCAAAATAACAAAACAGTTCCTGCATATGACCTCGGAGCGCTCGAAATCTGCGACCGGCAGCTTTAACTCAACCTACAGAATTTTCTGCAAATTTTTTTCACACTTCCCCTAACAAAGGCTACCGGTCAGCGCTCATTTTTAATTCGGATACGCCTTAAGATAATCTTGCGCGCCACAACGTTTAAAGCAAGGCTATATCGAGAAGCGGGAATTACTGTTGAATCAGGCAGTAATTCGACATTTCGCGCCCAATGTGACGTCAACGCTTTAAATGTCTTCTTTAGGTCAACTTAGAAATGCGGGAAAACCATAAACCGATGGGCGTTATCTCATACTTAATTCTGAAACCCACATTTTCTTGTTTCATTTCACATTGAGTGATAAAGCTGAAATGAGCTATATTGTGTCCGATTGGTTTGGTCGTTGTGGACATTTCTCGTTCGATTAAAGGTTTCATTCACTGTGCTATTCTTCCTCCACGTGTGCCCTCGCATACGCTGCGGAACGCGTTATTTTGCACCTGTCTTTATCTATTGCTGTTATGATGCCTCCTACGCCCTCCCATATAGTAAAACTTCTGCTTTATTGGCCATAAAATGGCTGGCAGCATATATTACCACAAAACAAATCCGGTAAGATTTCCTCGCCCACTGTTCTGTAAGATTCAGAACGCTTGTAAATACTCTCGGACGATGCTGTGTTTCTCTTTTACAAAAAGAGACGTCAGGATGCCAAAGGCAGCCACACAAGATTTTCGGGGACATGGAAGGAAGCGAGAGAGTGTAATTGATGATGATGATGTGTCTGATACATTATTGACTGGCAACACTCTATATTGGGCAAAAGTTATGGGTTGAGGCGGCGTGACTACGACGTGTGCTTCCGTCACGAGGTGAAGTTATATTTCAATGCCTTTGCTGAAAACAAAAATACAGAAAACTACAGAAAGGTTTTGCAGAGGGTGCCTACTTTACCTTGGGAAAGCGCGTTTCTATTTTCACTGTTCTACAATCTTGTTTGTTGGTTTTCCTTCATTTTATGTGTGGCTATGCTCCCCTCCCTTGGAAGCAAAATCCTGCGTACGCCAATGCGGTGGAAATTATCTTTGGTCATTAGTGCTTACAGTTAGGCCTAAAAAATTTGATAAAAGTCTTTCTTCGGTGTTTGCATGATGCACGACTACAGCAACGCCTTTAGTGCCAAAGAAAATAATTCCCCGGAAAATAATTCCACTGTGACAAGTGTGAAAGTGTATTCAGAAATTGTAAGGCTCTCTCTTGCCACACGGTGACGCTGATTGGGCGCCATAGAAGTGCCGGTGAGAGCAGCAAACACGCGCTTGCTGAGGAGGTGGCGCCCTCTCCTGCGTTAAACCAGACTTGTGCAATTGGCATGCCCTATTTGCCTCATATTGAATAGTCGCATGGGTAAACGCGAGCGCAGCGCAATCCCCGCGCCTCGTCCCGGGAGCTCCTCCTTGGTAATCAACGAGGCCCGGCACCAAGTAAGTATGCCTTTTCCTGCTTCGACCAATCACCCCACCGGATCAGGCCTGGCGTAGAGACCCGGTGCGTCTTTGAGGGCAACACAAATTGTAACTCGTCTGCAAACAGCATCTGTTAGTGTTTGACGATTGCTGAAACGAACAGCGAGCGTTCAAGAAATAGTTAAATCATGGTAGTTTATTTTGAATCGGTTTTATTCATTGTACACTTTTCTTTTAGTGCGCGTTAAGTTGTAGCGCGAGGCGATGGTAAACGAGGGTCCTAGTTTTTCGGTACCGTGACTACATATGATTACGAAGACGACGAGGCGCCGACAGCCTGAGCACCTAAGGGGCTTCGCCCCTAAAATATTCTGACGGCGCTCGTTCACATACCTATGCCTCTTTGTCTCCTTCCACGATTTTATCCTCTCAAACCCACTTCTCTAGTTCGGGGTAGCAGGCCGGGTTCTAGGCCTCGGTAACCTCCCTTCATTTCCTTTTGTTTTTGCCCTATCCTAACCTACCCTATCCTATCCCAATCTATCCTATCCTATCTTTTGTATTCCGCTACGTACACTAATGTACATTGCAATCATCGTGTCTTAAAACTACGATATCAGTGTACTGGTACCAATTATTATATGTAAAAGTTGCATTTTCTTTTCCAGTACGCAAAGCTCTGAACAAATTTTCCTTTCCTTATATTGTAACAAAAAACACTTCAACCAGCGCGAAACGAAACGACCTCCAATGTAAAATCTAATGCATCAAGGCAATTGACCTTCTGGTTGCACATAGTTCTTGTTTCTGTTCTTTCACAGCTGCCGACAGGTGTTGTTTGTTTATTTCAGCCAATTTTGTGTATAATTTGTCTTACGTTTAAGAATTTCTTTTTCGCATACTTTCTTGCAGACGCTTAGAGATTTCTGTACGCGCACTGCATTGTTGTCTTGATACATTTGTCTCACCTTCAGTGTACGGACTATCGTAAAGGCGATGGTCTTCTTTGAGCTGCTGGAATGAAAATTTTGGTCTTTTTATGATTCTGACTCCCGGCCCCTCGATTCATGCACCCAGCCAGTGATTCCCAAACGAGACAATTATATGGGCTTAACTATATTTAAATTATTAAATCCGGTAGCACACTTTGCGTCGTCAGTATGTTTCAGCGGATTCGAAAGATTGGGGATATTTGTAACTAAATAATGTTACATCAATCATAATAGAAAGGTGCATGTTTTATAAATGAACCCTGGCGTAATATTGCGATAGAAAGGAAAACATGCGTTAAAAACAGCATTTTAACCGTAAATACAGAAACCGGTCACGTAATAGACAGCTCACGGCTCGCCACACTGACAAAACATCCCAACAGATAGCCTGGCAGAAGTGCAGTGCGGGAAAATTTCATTCATTAGGATGCTTCGTCGTAGTGCTGCAGGGCCACCAAAGGGCAAAAGCACCAGAACATTTACGGTAAAACTAAAGAGGAGAGGAATTGAAACCAGGTGATGAAAATAAGTGTTTAAAATACAAATAGTCTAGGTGGTGCACCGGGCCATACGCCATGTCAGAGTACGGCTGACATAATATCAGTTCTGCAAATCTGGTTGCTGTCAATAAAATGTAATTATCCCTGGTAGAAAACATATGTCTACAGCTGAAATATGTGATCGCTGTAATAAAACACGCTGTCAGCATACTTGTCGGAAATGCTTGAATCATGTGGTAGAGTCCCCTTGGATTATGGATATGTCATATTCATACCTGCCACTTAGGTGTCTGGTATATGTAGTGAGTGAGTCTGAGTGTATTAACTGAGGCTCTCGAATATCACAAAAAACGCGGTGTGTCGACCGATTGAACCAAACGGGATCATCCCGCGTAAACTTGGGAGGGTGGGTCACGTTCGCATGTGCCATCCTCCGAGTTTTGGCTGGGAAAGGAGCGGGGTGCTGCCATGGCCAAGCCAGTTGTCGGGGAACACGAAATTGTAGGCGGCCGACGAGGTAGGATGGCCGAGCCCAAGTTTATTTGCATCGTCATGGCTGTGCCATGGGGAGGGCTGCGAACGTAGAAGCGGGTGCCGTTGCAGAGGTCTGTACCAAGCGCTTTCTACCGGCGAGCCAGTTAACAATGATGATGATGGGGATGCCGATAAAGATGAAAGCGACAGCGGCTCTGCGAAGTTTTCTTGTGGTTGTGTCCACTGCGCGGTTACTATACTTGCCGCTTCAGAAATCTAATTAGACTGCTTCGTAACGTGTCTACCAAGCGGTCGAAAGAATTGAAACGCTTCATCTGTATGGTAAGGGTTCCGATATCGATGGATGTGCCGTAAAATATTAGGTTAAAAGGATGATGGGTGACTTTGTAAAAGCACAAAAAGGGTTCACGTGTGGCCACTTATTCTGGGGGCTTCATTTCCCACATACGATATAGAGCATTTCGACCTGCCTAATAGGGAAGCCGCCACATCCAAGGCAACGCCACAGGTGCAACCCGGGGTACAGACTTTTTAGGAATATTTTAGTGGTTGACCCATCGACAACACTGCTCTAGTCATATCGTGAACCTACCAATCTAATAAAACACGCATCAATGTTCGTGTGATTTATAAGAAAAGTTTAAAAGGACCATCAGAGCAAGCATTTACGCTATAGTTGTTTGACATGCCAGATTAATGCGAGCTTTTTTGTTCAAAAACAACGCATCCAAATTTCTGTTCTTTTTTGTGGAACTGACATACCACTGCATTATATGTCTGGATCAGGTCAAACCCCCGCCAGTTATAAAACAGAACAGGAGGTCTAAATTTAAACCTTTGCTATCTGCCAGCCAGAACATTTGTTGATACCAAGCTTGATGTCGCACTCGCAAAAGGAATGTATACAGGTTTAAATTATAATTGTATAGGCGTGGTCGGTGCTAGATGCAACACGGCAGTGTCTGGCGCTGCGGGAATCTTACGGCCTATGTGGAGGCACCTGTGGCAGCCTCCTGTGGCACTAATCTTATAATGTCGCACGTATCGCAAGGTTCCCGCATAGCCTGTGGTAGCACTCTGCGAAATGCGGCCTGGTGCTGCCTTGTTGTGTGTAACAGTGGCCGTGCCTACACATCGTATACATACACGCAGCAGTAAATTGATAGTGGAAACGCCCTCTGACGCGAAGGCATTGCAACAAGAAACAACGTGCAGCTCAAAACTCCGCTTTGAGGTACACCGTTCTCCCACAAATGAATCGTGGAGTGCAGTACCAGCTGTCCCATGGAATGTTTTATTAGACGTGTAACTTTCAGGTGTTTGGCTTGTTACCCTATATACCAAAAAGACTTGAGGTCTCTGGGGATATCATTCCGCAAAGCAGTCCCTACAATTTTCACAGGTTCAAGAATACAGCGAGGCCGTTCTTCTTATGAAGAAAAGCGCATCTAATGTACATACGTTAGGCCACGAGTTCACAGTTGGTAGATCGCCCTGCCTGGAAGCTGGCATGACAGCACTTGAGATGAGCATTGCATTCTAACCCCAATGCTGTTCATTTGCTGATTACCTCCTGAAGAAGTTTAGTAACTTGGCAGACCGATGGTATTGCAAGTTGTTGGGCGAGAATGCATATTTCCCTTCCTCCACAAAATCTACTACTACGACCTCCTTCCATGACGTGGGAAGCCGCCTAGGAAGCCATATTTTATTGTATAAATGAAGTAGTATTTCGAGAATGCCGGCATGTAAACGTACTATTTAGTGTATGTAATGCATGCACTTGAAATTAAAGGCCGCCTCCTCAAGTAGCCCTCAGCTTATGAAGTGAAAACTGAGTTTTAACACACGGTTTACCTGTCTACATTGCGAAAATTCTTCTTTCCGGCCAATATTTTATTTTGCTGGAAAGTCTTGGCGTACTGTGCAGAACTAGTCACGTGTTAGAAGTGTTCTGCTAGTACATTGGACTGGATTTGAAGTGTGTCTCCTATCGTGCTGACCAGGGCCAAGTGATATCTCATGTCGTTTTGCTGCTCATGTTGGTGTCCGTACTGTGTGTGTGCCTCTGTAAGAGTTTATTGATGTCACATAGGCGCACCCACTATCCCCATCTGTCTCGCGGTGCCCTCGCTTGCCTCGAACCTTCGACCGTTTAAATGATATAAGCTTACTTGACGTGGGACATCGGTGAAAGATACCAGAAGCCCTGTTAGGGCCTCTCATGCGTGTCTATATCCCAGAATCTACCACGGTCCCTAGGGTTGCACGCCACAACGGAGGCTCTTAAAAATGACTTTTTGCAGCGTAAAGGACGACGATAACTATGTGTGTTTCTTCCAAGCATACGCGCATATGAATGTGTAATGTGGCGTAGCTGTTTCTGTGCCTGTCTTCTAGTTCGCTGTGGATTCCCTGAAGTTTTTAAGCGAGGTACTGCTTGGCCATTGCCTTATATACTTTAGTGTGCTTGGGAAGTGGCTACTACCATACGGGTTTGTACCTGCCTCTCAATCTAGACTTACAAAGGAAACTGCTGAATCAAGTCGAGGTGTAAGTGCTGTAGGCGGTCATGCTATGTAGGCTGTTACTTGATCAAAATGCAAGTTTAACATTGAGATCTGAATTTATAGATGAGGCGACCTCATGCATTCGTGAGAGGATACCCCAAATTGGATTATGTGCGGTGAGGTCCGCCATGAGGAAAAACGTTTGCGCAGCTGGTTATTAATAGCCTTCCAATCAGAACTCGACGCTGGAGGACAGGAGGAGTGTAAAATTGGATTATCATTATTAGCCTATCAAATATGTGGTTGCCATCCCAGCAGTGTGTTTGAAAGGCGGTCTGTAATTATTGCTGTGACACCCCAATGATTTTCTGGCAATGATCGCCAGACCCTATGAAGAGTATATTTCGCCAGCCCTGTATTTGATAAACACCTTGTAATTATTGGTAGTTTTTCCGTTGATAATTAAAGGTTTTTCTTAAGGAAACATGTCACTCATTGAATAAAATTCAGTATCTCGTACACAGCATCTATAATTTTAGTAAGAAATAATCCGTGGTTTCATTTTGCGTTTTTTTCTTCCCATCTTCTAAAGTTTAAAACGGTATAGGTCTTGGTCTTTGCAGTGGTTTTCAGGACTTTTATTCTCCGTCAGTTATTTTTCCATTTCGGTTGCCTTGAACTTCAAACCCCTTGCTGTGGGCTGCGAGCGGGTAGAAACGGTTCGACCTCCATATCCTGGTACGCTGTCTTGACAGTTAGCCACGTATGGGGATTTCTGTAAATAGCACTGTTTTCTGTGCTTTTTGTCCTGGCCCCCACTACCGAAGCATTCAGAAGCGCCGTGGAGTTAAAGCCCCTGTGGAACACCGTGTTTTTCTCCTTCATGCCTTTGGTTGCACGGGTGCCGTGCCATGAAAATGGAAGTAGCGGCATTGTCCAGGTAGTGTTGGTTGCCTCCAGAACCATTACAGGGTGCGAAGTCAGTGTGAGGTGAGGCAGGATGAAGTGTGTGTTGAGGCACTCGGTTGCTACTGGTACCAGACGCTGCTCCGTCTGCGGTGAGGTGTGTCAGCATGCCCTCCGATGCGAGGAAGGCAAGCCTCTCCTGTGCCCTGGGAAGGCGTTTTCGGTTATCATAACGTGTATAATTTCTCCTCAAGAATAAAATTTCGCAAGTGCATGAGTATGCCGGGTGTGATCCCTGGCAGTTTGGTGTTTCAAAATTTGTCGTGGTGCAAGTTTAGATTTGGTGATCATTTTGTGCGGAATTTCGACGAATGAGTCTACCCATGTGGGAGTTTGGGAGTTCGATCAGCGCCCGAACCGCTGTTACTTAAATCAGAGATGTTGGTTTGGACTAAAGGAACAGACATTACCGAAGATAAAACCTTCATTTTGTATTTTGGGATTGCGTACAGATCGAAAGGCTAATGTTTGTTCCCGGGGCATCCTTATCTCTTCGCGTGGTGCTACGGCTTACTGCTGCCATACTGATTTTAATGCCTTGGAGCCGATCAGTTTCTGTTTCGTTCATCATTTCTAGCTCAGATATCACGTGTTGGGAGCTGTTCACGCTCTGGCGTGTGTGACTCTGATATCCAGATCAAAAATGCGGGTTGGGGCCAGGTCATTACTAGCTGCTTCTTGTTAACTGACTCCCACAGGAACTTCACCCAGTGCTTTTTGCTTGACTTTCTATGAATCACCGTTGTCGTCTTCAAGGAAATTGAAAATGAAAAAAAAATACTGAAGTTATAGGGTTTGGTGTGTTGGCTGGTTCACTTACCAAGCAACGGCGGTTCTCTTACCAAGCCGTCCGTCCAGCATTAGGCGAAGCTCGGCTTATTGATCCGCCTTAGTTGACAGCAACAGTCGTTTATAGAATACTGCTTACAATTTGTCATCCCCATATAGGCTGTGCCTGCCTTCTTGTCAGTTCAAAACATATTCATCTTTTTGCTCTAGCTGAAATAGGTGTATTGTGCAGGTTCTATTATCATGTGTGTGGCCAAGCTGTAATACATAGAGGGAGAGGGCGCTAACATTAGTGGGTTGAATTTCACAAGGATAAAAGTGCCGCTTTAACCAATTTCTTTCATGACACTCTTCCTGAACACATGCTCTGACTAACTGAACTGTTTTTTTCGATAGTTGCCTGACCAGTTTAGTTCTATATAAAATAAGAACGCATACATTTACAAAGAGTTTGGGCACTCCAGAGAACATTCAGGGGCGTGCTATGTAATTTCATTCACGATGACGTACGTCCTCCTTTTAATAACAGATAAATTTTATGGTAGATTAGATTTTTCAATGATCTTTCACGGGGACGATTTTGATGAGAGCGAGCAAGTACGTTCATTTTCATATTATTGTTGATATTATTTAAATGAGTGAAGTGCACACTGCCTAATACCTCAAAAGAAACTAATTTTCTTGTAATGTTGTACTTCGTTAAAAAATTCTAGGGGTGTTTAGAATGACGCCCGGCTTCTGGCGGCTGCACATCTATCCAAATTTGTGTTCACGGAAGGAAAAGCGTAAAATTGTGTTTTCTTATTTGTCTCCAACCAAAAACATATAAGCAGTAATATGCGTGCAGAATAGGGTGCTTTCTGCAACATATAAAAAAATTACTTTTTCACTGGTCTAGTTTAAAGGCGTAAGGCTTTCAATCCTTCCTATGAGAATTTGCGGATCGACCCTATGTGTACACACCTTCCTCTAGCTTGAGATTACAATGGGGGGTGGGAGTTCCGTCAAGCCGCGAGTACAGCGGCTTTTTTTCCCGCCTCCTCAGCCATTGTGCTTGACTGAAATAAAGAACTTCAACTTCAACTTCAACATGGCATTTCTGGCACGCTCCTCGAAAGCATGGCACCGGCCATGCTTTGCACTCTGACCCCTCATTCACAGAGCTGTCACCTTCTCCGTCATGCACCACCACTTCAAAAAAGCGCGATGAAGACGTAGCGCAGTAGCGTTCGTACTGGAGCTCTCAGCGGGGTACAGGGTCTTCTGCCTACTCATCAGTTTAGCCCAGAATTGTGCGTGCCTAATGTGAAAAGTAAAGAAAATGGCCGAGATTTTTACCTGTATTTACTTTTCGGTAAATGTAACCGTAAAAATGTGTTTTATGATTGGCTGGTTTGCCGCTGGGCGCGGTCCCGTCGCGTTGACGGAAAGGAAACCTAGAGCTAGGCGTCCCATGACCATCGCACCGTTTTCGGCGAAAAAGCGACCAAGAAACTGTCGCCTATGACGGAAGATGGGGACGTGACAGTGACGTGATGGGGTGAAAAACGGATGTGTGAATGATGCCTATCCGTCCTAGCGGCCACGTTTTCTCACTTTCAGCAGCGTTAATGGTTGTCTGCTACAACATTTTAGGGCAACTGACACACCGGAAAAAATATTTTTTGCACCGTGCTTTTCCCCATTTGGTAAAACGATACCAACAAAACGTCACTTTTCACCAGATCTTAGCCACAACTGTAGCACAGCTCACCTTCAAGCACCACAAATAAATTATAATCCTTGTGTTGTCATTGACAAGGCTCTGTTATCGCAAATCTAAAATACCGCTCGTTTTTATTCGGGCAGTCATAAAAGCAGATAAAGAAACACTGTGCAGGGCACGAAGTTGCGTCTACAAATACACGAGCTTAACCGCTTCTAAGTATACTGTGACCAAAATAATGCAACATTTTTTCCTTAGTATTATCGTTAGAAGAACTGCCGGAAAATTGCACTTTCGCACTCACTTGACTTTCTTTGGCGGGGAGTCCTCGGGGAGGCCGGTCGAGCTCCTGTCTTGTGGCCGCTTGCTGGACTCCCTTGTAGGCAAGTTGTTTTCGGTGAACCACGACCATGTCAGGTCGGAAATCTGTGCTGTTGTTGTTGTTGTTGCTCCTTTAGATATTGCACATACCCAATCAAGGCATCGGCCAATCAGCAGAGAACGGTTAAAATAAATGGATTTCTTATCTAATTATGAGGCGCTTAGAAAAGATAATTTAGACCGGTTGCAAATAGTGTTGGCTCCATAAATGACAGGACAAAAAGCCAAAGCGAGAGTGAACAATCACACTCATAAAGTGAATCTATTAGAAATTTTGATGAATCGCAAGAGGGCAGAGCATACATCCCGGCGGCAGAACCCAATGTCGGAAGCCCCGGATAATAGTAGAGCCAGCACTGTTACGGATATCCCCAAACTGCAAAGCGGTACATCCAGGAAATGACGTCTGCGATATGCAAAACGTCGACATGTGAACAGGTATTGTTCTACAGACTGATCTTCGTTACTATAGCTGTCCAGAGCTGTTGGCGCCAGACGAGACCGGTGTAACTACCCACTGAACTGGGGCACTCGACAACGTAGTGCTGTAATAATAACCTCTAAGTGGCGCGAAGGGCATCATTCAGGTTTCCATCAGGATTTCAGATGGTTCAAATCTCTTAAAGACGATAAAACAGATACTTGCTCTTCTTGGAGTGTCAACATTCTATGGTACCTAGCAGCGGTTATTAAAGATGAAGGTTCAACGACGTCGACAACAGGCGCAGGAAGTGCAATCCTTGCTAGAGAGTCTGCGGTCTCGTTGAGAGTGATCCCCGCATGACCAGCAAGCCAAATAAGGTGAATTTCAGTAAGGTGAGGTGGCAGGAGCGACCGAAACGTCCGTAGGAGGGGAGTGTCTATAGGGGACGAAAGGGCTAAGCATACCGATAAAGAACCTGAAATTATGATTGGAGATGTAATTGATGCATCCAGATTTCCTACTGCCTGGACAATTGCTAGGAATTCCGCGTAGAATATGGGGATAAAGCAACCAGACGAACCGAAAAGGACCAGTTAAGGAAAACGGAAAATATACCTATACCGATCTTTTTTCTCGTTGAAAGGCATTTGTACATATTATAGCACCTGGCTGCAGGGAGGCCAAATGATCTTGGAGGAGACGAATGAGCAGCCGGGCTGGTAACAGTTTAGCATTTTTGGAAAAATGGTTCCGGAACTTGATAGAAAGAGAGCTCCTTTCAAGATATCGAATAACCTGATTTATGGCTACACCCAATAGAGAAAGAAAGCTCTTTACCAAAGTGCTTTGTGGACATAAGCATCTGGCCCATTGGTGCGCCAGAAACGCAACTGCTTCTGCAATAAAGATAAACTGCTCCCTGTTCACCCCAAAGCCCTAAGATCTAGGAAAACTTTCCACAGTAAGTATCCTAAACCTATCTGGCAGAGGAAGAACGCGGGCTCCTAAGTAAAGTACTCAATTATCTGCATTCTTTGGTAACGCAAAGCAGCAGTAAAGAGCTTGGCGCTCCAGAAGAACCAGACGATGTATGGTTATACGCTGCGGACCCAGCGAATAGCACACACCCAAACTCTAAAATGTGGTGAACTTACATTCTGTATATCATAGGGAGGATCTTTCTGCGCATGACCTCCTTGCTATGACTGAGACGCCTAAATACACCAACAGCACGTTCACCTTTGGCCTGTATGATGGCTATAGGTGGGGTCCAGTCAAGCTCACTAGTGTATATTATGCCAAAATGCTTTAAAGAAGGAACCTGAGGAATTATGCACTGTCGGTAACAGTGAGTAATGTTAACAGTGGTTGTGACCGAAAAACCTAGTAAGGAACATTTGTTAAAATTCATAGAAAGACAAATACTGTTCAACCAGGAGGCAATAATATTCAGATATGACTGCAAAATTGCGTGTAGTGCTTGAATGTCAGGTGCTGATGCAAAACGCGCAATAGCATCCGTATAGCCATATGTAAAGACACCAGAAACCACCGGAATTGCACTTAGAAGGATGTTAAAAAGAACAGGAGAAAGGACCGCCCCTTCCAGTACACCCCTAAGCTGTGGCCGCTTTGAGGAAGTAATATCAATTTTTTCACAAGTGAATGGCCTGTCTCTCAGAAATTCGCAAATCCCTGCTATAATGTACTTTGGGAAGTTTAGAACTTGTAATCGGGACAACAACACAGGATATACCGCACTATCAAAAGCTTTTACTACAACTAGAGTCACTAGAGCTGCCAACTGGTTAGTGCGACGGGGTAGTTAAATCCCACGTTCAAGGTACATATGCCACTCCAAATCGAACAACCAGGTAAGAACCAAATTTCTCTCAGGGTAAAGACTCTAGAACTGGAAACCAATTGAAGTATGTGCTGCTGCAAGATCCACTCAAATATTTTAACGACGTTCGATGTCAACGCGATAGGCCTTATATTTTCAAACAAGAAGCCTTGGCCAGCACTCTTAAGTACAGGAAGTATTTTAGCGAGACCCCAGACATCGGGGATCCATGCATGTCCAATAGAATAATTGATCATGTCAAGAATATGATTGGGAGCCTCTTCAAATAATATTTCATCATTTCAGTAGTGATGCCATCTGGGCCAGGAGCTGGAGCAGTTAATTTAGTCATGGCGTCAGGAACCTCTTAGAGCGTTACCTCTTCGAAGTCATCTACCGCGTCTGGCGGAGTAAAAGACATCGCTAAAGCAGAATTAAAACGAGCTTGAAGCCCATCAGCAATCGACTCTAGGGACTCTGAGAGTTCACCTGGAGGTAGCCCCACAAAGTCTATCATCTGGATAGGGTACTGCTTTCCGTGATCGAAGGAATCGAAAAAGCGAACGCTTATTGTTAGGCTTGGAGAGACACGAATATCCATCTCTGTCATAAGTCTGTTCAGCATTGGAAACAGCGCGTTTGAATACCGCTGAAAAATATTAGTAGTTGCGCCAGTTAGGTGGAGATAGATCCAGGCAAAGTTTCTTCCAGGCCGCCTTTCTACGTCTAAAGCTGCGCGAACAGTCTTCGCCCCACCAAGGACTGGACGATACTAACTTATTCGACATGACTTCAAATCTTTACGACTGAGCTGAAGTGGAAAGGGAAGTACAAAGGCCTGTCGCACATTCAGGTTCGTTTTGTGTGACCAGAGAGGGCAGGGACTCCTTCAGAGAGATTTGAAACCTCTTATAGTTAAAAAAGATTGGCTCTGGCAATTAACCCTTTCATGGTCACAGACGTATATGTACGTCCTCTGCAAACAACTTCTCTCTTGGCATGTGCTGCCACACTGCGGAAATATATCTAATTATTTTCTTGCGCCGATGGCTCTTTTTTTTATTTCTTTATGGTTTACTTCAGCGCCGCGATGGCTATCGCGTCCGCATCCGGTAACCGTAATAACCCAACTAAGGCCCTTTCCGCCCACCGGTTGCCTCTCGCGTCTTGCGCCTGCCACAGACCAAGGGCGCCTGCGAAGCTGATGAGGCTCCTTTCTATTTTTTGTATTTTAGGAGATCTGCGCCGTCTATCACTCGCGCATCCAGCTTCGCGCGCATGCGGGCACAGCGGCTGGTTTGGGTATCGTCCTCCGGGCGCTTCCCGCTTTTTGCGTCCGCGAAACTGATGTCTATCTGAATTCGATTCACTCAAAGGGTACCTGCTTGTTAGTCTCTCGTTTTCACTTAGAATTTTTCTTGTGTTACGCATGAATAAATCACATGTAACAACACAAACGATTTTTTTGCCACTGTATGGTCACCCTCTAAAGTTACGATAATTTTTTCTCGAAATAGATTCATTCCAAGAATTTAAATCAGCACTGAAAAAAATTGACTCTGGGGGATCGCATTTGACGAAAAAACTCTACCCTCAAAGGGTTATTTAAACGGATGGGACACATGATGTCAAAAACTGTTGGGATGGGGTCACAACTAAGACCTGCCATTAACGATCGACGAAGAAGACACTGAAACACCTCGAGAAGATATAGTAATATCCAAAACAGATTTCGTTTGTTCCTTAGGATAGGTTGGACAATCGGAATTTATGTATGTTAGGTTGTTATCTGTAATCCAATCCAAGAAGCGATTACCGCAAAAATCCGTCGGGAAGCTCAAGTAACGTGGTGGGAATTACAAACTTCCGAAAGAAAATGGGAGGTATGGCCCAAGCAATAGCCAAATCACGTGGTTCGGAATCGATGACACCACTAGGAAAGTAGACGTTGGCCAATGAGAAGAGGATGTAACCAGATAGCTTTAATTGCAGCACTAAAATTTCACAGTCTGGGAGTTGAAGTTGAAAGTACAATTTCGCGTTGTGTGAAAACTTCGTTGCTATCAAACTTAAGAGACCGCCACCTCGGGTTGGTCTGTCTAGTCTAAAGATGCGGTAATTATGAAGACCAAATTCTTGGTTGCTACTCAGCCAAGTTTTCTGTAGCAAAATTACGTCTGGGGAAATTTGGGAGCGCAACCAAAGGAAATACGCAAAGCCAGCTGAAACAGAGCGACAATTCCACTGTAGAATGTTTAGAACACCTATAATTCTGAGAGACCTGCTGCAGCAAATGCAGCCTCTAATATTTTATCCTTGGGATTTGAAACAGATTTACCTTGCTTTGGCGGCAGTTCCAGGGCTTCAGTACTAGGTGATGCGGAACGTTCATCAGACTGAGGAACAGTCTCCATAGGCCAAGCCTGAAGCTTTATGTTCGAAGCTGAAGAGGGCGAAAGGGTGGGCAAATACTCTGTGTCGACCGTAGGACCACGTACAGATGAGGTACCGGCCTGAGCGCAATTAAGACGTTCCGATCCTCCCACAGACGTAGTGAGAGTAGGTGAGACTTTACGAAAATTCGAGGCAAGATTTGCTGCTTATAGCAGCGGCCTGTCAGGGACGGTGGAAACTTGTGGAATCATTTGGGGAGAGACGTATACAAAAGCGTTGCGAACTGGAAATACGGTGCGGGCTGAGTCATTACCGTGCGAGACGCGCACTCGATTATGCCGGAAGTTAACTGAGAGAGAGACCTGAGAGAGACCTGAGAGAGACCTGACGAGAGACCTTTCAACAGCCGCTGCAAATGCAGGAGCAAAAGATGGTCAGCGAGGGAAGGCTATTAAATCTTGGCAACCGCTTTTTCCACCGACGTAACAATGGTACTTACTCTTCTTCTACAGTGCTCTGCATTGCTCGAGGAGGCGAATAGCCCAGAGCTGGTTTAGTGACAAGGCCGGCTGGCGAGGCGTAATAGCGCTATGACTTGCGAAGCGTAGCTCAAGTGTCGCCGTTGCAATGTCTTCTTATGGCAATAAATGGTTTTCCAATGATTTAAAAGGCAACCTGGTGATTTTGAACAAGTCCGTTCACCTTTCCGGATCACCTGGTACCACTCAGTACTGTTTGACAAACGGCTTTTGTTCAAAAAAAATCTTATAAACACACAGCTCATAAAAACGCGTCTGCATCGCTAGGTACCCCAGCGGCCTTTTGCTCACCGGGCGAAAACCGGACCTACATGAGCCTGTATTTGTGCAAACGCCAGTTTCCAGAAGTGCATGGGTTCTCAGTGCCCAAATTCTTGCCTTTTATCTTCTGAACACCCCCCAGTGAACACAAGACGGGTAACCTGGGACCTTACGTCCGATGATCTCCTTCTTAACTCCAGTTGCCAAATACTCTGCGGCCGGTCGCCTGCCGTAATTTTGCTGAAGACCATAACAGAATGAGAAACGTACTCTTTGGGGCAGTACGTAAGCCGGCCTCCTACATAACACCGGTTACCGGAAGATCACGAATATTGTTCTGCTGGGCACTTGTCATTCACCTTAGAAAAGCGCAAGCACGAGGGCCGCACTTTGGCTGGTCACTTTCCGAGCCCCAACTGCGACAAGAATACGAATACTCTGCGGCCGGTCGCTTGCAGTGCGTTGGCTAAACACCGCTTCCCGAAGGAAAAACGGACACCGCGGGGCCATACAGCCGCCATTATTTTTCTGAACATCGGTCGGCGAAAGTAAACTGGTTATCTGGCAGCCGGGTACCGGCCGTGGTGTGTCTCAACATGGGGGCCGGAGAAAAAGAATTGCTGGTGGGCGAGTGTTGTCTGCTCAACATAAGATCAGTGGCTACCAGAACTCAGATGCTGGCCGGACCTGCCAGAGAGCGGCCATAGACGGGTCAATCTTTGGACAAACTTTCGGCGCTGCCTCCGCAACTTTTGGAGCTGAGCCCGTTCTTCGCAATCAAAACCCACGAGCCTTATTTGTATTTCCGGGCCATAAGAACGGAGAGACATTCATGGCAAAAAATTGTTTCCCAATGTTTTGAAAGCCACTTGAAGCACCTGTGCATCCAGGAAAGTTTCAGAGTTGAAACGTCTTGCGCAGTTGTCCACTTCCTTCGTGCAGGTAAAACTGAATCCGGCAAGAGGTTTAGCATTGATATCGAGGAGACGTTGTTTTAGGTGCGAAGCAGCTTAAGGTTGAGCCTGTTCCCGCCGCCGTTGTGTGGGCGCCGCTGTGCGGCATCCACACCCCTACTGCGCATGCCTGGCGAGGCACCGGTGATGATGATTGTGGCAGGATGCCCCTAGGTATTGGCCAACCAAAGAATCCATCACGAGGTAGCTTCGCGTTCAATCACCGTCGTCATCTTCCCGTAGGAGAACCCTGAGTAGTATGCGAGCAATCCTCCTCTCCACTCCGACGCTCCTTTCCTCTCCGGCATTCGTCCTCTCCTCTCCGAAGCTCCTCTCCTCTCCGCCATTGCGCAACAAATGGCAACACCTGCGGCTCCACGCGCGATAATGCAAAGCAGACGCGACGGTAACCGCTGCATACTCCGCTGGGGGCGAAACTAACTCCGCGATATAAATGACGCGCACGCGTGCTCCCCTCCCCTCATTCTCCTCCCGCAACTCCGCGTTCGAACTGAAAACTAATGGGAACTTGAGTCGACCACATGGCTGCTTCGGCTACTACTCGGGGTTCCCCTACGGGAAGATGGTGAAATTTTTTTCCCATTCATTTCCACGGGCTGCTACAACGTGTTGGACGGTGTATTACGCAGTATAATTAGGAGTTTCTTTTTTGGAGTTGTGCTTGAATTTTTGTTCAAGCTTCTTCCAAGTTATTATCTTTTTAGTTGCGGTCTACTTTTGCGGTTTTGTAGGGGCAGATTCTCATTCAGCGACCCGGTGTGTTTATCGGATTGTGCGTGGCTAATGTTTTGTATGAAATATTTCAATGAAAACTGATTGCCATGTAGAAATATGTCTGAATGGAGCCATGAAGCGTATCTCCGGAACCGTAGACAAATATTTGGTGCGGGTTGAAGACAAAATGTTCTATAGCCTGAAGCGGCCAATGTGGCGTAACGGTGTTTAAGACAGAAGAAATGGATTTGCATTTCACCTTTTTAGATGCCGGAATATACCAAGCTGCGGTTTCAGGACCTTCGTTTGGGATTCGAAAGTAGTCACATTTTCTTTGGTGTTAACCGCATTCAGCGAAATACGTACCAGTTTGTCAGCATAGTCTAATGTTGTAAAAAGCGGTACCACCGTCTCCTGGTTAAAGATATTCTGCAACACCTTCGATTAACACTTTCACTGATTCCTTCGCGTCTGGAAGCACTATGAAAGCTACAGATATCGCCAGCACGGAGCGGGACTGCGTGATCCCGCCAGTTACGCCTTCCGGTTCTGTTCTTTGCGGATTTATTTTTAAAGTTGCTACCGAGAAGTGTTCATTGCTGAAACTGAAGGAAATCCCGCCAACAGTTGCTACATGGCCTCAGTGACGTAGTTCGGGCCGTCGAAGAACGTAAAGAACGCTGAAAAGAGCAAAATGTTTTGAGCCAGTTTACAAGTTTTCTGATTAGCATACAGCAGTAATTTTTTGCTGAGTTACTTTGCGAACCTGATCTAAGTACTTGGTGTGTTGAGTGACTACGTTCTGCAAGCATTTAGGATTGAAAAAAGTTGAAAAACGTGTTGCAGGATCTTTTTAAAATCCGCTCTGTAAAGTTCATGTCAACGTAATATTCACTAGCTTTGGAAAGCAAGTATCCAGACTGGAAGACGCTTGTTTTCTCTTTCAAGTTCTTGTGGCTGTCAGCGATAAGCTCACAAAAGTTGTAAGATGCTGGGCAAAACGTAACTAGGGTGTTGTTTTTTGGGAGAAGAAAGACAAATTTGCAGTGATTCCGTACATACGGAGAACTGCATGCGGCTAAAAAATGTAGGTTTTCGCTACGTGGCTTTCAAGCATCCAAACAAATTATCAGAAATTTGACCACTGGTTGAGAAAAAACAAATGGCAAAGATAAGTCCGTTCTTAATAAATGCACTGTTATTCACAAATGCAAATGTGTTTCGTGGGTTGTAGGCGGCGTTTATCGCATCCCGTTGCCTTGTGAGTTTTCGTTATATAGTCAAACCTGCTGTTGCGGCGGTTGCTGCGCCGTTCCACACAGTGTTTGTAGCCTTGCTCGTCCTTCTTTTCTTGAAATGGTTGTTTTTAAGTATGATCACGTACCAACTCGCCAAACTTACCATCTAGGTGACTACTCATAAATTAATAGAGCATTCGCATCTAAGCTGATTACGTTATGGCAAGTTGGACGCCCCGTATACACGCACAGTAGTAAGCCATCTCTTAACGAGAAGTGAACCGTGAACATCGTGCGTAGCGATAGACAGCGTAATGTATACTTCTGCGTACGTCAAACTGCTTAACTGCTCCCGCGATGCACATCCTGAATTGGACTTTTTGACGGACAATGGTGAAAACATAACCTGCCAGACAAAGGCATCACTTTTGGTGATGCCTTTTATGCTTCATATTTTTATGCTTCAGGGATAACTTTAAACGTCGCGCAAAGCAAACTCCAAGCAAGCCAACTTTGCACCATTTGTTTGACGCAACGAATATGTTGATAAATAAATGCACCTTTATCGCAAAAAGAATAAACGCATATTTAGCCTGTAAAACCGACGCGACGCGAGCCTTGGCCCGCGTCACGCCCATCGGCCGGGCCTAGGTCGCCTTCGAGGGACCATCCCGATCCTGTCGAGCCGCTGCCTCTCAGGATTGCTGGACGGCACAGAGCAGTTCATCTTGGTTGTACGACGACAGTTCCGCTTGCAGTAGCGGTGGCAGAGTTCCTGTTTTTGCTTCTCCTGGTTGCTTCTTGCAGTCCCACAGCACGTGCGTTAGAGCCGCCATCTCCCAGCGGCAGACCTGGCACTTGCTGCCGGGGTATGTTTGGGGATACATCTTGTGCAGGAGTAGTTTTGTCCGGAAGGACCCCGTTTGCAGTTGTCGCAATGTTACCGCCTCGGCTCTGTCCAGCTTTTTACTGGGTGGAGGGAGCATCCTTCGAGCCAGTCGGTACGCCTTCGTCATCTCGTTGCAGGTGACCATTCTGTCCTTCACGCTGTACCAGAGTCTTTCGGCGTCTGGCTCGTTGCCGGCGGCGGGGAGATATAGTGCGCGCAGCGGCGTCAGCAGACTCGTTGCCATTTCCGTTTTTCTAAAACCTTGCCCTCGTGTGTGGAAAACAGACGAGGCGGTTCTTGAATCTTAGGTCGACCCGCTCGAGGATGCGGGTTGCGGCAGGCGATGCTTACCCTTTGGCGTAGTTTCTAATGGCCTGTCGAGAGTCGCTGAGAACCATGGCGCATTCTCCGTCAATGAGTGCCAGGGCGATGGCACTTTATCTGCCTCTTGTGCTCTGTTGCACTTGATGCTCGCGGCCGTTCTCGTTACTCCGTGCGCGTATACCACCACGGCTGTATAGATTAAGCGTTTTTGGAACCCAGCTTCGACTACCAGCCGTCCTGTTCGAGGTACCGTCCCAAGCATCTTCCGCCGCGGACTACGTGAAAT
This sequence comes from Haemaphysalis longicornis, assembly GCA_013339765.2. Classification (NCBI taxonomy): domain Eukaryota; kingdom Metazoa; phylum Arthropoda; class Arachnida; order Ixodida; family Ixodidae; genus Haemaphysalis; species Haemaphysalis longicornis. Next base: position 106,007,082 of record CM023458.1, on the reverse strand, counting down.
CTCTGAGATTGATCCTCGCGAACCTTCGACCGCAGCCTACACGGGAACGAAAACCCAGAGGACCTTATGTGCTTCCGGACCTTGAACAGGCAACACATGTGTTTGTGTGGTACGGACCCGTGCGCCGCCCTTTGCAACCACACTACGTTGGCCCTTTCCCAGTGGTAGAACGACACTCGTCAACATATGTCATCGACATCAATGGCTCTCACGACAACATAGCCCTAGAGCGCCTGACTGAAGCTGGCATACGTCACTGCCGCCGACATCAACCCTACGAGTCTTCCCACTGTGGCTGCACACCACCGTGACCATCATGTACGTTGGGTTCATCAGAGCGTCGAACCAGCTCCTCTCTTGGGAGGGAGCCCTGTAGTGGCAAGCCACAGTGCCAGCGGCAGCAGCGTGACGCAGGCCCACGACCGCGCTCACCCGCCGGAGGGCTCGTGCGCCCCTGCCATCAGTAGATAGAGACCCCACGGCGTTCGGAATAAACCGGCCTTGCTACGTGGTCTGGTCGTCTCTCTCTTTCAACGCCTCAGTGGCATGCGCTCTACAGTTGGTAACCCGGACGTGATATCCCTCCCAGCGAAGTTGTAGAGACATGTCCAGCAACGACCAGAACCAGCGAGCACCGCCAGCAGCCGGCACCGAGATCGCTGCCCTGGCTATCCACTTGCCGCCGTATTGGGAACACAACCCGGCCATCTGGTTCCTCCAGGCCAAATCACAGTTCGCGCTGTCTGGCATCACCTCCCTATAACGCAAATTTCACTACGTCGTGAGAGCTCTACCAGCGACTGCTGCGGAAGAGGTTGGGGACATTCATGCTTCCTTCATACGCAATCCTCCAGCAACGGCCTACGATCAGCTCAAAGCCGCGCTCATCGAACGTACAGCAGAATCTGAGCGCACGTGCCTACAGCAGCTATTTTACACCGAAGAGCTTGGCGACAACAGACCGAGCCAACTCCTGCGGCGCATGACCCAACTCCTCGGCTCGCGTGCCCAAGCCACGGACGGCGCATTGCTGCGCGAGCTCTTTCTGCAGCGCCTGCCTGCGAATGTACAAATGGTCTTCGCAACAGCGTCATCCATGGATCTCCCTTCGTTCGCGTCCCTGGCTGACAAGGTAATGGAAATAGCCAGCACAGCTTCACCTATTGCTGCTGGGACCGCGACGCCAGCATCACCCGCCCCTCGCACGACGCCAGCTCCTGCGGACGAAGGTGCGTCTGCGTCGCCTGCCAGTGTCGATCACCTGTGCGAACGACTGGAGCAACTGGTTGTCGCGGCGACGAAGCGAAACAGCTCGAAACATTCTCCCCGCCCGTCACCCCAACGCGACCGCTCGTCTTCCCGACGCCGTGATGCCGTTCGTGGACGCAGCCCTACATCAGTCCCCGGTGTATGCTTCTACCACCGCCGTTTCGGCGCAGACGCTCGCCACTGCCTCTTGCCATGCTCATGGACGGGAAACGGCCCGGCAGACCGCTAGCGGCGACGAGCGGTTCTGGCCCCATTGAAGAATGTCGCCTGTTTCACATCGTCGATCGCACCACCGGGACAAAAGTTTCTCGTCGACACGGGAGCGCAAGTCAGCGTCTTGCCAGCTTCACGCCACGACCGCACCTCCAAGGCAGTCTTCTACCTCCAGGCCGTGAACGGCACGCGCATTCCTGTTTTCGCGCAGCGATCCCTGACTTTGAACCTGGGTCTTCGCAGAACTTTTCGGTGGATTTTTGCGGTCGCGGACGTTCGCTCTGCCATCCTTGGTGCGGACTTTCTTACCAAACATGGCCTCCTAGTCGACGTCAAGCGACGGCGACTTCTCGACGCCACAACCCTCCTCTCAGTTCAAGGCGTCGTAGCGACAGCAGCTGCTGACGTAGCGCCTTCCTGCGCTACAGTTGCTGAAGAACCGTTTGCCGCCCCGCTAAAAGAGTTCCCCACCGTCACGTCACCACCCGACTGGACTCAGCCTGTGACTCACGACGTCCGTCATCATATCACCACTACCGGACCACCCGTTTTCTTTCGTCCGCGACGTCTCGCTCCCGACAGACTCAAGATCGCCCGTGCAGAGTTCGAGCACATGCTGGAACTTGGCATCGTGCGACCGTCTTCCAGCCGCTACGCATCACCCTTGCACATGGTACCCAAGAAGAACGTTGACTGGCGACCTTGTGGCGACTACCGACTCTTGAACCTCTCCACCATCCCAGATCGGTACCTCCTTCCCAACATACAAGATTTCACCGCCAGTCTGCACGGTGCCACCATATTTTCAAAAATCGACCTTGTACGGGCGTACCACCAGATCCCCGTCGCTGAGGAGGACATATACAAGACGGCCATCACAACACCTTTCGGCCTTTTCGAGTTCCTCCGAATGCCGTTCGGCCTCAGGAACGCTGCCCAAACGTTTCAGTGTTTCATCGATACAGTGACGCGCGGCCTGCCCTTCGTCTATCTTACGTGGACGATCTGCTGGTAGCAAGTACGTCCCTAGAGGAGCATCTTCACCATCTCCGCATTCTCCTCGAACGCTTGGCTGCAATGGCGTTGTCATCAACGCAACGAAGAGCGAGTTCGGTGTTCCCGCCCTCGACTTTCTGGGACATCGACTGGATGCGACAGGCATTCGCCCCTCTCCAACAAGGTCCAGGCCATTCTTGACTTCCCAACTCCAACGTCGGTCACCAAGCTTCGCCAGTTCCTGGGTCTGGTAAACTTCTACCGTCGCTTTATCAGGAACTGCGCCACTCTGCTTGAGCCTCTCGACCGCCTGCTTTTCGGGAAGCGCTCCACCACTGAATTGGACTGGACCGCAAGTGATGAGGCAGCCTTTCATGCCATCAAACGTGCGCTGGCCAACGCCGCTCTCCTCGCTCACCCAAATCCAGGACGTCCACTCGCGCTGATGACGGACGCCTCGAGTTCTGCTGTGGGAGCTGTCCTCCAACAGCACGTAAATGGCGCGTGGCAGCCCTTGGCCTTCTTCTCAAAACGTCTAACCCCACCGCAGACCCGGTACAGTGTCTTCGGGCGTGAACTTTTCGCAATGTATCTAGCTGTGCGTCACTTCCGACATCACCTTGAGGGTCGTCAGTTCACCATTTTCACTGACCACAAACCTTTGACGTACGCCATCAGCCGGCCCGACACCCATGACGCGCCACAAAAAGTGCGGCAGCTTGCCTACCTCTCCGAGTACACGACGGATATCAAGCATGTCAGTGGCGTTGACAACACAGCTGCGGATGTTCTAAGCCGCGTGGACGCCATTGCCTCCACTTCGCCGCTTTTAATTGCACCCGACCTCCGCCGGCTGGCTGCTGACCAAGCAGACGACAAGGAGCTGCTGCGTCTTCGAACACCCCCAACTGCGCTCCAGCTCGAAGACGTGACACTCGACGGACAGCAGTTCGTTTGCGACTTGTCGACCGGAAAGCCACGACCATTCGTACCCAGAACCTGCCGTCGCGAGCTCTTCGATGCCCTGCACAACATGGCCCATCCTGGGATTCGTGCCACGCAGAAACGCATCGCGGCTCGTTTTGTCTGGCCTCGAATGAACGCTGATGTTCGCGACTGGGTCCGCGCGTGTACACCATGCCAACGCGCAAAGGTTCACCGGTATCCAGTTCCGCCGGCAAAGACGTTCCTACATCCTGATGAGCGCTTCGCCGTTGTGCACATCGACCTCGTCGGTCCCTTGCCCCCTTGCCAAGGCTACCGCTACCTACTGACTTGTGTGGACCGATTCACACGCTGGCCTGAAGCCACACCGCTACCCGACATCTCCGCGCCCACGGTAGCGTCAGCATTCGTGTCGACGTGGGTAGCGCGCTTCGGATGCCCATCATCCATCGTCACCGACCGCGGACGGCAGTTCGAGTCGGATTTGTTCGCCGAGCTCCTTCACCTCCTCGGCACGACTCGTTTGCGCACGGCAGCGTACCGCCCACAAACAAATGAACCCGTACAGCGCTTTCACCGCCAACTTAAGGCCGCGCTCACAGCACACGACTGCCCAACACAGTGGGTCCAGCGCTTGCCCCTCACACTTCTGGGCATACGCACCGCCTTCAAAACTGACCTGACGTGTTCTTCGGCTGAACTCGTTTTTGGAACCCAGCTTCGACTACCAGCCGACCTGTTCGAGGTACCGTCTCAAGCATCTTCCGCCGCGGACTACGTGAAATCTCTGAGATTGATCCTCGCTGACCTTCGACCGCAGCCTACACGGGAACGAAAACCCAGAGGACCTTATGTGCTTCCGGACCTTGAACAGGCAACACATGTGTTTGTGCGGTACGGACCCGTGCGCCGCCCTTTGCAACCACACTACGTTGGCCCTTTCCCAGTGGTAGAACGACACTCGTCAACATATGTCATCGACATCAATGGCTCTCACGACAACATAGCCCTAGAGCGCCTGAAGCCGGCATACGTCACTGCCGCCGACATCAACCCTACGAGTCTTCCCACTGTGGCTGCACACCACCGTGACCATCATGTACGTTGGGTTCATCAGAGCGTCGAACCAGCTCCTCTCTTGGGGGGAGCCCTGTAGTGGCAAGCCACAGTGCCAGCGGCAGCAGCGTGACGCAGGCCCACGAGCGCGCTCACCCGCCGGAGGGCTCGTGCGCCCCTGCCATCAGTAGATAGAGACCCCACGGCGTTCGGAATAAACCGGCCTTGCTACGTGGTCTGGTCGTCTCTCTCTTTCAACGCCTCAGTGGCATGCGCCCTACAGTTTCTTGCTCTAGGGGTACACAAAACCCTAGAAGAAATAGCTGAAGCTCAACGCGTCGCTCAACATGAACGACTGTTTGCTACGGACGACGTCGATGACGAAGATTCAATCGCTCGGTCTGCGCTGAACTGTCTCAAAATTTGATCTCTCCGTACATGCTGCATCAAACCTACGGCCACGATTTCGTGTTCCGTCATCGGTAGAAGCACCTGGTCCCCACATGTACATGTATCAACACTCTGAGAGCTCGCGTTTTATCACCATGAAGGTGGGTCACAGTGCTTGCCGGAGCTAGGCCTAACACGGCATCTGCACTGGCTTTGCCCGCTCGCGACAACCAAGAAGGCGACCGCGATGGATGTGAGTATGCCAAAGGAGGAACACAAGAGGTCGACGCTGCACATTGGCAGCTACGGTGGGAGAACGTGTGTTGAGGTACAAGGGGAAAACATTACACCTGACGACACGGAAGGATGGGCAGCCCCCGGCAAGCGCATGAAGCAGATAACCACCGGCAAAGACTTCGACGAGTTTCCTGCTGCCACGCGTCACTCCAGACCCAAAGATCGAGCCAGCTTCGCCTTGCGCGTAGCTGAAACGGCTACGAAGGCGGCGAGCATGCCGTCGAACATGCCAAAGAAGGACATTGAAATTGTCATTAGGCCACATGGCGGCCTCATTATTGCCAAGCCGGAGGCCTCAATATTCATGTCGGTAGTCCTGACGGCGGCACGCGTAACGAGAGAGGAAGCTAGAGAAGACACCATTTGCACAAACCCAGCGCAGAACAATATTGTGGTCAGCGCCCATGACGAACGCCGAGCCGGGCAGCAGTCTAATGTACGGGCCCTAGTCATCGGGGGCACTGCGTTTGAAGTTAGCGCCTACCGAACAGTGCCGGACCGTACGGTCCAGTGAGTCACCCGAGGCATTGCAGTCAAAGACGCCCCGGCCGAAATCAACTAAAACATTGTGAACTCATCCAACTCACTTGCGGTGCAGGAGCAGAGGATCGGCAACTCGACAATGATGATGGTCCTCTTGGCAGGTCAAAAGGTCCCCAACTACGTAAAGTACGGCTCCATCCTCGTCAGATGCGGGCTGTATCGGAAACACTTTGAGGTGTGCAGGCAGTGTAGCAAGGTGCTACACTGCCGGAGCGAAGTGTGCCCATACCACAACATGAAAGTCTGCTTCACCTGCGGAGCTGCAAACCTCAGTGCGGGCAATGAGCGAGACTGCAAACCCGAGTGCAAACTGTGCGGTGGCCAACACTGGACCGCAGCCAAGGAGTGTACAGGTTCCCTAAGGCGTCAAGATGAGGCAGTTCGAACGCAAGATGGAGACTCTGCACCAGCAGCGGCAGCAACAACCTCCAGGTATAGACAGCTTCCCTCCGCTACGCCAGGCATCGTCTGACGGGCAACATGATCAAATACCAAGCGAAGAGCCAGCCGCCGCTGATAGCCATCGCAGCCGAGGGAGAGGTTGCCTGGGCAGACGCTGTGAAGACACCTAGGACCCCCGCAAAGCAACAACCTGAGTAGTGTGCTGTGGTAGCTGCACTTCGGACCAAGAACCAGAAGGTAAAACAAAAGATAGCTGACCAAGATGCCATGATTAAAGACATTAGCGAGAAGCTGACGCAACGTAGAAAAAAACAGCGCCAAAAAACGATACGACAGGGAGTAAAGACAAACACTGCGCTGAACTGCCAACTGAGGTGTATTTAGAAGAACAATGAATATATACTAGAATCAAAAACAAGAAGGAGAGAAGGAAATCTATAAAAAACACACACACACAGAAAATGGAAGTTGATTCTGGAAATGAAAGCAGACATGTGTAATGCGTTGATCATGATCCTAGGTTACTTATCTCCCTGTCGTACAACTCGATAGAAGGTGTGCTCACGCACCTATCACACAATGTGTGGATGACGAAAGCCTCGTAAATCTCCCTCGTGCGCTGTTCGCGATACCGCTTCAGGATGACCGTGTGGTCAAATGCTGGTGGGGATATCTTGCATTGCTGGCACTTTGCACTGTGTGGAGCTAGATTGCTGCCAGTGTCTGTCCGTATCGTGTTTGCGTGCTCTCTGAGGCGGTCATTATTGCAGCGGCCAGTTTGCCCGACATAGCTTTTGCCACACGAGAGCTCAACCATGTAGTACACCACACCTCCTATACACTCCCTTAAGCGATTGGAAGTGTTTCTTGCTGCATTTTTTGCTGTTTACCGGCCCCGCATTCACCCGGCCGCACATACCGCTAAGTGTTCTAGGCGCCAAAAAAAGGAATCAGTTGGCAGTTCAGCGCAGTGTTTGTCTTTACTGCCTGTCGTATCGTTTTTGGCGCTGTTTTTTTCTAAGTGGCATCATGCACCAACTAGCCAGTCTCAGTTGACTTGTGAAGCTGACGCAACTCTTCGCATTACAACAGCAACACCAACAGCCACCGCAGGTTGCGAATAGACGAGAGCAGCCCGTGGATGATGAGCTGGAACCTGAGATAGATGCCCGAGAAAAGAAAGCGATGGAGAAGACCCCCAAGGGAAGAGCACTTGAAGGTGCCCAGGACCGCAAACTCATTGCACTGATAGACAATAAACACGACCGCCGCGACAAGCTGGAAGACTCCGCGAAAATCATAAACGAACGACTTACAGCACTAGAGAAAACGTGCCAGAAGATGACGGCGACCATGCAGAGCATACTAGCGACGATGATACAAATTCAAGCGCAACTTCAGACGCTCCTCGGACCACCCATACCAAGTGCTGAACCCCAGAGCACGCCGACAACGCACCAGCCATGGATCGGACAGCCCGCACAGCACCTACCCAGTGAGAGACCTCCTGGTCTGGCACTGGAACTGTAACGGCTATCCGAGCAAGAGAGCAGTGTTACAACAGCATCCACAGCAGGTCGCCCGCGCACCCGACGTCATTATGCTCCAAGGGACGCACAGTGAGACTACACCGAAGCTCCCTAGCTACTGCGCGCACGCCAGCATACCGAGTACACGGGACACGGCCAAAGAAGTAAGGCATAGGGTGTGTACCTTTATCCGCAAATTAATCACCTTTGTAATGCACAGCCTGATTTGAAACAGCACAATAGAGTACTGCGCGGTGGAAATCATTACTGGAAAGCGGCAGACGGAGAAACTCGACGTGGACTAAGAAACCAAGGTAAGACATATACAGGCGTCAATAATACAGGCGCCTGTACATGTCTTACATTGTTTCTCGTCCACGTCTAGATTGCGCGACGTTTCCTTCTTTTTAAGTTTTAGAAAAGTTTTTCTCTCTCTCTCACTGTCTGCAACACGAACTGGACGTTACATACTACATAGAGCCGGCCTTACACCTTCAAGCGGCCGAGAGCTCATGAACGAAAGCATACCAGATACACTTCGACAGCACCTCGTCGTATCTCCACCACCTCGCAACATGCATCCTGAGCATAATCGAGAACCATGGCTCGCCAGGGCGAAAACCTTGATCCACCACACGATGCACGGGACTACGGAGTGGTGTATTCATGAGCCCACCTGCAGCAAAACATATCCTTTACCGCAACGATGGCTGCCACTACGGGAGTACTTCGATTAGCAGCCAGCGTCCGAGTATCTACAATTACCTTGACAGAAGAAGTCGCCATCGCCTTGGCCACCACAGACACCAAGTGTACAGCGGTCCTAAGCGACTCCAAGACTGCAATTCCCCACTACGACTGAAACACTGTGTGTGCGGAAGCTGATCGTATCCTTCGCGGTGTGCGAGCCAGTGATGGCGCCATCTACATCAAATGGTTTCTTGCTCACATGGGACATGATGTCTTGGGGAAGGGCAACCCTAATCATAGTGACACCGTCCACTCTGAAGCGCGAGATCTAGGTTGCAACACAAGCAGGGAACGACTGCACTGACGCTTAGGAGTCATATGACACGAGCAAGGAACCCCTGTTAGCCTACAGTGAAATTGTGCGATCCTACTACAACAGTAAAAATCTTGGCCTCCCCAACACCTGGGTCTAACCCGTACGGAGGCGGTCCCCTTTCGTCATCTGCAAACTCACTCTGTTCTTACCCCAGCCCTTGACCGGTATGTATGCCCCGAGCTGTACGCCACAGACATCTGTCGTCTATGCCAAGAAGCACGAGCTACCCTGGTACATCCGATATGGGACTGCCAGCCTCCTACTAGCACCACTACGACGTTTCCACCGCAGTTTGAAGCAACGATGAGAAGCGAAGACTACGAGACACAAGCCCGGACCACTAGACTAGTCAACAATGCACAAGACCAACCGAGGCCGGCTCGCCGCCCAGAGGGGATTACCCATAGCACCACGCAGGATAATACCGGACACCACAGGTGCATGGGTTTGACAGTGCCTGGAACAACTACATCCCCCTAACCGGACGGCGGTGCACTGGTCACTCTCACTGGTGCCCCCAATAGGGTAGCCTCCCCTTGACTCGTTCTTGGGTGCTCTAATAAAGTTCTTACTCACTCAATCCCGCCACGTTGACGAACCGTGTGCGGGGTCGACTCCCAACTTGTCGGTAAGGGCCTTGGCTCTGGCTCCGCGTCTTCCCTTGTGGTTGTTCTGGGTGCACGTTTCTCGGGATTGTTTGCACGCGTAAAGCTCTACGGATGTCTTCGCGCAGCGTTGTTTTGACTCGTTGCTGCTTGTGGTACTGGATTCGTAGCTTTTCGATGGTGTGGCGCAAGCCTTCGTCCTTGACAGTCGCTTGAGCTGGGATGTCTGCCGTGCTTTGATGATTTCTTCGAGCGCGTTGTGTAATCCCATCTCAAGAACTTTGTCGGGGCTTGCCGTGTCGGGAGACCAAGTGCCGTCTTGTGTGCTTTTGGTATGAGAATGTCAATCATCTTCTTCTCGCTCTGATACCACTGGTGGTAGTCCACCACATAAGCATTTAAAGCACGCATTCACTGTGTTCTTTGAATATATTCAGGAAGGTAACACTGTCGTAGAGGTGGAACGGCAGCCAGTCAACGCTTCCACGCATCAGCCTTTCTTCGAAGTGATCGGGCGGTATCGCGTAAAATAAAAAAACCAGAAGCATTGATGGCATTGATGCGCCGCCATGGCGGGTATTTTTTGTTGAGTTCAGCATTACGCCAGACACCACTTGAGAAGCACTAAATTATCACCACAAATAACCCTGACCCCTATGGCAGGCACTGGGACCGGTGTATTCACAAGAGCGTGAAGCTATCCGGACCAAGTTGCAGACAATGTCCCCGACGATATCGTACAACCGTCAAAAAGCCTCTGCGCGGCCTAAGTTTTGCTTATGAAGGAATGGAATGGATGACTTTTTTATAGGAGGAGGCCAATAGGCCGTGTTGGGGGACATGGGAAAAAGGGTAGGAGAAGATGGTTCATATGAAGTCTTCACAGCACGTTGAGGGTTCCCTTAGCACGGTATGCACAGTTGAAGTGGTGGCGAGGACACTCCAATACGACCATGATCGGGGTGTGCAATTGGAGCCACAAAGGGTGTTTTTGGAAGCCATCTAGAGAGTGGGTGAACGGTCCGCCATCATACTACTTTATTGAGCCTTGTTTTGAGACCGAATTCTGTAATTTTCTGTAAAATTTAGGGGTTGTTTCTGACGTTTTGGACATGTACTTCAGAAGTCATCGCGCGTACTTGCGCTGTAAGGAACTGGTCTCGTGTAAGTCGTGTAAGCTGGACAAGCCCAGATGAGGTGGAAAAGGTTGGGTGTATTGTTACTGCCACAGTTCGGGCACCGAGGACTAGCAAGGTCCGGACGTCATCTCCAAATGAACAATGCTTATGAAGAAAATGACGGCAGTCTAAAGTTTTGTGTTTTCTAGCGGCGGCTGTGTAAAATCACCGAAAAGGATGTGTACTCGTTGCCACGAATTGATGACACCCGCGAACATTTGCGCCATGCAGAATACGTCTCTCCGATAAATGTGAAGACAGGTTATTTCGAAAATCGGAGGATACGACGGAGATCTACGGGAAACTGCGTATTCTGTAGATTTCTACGATCTACCCGGAATGGCCTATACGAGTTTATTGTCAGGGTGTAAATCTGTCATAGAACCAGCAACGTTTGAAAACGTCTTGCACACCGTGCTAGCTGTCCTGAAGTGGCACACCTACCTCATCTACCTTGACGACGGTGTGATATTCACCTTTAGTTTCGACGAACACCATTTGTACGCCGGGGTTAACATCGAAGTGCGAAACATACTGCTTCGCGTAGGCGGAACAATTTTGGGGCCACGTCGTCAACGCTCAAGGAGCCCTGCCTCACCTGGAAAAAACAAAAGCCACCGCCAACTTTCCCAGTACGAAGGTCAAAAACACCGTGTGAAGGTTTCTCAGACTGCGGGCATAATATAGGCTCTTCGTTGAAAACATAGCGAAATTCGCGGAAGCCCTCTCTCGGTTTACAAAAAGACAGCATTTGTTTAGATGCGAAGCAGCTTATGGTCGCGCCTGTTCCCTCCGCCGTTGTGTGGGCGCCGTTGTGCGGCGTCCACACCCCCACTGCGCATACATGGCCAGGCACCGCTGATGAGGATGGTGGCAAGATGCTCCTATGGATTGGCGAACCAAAGAATCCATCACGAGATAGCTTCGCGTTCAACCACCGTCGTCATCTTCCCGTAGAGGAACCTCCTCCCATAACGCCGCGATGAGTGCCACGGGCAACGTCGCTGGTAACGCCACCTGCAACGCCAGCATCAACGCCAGTGTCAGCGCCGCGGACAGCGCCGCGGAGAAGAGGGCTCGAGCCGCTGCCACGAAACGGAGGCGGCGACAGGCCGATCCCGCCCTTCGGGCTCGCGAAGCCGAAAGGAAACGTCAGTGCCGCCAAATAGCTGCTACTGGTGCAACGAGGGCTCGCGCAGTTGAAGCCACACGTCAATGCCGGCAAGCAGATCCTGAACTTTGTGTTCGGCAAACTGAAGCGGCATGTCAACGTCGCAAACACGATCCTGAGCTCCGGGCTCGGGAAGCTGAAGGGCGCCATAAACACCGTCAAGAAGCTCGGGCTCGCGAAGGCCGAAAGGAAACGTCGACGCCGCCAAGAAGCTTGCCGCCAAACGGTAAATATAACGGTAGCTATGAACCTCAACTTAACGAAAACAACGAAATAAAAACTAAAGGGAACTTGAGGCGACAACATGGCTGTTTGCATACTACTCAGGGTTCTACTAGGGGAAGTTGCTGTGCCGAAACGGTGCAGGAAGTTTTCTGTGTGTTTTAAAACCACCTGCAGAACCCGCCCGTGCTTCCAAATGTTGAAGAATTGGCCCATATGAAATCCGCGCAATACCAAAGACGCACATTTGGGCGCCGTATTCCTCTAATAGAAAACTGACTTAGCAAAAGTACTCCCCTATGCCAGCTGCTATGTGTACGAAGACGAGAGAAACTCTACGGCCTCCGAAATAGTGTCTAGACGTAATATGGGCAATTGCTAAGTTTCACCTTTACGTCTACGGCAGACCGTTTATGGTTGCAAAATTCCACCACGGGCTGGGTTGGTAGGCAAACTTGAGAGATCCGTCTGACCGCCTTCGATGATATAGCCTGCGCCTCCGGAATGTGATATTACTTTCGTCGAGAAATCCTGCAGCATATATCCTTACGCCGTTTGCTTTGCGTGTGCCTCTGTCCACCCACCACCGCAGACTCTGAAGAAGACGCCGCATTTTTCCGCATCGTAATGGAAAGCGATCTAGCCGCCCAGCAGCGCGCCAGCCCCAAGTTACAAGTCATGATCGACTACCTTGAGGGACACAGTCACAGTGCCTATTGTCCGGGCAAAACCAGCCTGCATTTACCACTAAAAACAAAGCCCCTTATTTAATACAAAAATGTTTAAAGGAGCCATGAAGAGAAAATGCAAGTTGGTTTTATTCGAAAGATTTCGTGTTTTATAGTGCCCCCAGCACTTGTCCGGATGCAAACGGTGCTTTATTCACTAAGAAATTAAACAATTTAGATTAAAATTTTGATTTTACCGCTCAATCGTGCGTTTTCGTGGTCCCAAATGACATCACAGGAACTGACCCCTCTGCAGCCTAGAGTACCTTCATTCACGCATCCGCCGTACAGGGTAGAGACACGTATACGCTGGCGCCGACATTTTCGGTTGCTCGCTCGCCGCCGAAGCAAGTCATTGTGTCAAACCGCGCTAATTATCGCCGCAACGCGGTTTACTAAAGAAGTTTGAATCATATTGTCTGTTTCGCGTTGCTAGGTCTCGTGGGAAACGAAAAGAATAACGCGTTGAGCCCATTGGCCCGATTGCGGCGGCACGGGACCGTTCAAAGGTTGTCTCCACCCTGTACAGTTGTGTTGGTTTGTTCCCGCGTTTCTTTACGTTCCGTAACCTAGATGGCGCCACCATACCGTGGCAAGCGTTTGGTTTGTTTTTTCCCGCATTTAAATCTGGCTTGTTTTTTTTTTGGGAGAAAATATTCGTTCCCTGAAACAGTGCTCGCTCGACAAATGGGGTCACGTAAGACACCGTTGCTTGCGTCAATCGGCCAGTGTCGTCTGACACAACCCCAAGCCCCGTAGTGCTGTGCAGCTAAACCAAGCATGCTGTGCGCAGCACGAACAGCAGAACGCATCAGTACTTCTATGTTTACATGTGCTTTCGTAACCTCCACTGTTTGTCCCATCATTCTTATTGCTTTGTAAAAAATGTGCCCTAAATTTAAGCGCAAATCGCTCGTTCGTCTAGTTTGTAAGCTCTACCTAATTTGCGTCTGCTTCTGCCAGCCTCCGCCAATCGCAGAGCTTAGCTCATGTGACATCATAGGTTCTGTTGCGGGAAATGAGCTGGTGCGTCGCATGACCATTTCCGTTTTTCCTAATTATGTAGCTTATTTGAGCGAAGTTTACGTTAAAAGTGGTGTCAGTATGATTCTAACGAGACAATCGTTTGAATGAACTAAACTTGTGTTTTCTCTTCATGGCTCCTTTAAACGCCAAGCCCAATATCGCAACTGCCTCGACCGGGGCAGAATGAGGCTGTGGGATAGACGCCGGCTTTAACGCAAGGCACCCAGGTGCGGTTCTGAGCACGGGGAGCGACTTTTCGGGCTGGAATACATCTGCGTTTCATTATTTATTTATTTATTTCATTTTTTGTTTATGTGCCCCTTATTTATTTATTTATTTATTTATTTATTTATTCATTCATTTATTTATTTGAATATACTACAGACCTTGGCGGTCCAAGCAGAAGTGGTACAACAGCATACACTCAAGTATTACATACAGCATGGCCACACAGAGGCATAAATATATAAAGGAAAAAAAAGTTATGACAATTTTAAGATAATGAACCAAAAGGTAATAAAGACAATAATTAACAGCTGTATTTCTCTTTTACAGAAAGAAATACCACATGAGTTTTATGTTTCATACAAATTCCAAATCCTGATTCTGATCAGTAGATGATTGCACGGTCTGTCAGTTGACAGCAGTTGCCAGTAATCTGCTGGAGTAAGAAATAGAGGAGGGAAAAACAGAGTATTTATGGTCATTGTTGTGGTTATGGGTTGTCGAAGCACTGTGTTATGGTTCCCTTTTGTGCAAAGTTGGCTTTCCTGCACTGAGTTTTGGTAACGGGACGGTTGATATCTGTGGGGCATAGAAAGCTTTGCCTTTACGTAAAAACTACGTTATCGTAAGAAAACTTCCCCTGTATTCCGGACATCTGGTCGCAGCTTCCATAGTTTAAAAAATTCTGCCGCACCTCCCCGAAGGGAATCGTGCAGAAATGCGAATGCACTGGGTGCACCGATGATTGTGTTGCGAGTAATGGCGTAATTAATGACGAGAGTGTGAGCGTAATCATTTATTCATCAGCACCTCTTTGTGTTATCGTTGTACCTGACGGCCACAATCACTGCCTTGTGATCGCTAAAGTGCATGGTCAAAGGGTCTTTGAGAAGCATACGCGCGTCACAGTTTCGCGTAAAGACCAGATCAATGCAACTCCCGTGAATGGTAGTGGGGCACGTGTCGAAGCCGGCAGAGACACAATGCATGGAGTGCCTGGTCTGCATGTACTCGACCAGCCACTCGCCACTCTTCTTGCGCACGTCAACGTTGAAGTCGCCAACCAAGACTATGGGGTCAGAGGGTTTGGAGCGCACGCGCACACTTTCCATAGCCGCGTCCAGCTGCGTGGCAACGGCGTCTCGAGCGAGGTTGGGCGCGAGGTGCACGGTCACCACAAAGACTCCGTCTCCGGTGTAGGCAAGGGTGTACAAGTCCTTGTACGGAGACGTGTCTCGAACGGGAGACGTGACAACGGCGTGCGATATCATGTTCCCATACACGTTCGACACGAGACTAACACCGCAGTACTAGCCGTCCTTGCCGCTTCGAGCAAAGTAGTACAGCTCGCTTCAAGCGCATGCTTTCGGCATTGACCGCGGAGAGATAACACCTGCGGGCGCACGCCGACGGAGCACGGCAACCCCCGACTAAGAAATGCATTCGTATTTACGTCGACGACGACGACGAAGGCAGAACTACGAGGCGCGCGCTTACGTGCGCTCGCGCTGGAGGAATGCAGGCGCACGCCGCTCGACGGACGCATGACAACCCCCGACAAATAAATGCATTCGCATTTAAAAAGTGAAAGTGAGTTACCATTGGGCCCGCCTAACATCCTTCATCATCATTACGGGCGGAGCTGCAGTAGTTGCCGCAGACCAAAACACGGCGGTCGAGACTCGCTGCGTTTCTCGAGCCCATCTCCTTACCATGAAAGCTTTTCCATCAAATTCGAACTGCCTCTCCAGGCCGGTCGCCTACGTCACAAGCCGGAAACCAGTAGTTTGGTGCAGCCATAGCTTGCATACCGCTTCACGCACAGACCACCAATTTTCCCCAGGAGGCTGCACAAGAAGTAGCCACATCTTTCATCCATCAAGTTGTGCTGTGCATGCAGCTGGTGAAGTCCATATCACGGACCACAGAATGGCCTTGACTTCAGGGTTTATGCAAGCATTACGCTACAGCAACACGAATCGCTGAAAAACAACGCCGAACAGCCTCCTAATTAACGGACAAACGGGACGCGTCAGCAATACTTTCACGGATATGCTGTCTAGGTAGGCCATCTTTCAAGACATCGGTGGGTAGAAGATATCCCTTATGTCAAATTTCCATAGAACAGGGCTAAATGGAAAACCACACAGACGACGACTCCGTTCGAACTTGTCTAAGGGAAACAGCCTACTACGATGCCCGACGGCAAGATGGTGCACGTATAAGATGAAGAGCTCAACGCCGGCATACAAGGGCCCGTGTGACATCCGCAGGACCCATGCCAGCTTGCTCAAGAGCGTGTCACTGCCCAGCAGCTGGTGGGTTCCGGATGCTACAGCATCCTACGCCGAGACTCCGATTACCATGCCGGTAATCTCGTGTCAGTTTTCTTTCTAATCTGACCAAGTGATCGCAGTGAAAAGCCTCTGCGATTGTATTTCGGACCACAGAATCCAACGACGTGTTGGTCAACTCCTTTACCGGGTTGTCCACGACGGTGATGATGGCTTATAGAAGTTGCCGGCTGCGCGGGGCCGTCAATGTGGTTCATCTAAAACCTCACTATGCAAGATTTTAGACTTTCCATTGTTTACACCATTGTTTCTGTTAGTATCGGGTCAATGCCCCTTCAGATGGATTATTGCGGCGAAGGAACCCTTTTTATTTTTTTACTCATGCCTCGCCGCGGCCAGCTGTCTCAGCTAGATTGTTAATGAAGCGTGTGTTTAATCTTTCTTTTTACTCCACAGAGCCAAGCTCATTTTGGTAGGTAAATGTTGTTCCGGTCGCTTTCCCGGGCTGTTCTTCTTAACCCTAAAATGTCGTAAATTTAGATCAATGTTTATCGTTATTGTAGAAAAATACAGAGAAGAATTACCGCAAAATTTGATTCGCTTAAGCTAGTCAGCATGTCCTGTTGTTGGCGCTTATCTAACACTTGTGCATTTTTTGCGCAGCGCAAGTTCACTTCACTAAACGCTCATTTATACAAGAATCTTGTTTCAGTCTCTAATGCCTCAATATATTACTGAGTTGGTGCTGGCTTCAATTTTATTGGAAATGCTAAAAAGCAAATCAAACCTTATGTACCCCGCTTTTAAATGGTTTTCGTCGGTTGTTACTTCGCACACAAACTTGACACCTACTTTTCGCATAGTACGTGTAATGCTGTGAGCTATGCCAGCAGACGCTATTCATCTTGAAGGAATGCAAGAGTTACTTCTTCTGGCACATTTCGGACTTTCTCCCTGTTGCTTCTTTTGATACTAGAAAGCGATACTTTTTTCAGTACCTGAACACAACACAGAAGTTATGGCTCCAAGTGACAAGTGTGGGACCCCACAAAAAAGAAAGCGGCGATCCCTGGTGTGTGTACGACATGAAAAGTTCACTGGGCAACTCAAGATACACTGCTACGGAATGGTACAAGGCCTATCAAAGAGTGTACGTACCATTTAAGATATATTGTAAAAGAGCCTTTACGAATTCTAACGCGACAAGAATGCAGAAACCAGGATAAAAAACTGACCACAAACTTGACAAAGCCACAGTATTAAAATGTAGGTGTCTATACGTTTTATTTTAAAATAAAATTGCTACGTATACTCGGCATTACTGGTGGCATAGAAATGTGGGCAGTATGCCAACCCTGGCTTAGGCTCGCCTACAAGAAAGATCTGGTTGCAGAACAATGCGATATATGGTCACTCGGTTGTTCCTTACGTATACTGAAAGAGGGTAACGTTGTCACCACTACCCATTTTAGTTATATGTCTGAATCATCAGTAGCAATGATATTACTTCATGACAACGTAAATCAATTATTAACAGTGTTACGGTAGAGTTGACTCTTTTGCATGAACACTGTAAAAACATTTACAGGTAATTGAGCATATATCCCTATAGAAAACGAGTAATTATGTGCGTCCGCGATATCGGCGTGCAATACTGGACGCCTAAACCAGGTGGTTTCATGTTCATTAAAAACATTACCAAACCTAAATTATCCTGAGAACACTTATTGAGGAAGGTTTTGCCCACCTGGTCGTTGATGTAGACAAAATACGCTTTTCCTGCGATAATAGTGTGCTGTGCCATTATCTGGGTTGCAGAAACATTGATAACAGGGAAGAACACCGTTGCGGTGTGGTTAAAAAAGAAAATAAATGCAGGTTCTCTTGTCCTTGTTCCCAAACACCCAACTCCTATTTTCCACATTTTCGTACAGGGATATTGTTGAGCTTCGTAGAAACAAGGAACTAAGCAAGGCTAATGTCATCCGGCAGATTGTTTTCAATTTGTGCTCACAGGTGTTCTACCAAGACGACATTTTACAATGTGAATGATTTTTCGCACGATTAAATAAATTTTGTGCAATTTTATGACAATTCGTTGTCTTTTTCAGACGTAAAAGGACAAATATCGTCGCCACACTATCATTTGATACTAAAATAAAACTGCCTACAATGACCATGAGGCACGAACAAAATGGTAACTGACGAGCGTAATATTTTTCTGCACATGCTGCTGGGAAGGTTCCAACTGAATCCGTATTTGTAAGCCTATCTAAACCCTGCACGTTTTCTGGAATGTTCATTTCTAATTAAAATTGTAAGCTTTCAAACAACAACAATTTTTGGGAACGGAGAAAACTGAAAATACCCTAGTCTAGACAAAGATTACTACTGTTAGTGTGAGTGTTTAGGTATGTGTACCCAAAAGAATCAAAGTAGTAAATATCAAATCAGAAAAAGTAAATAATAAGGTTTGGCTGCTTGATTGCCGTATTAGCTATCTATATTTTGGAGCTGCGCAAGAAATGTCCACAAACATCGTAATGAATACGCGCCAAAAAAATCCCTCTTTCAACAAAATTTTGGTTGCAACTCAAGAAACAACATACCGATGTATAAAATTGCTGCCGTGGACTAATGATACTTGCGTGGTGATGAGCCTGCCTAACAAACAGAGACAGAAAAACTCCCGGGCCATCTCCAGTAATGTGAAGCCCGGGGAGAAGCCAAGCACGCGGACTATAAGTGTATTCTTGGCGCCCTGGCGTTTTCGCCCACGGAAATGAAACCGTAACGTGAAACCTTGTGAACAGCGAAGAGTGCAATGTATAGGTGTATTTTTGGTGCCCGGGCGTTTTTACCACGGAGATGAGACCTTTCGGAAGGGGAGGTATACAGCTTTGCTGTGAAAGTATCGTATCATTGAAGCACGAAGAGTTCTAGCGTCAGGCGTTGGAAAGCGAGTGTCCCGGTGTGTTCTTCTCGTCTTTATGTCAGGCAGGGACACGCTATTGTCATACAGTAACATTACAGGTTATTATCGTTTAGGCCTGGCCCTCTTCCTACCCGCGCACCCATCCTTCAGTAACCGGCATTCGGTGGTCTGGCGACTCCTACAGACCGACTCGTATCCAAACCAACTTGTGTATAGCTATTGCTATTTAGGGCGCTACTCCTACGAGCGTCATAGATGCCAGGAACGAGAGGACATGGCGCACATGTTATGGCAATGTCCGCAGGCGATCGCAAATGGCGGCACAATCACTAGCAGTGAGCAGGGGGAGACCATGCTGCTCAACTCCAACGTGGAAGATCAACTCAGGGCCGTCCAGCTGGAGGAGGACGTTGCCAGAGCCGACGGGCTCACGTCCGGCGACTAAGCATTATATTTGACAAAGTGATAAAGTTTATTTTATCTTCAGTACGTGTTTTTCCAACGAAGATGCAAGGTTCAAGCGCGAGGCGTTTAATAACCGGCACCGCGGGGTGTTGTTTTAGTACGCGGTACGTACTAGCGTAAAAGCATCGGTGCTTTAGTACCCGGTCGGTGCATCGGTGCTTTAGTGTCCCGGTGCTTAAGTACCGTGACTACATGATACTACGACCACATGAGACGACTACGACATGAGACTGGGACAACCCGAGGCCATAAGGGGCTTGGCCAAAAACATCTTCCTATTACGAATTAAGGGAAAACGGAAAAGGCAGGAATGTAACCAGCCTGGGACCTAGTTTGCTATTCCAAACGTGTAAAAGAAGAACAGTGGGGAAAAGAAAGCAGTAAACGAATTGGGAAAGGTGACGACAAAGCATAAAGAGGTATGCGGAATGTTAGTACACTTTAGACAAGAGTTCAGTGAGCCCACAGAGTGCACAGTTTTTTGCGCTACAGTACTCTCTAGTATTCCCCAGGCAGCAGAAATGGTGAAGACGAAGCTTGGCAAAGCATCAGTGGCCAATTTGACCGAGCTTGGCGGTACCTCGACCGCACTTATTCGCTGGTGTTTGGGAAAGGTGCCATGCCAAGATATGGCAAAGCTTTGGAAGGTCCATGTTGGGCAACGCTTGGCAAACCATGTTCCCATGTTAATGTCTATGCGTGGACGCCCTGCTAGTTTCATGCAAATTTCTGGCTTTCTGGCCAGGCCTATGACCCATGCTCATTATGCGTTGCCTCGCAGCTTGATTTCTGCATTATACCTGCCATTACACTAAAACGTATGTAATGCGTATGCCCTAAATAACTTTCTGTACAATGACATGTATAAAACACGAATCAGGCCACAATGAAATTCATAGAATAAGCGCTTACTATGGCGATAGTTTAAGCACCAAACAAGTTCCTCAAGAAAATCTTCAATGATTTGAGGAGAATGCCTCGTAGGTGAAGCACAATACCACATTAGCTCTCATTGCTTGCATGTTTATTATGGAAATATCACACAGATATTTACCACAGACACATGGGTTAAAATGGTAAAATTAGAAAATAATTTTGTTCAATAAAAACTTCAACATGAGCGAAAGAGAGAAAAAAAAAGTGAGTGAGAGATTGACAACTCTAATGCAAGCAAAAAACTGGAAAAATGGTACAAAAAATCAAAAAGGTTCATATTGTACCAATCAATGCCTAAATTATACTAACAAAAAGGAATCATTCAAAAAAATGTTAACAAGAGCCTTTTCTTCCGTAATATACTAATCACACTTCATGAGGAAGCGTACTTCACTAGCGGTATTGTAAGAATTTCTAGCGGCGAGGGGATAACCCTTTGCTGCATCCGCTACTCCGCCACTGGAAACACCCTTTCGTTGTAGCGACCGTAATAAGTGAAAAACGCCTTCACTACGGTGTTTCACACAATCTGATTAATAAATGCAGCCCATAGCATCCTCTTTAATATGCACCTGTAAAAAATAATAAAACTTACCTTCCAGCTTGTAACACTCGCTCTCAAATAAGACATAGTGCACATATACTAATTTATTTTTGATATCTTGCATTACTGCCAAAACACTTGGTTCGTATTTTAAAAAAGACCGAAATATCATTCAATATCTTCGTCACACTATGGCAGTAGCAGAACTGAATGTATAAAAAAAGTGTCGGAATATAAGTCCAAGTTCAAGGCAACACACCAGCGGTTCTGTGTTGGGCCTTTTGTGGTCACCCAATTAATGCATGCCAATGGGCCCAAATATCATGCCTTCCGCGTTTTATTAGCCCAGTATTTGTTTTCTAACAACGCGGGATTAGAAACCACAAGACGCTTCATTACGTTGTGAGTTAGGAACGTACAACCTTCCCGGGTTTTTTTTTCGAAAAACATATTTTCCAGCTCGTAAAGCGATATTGCCCAGCTACGCGACAACTATAACTGAATGGGTACAATAAATGGTAATGTAGGTGGCAGCGAAAGCGACAAGATCATTCCCGGATCCGTTCGTTACCTCCGTAGCTGTTGCTTTCGCTCACTTCTGGCGCTTGCGCCTGGCCAGAAGTGAGCGGAACCGACGGAGGGCCTAGCGGCAGCGTATTGTCTTGTCGCTGCCACCGACGCTACCAGTTTTGTGACCCAGCGAGTTACAATTTTAACGTCTCCCTGCAATACCGCTTCATGTGGTAACCCCTTTACTTTTATCCGCTCTCCGGCTGAGGAGATGGACTCCAGCACGAATACAGATGGCAAATACCAAGCACCAGAAGTACAGGCGGTGACAAAATAATATGGATCAAGTGAGTGACGCAAAAGAACTATATACATGACACCTTATGGCCCAGCCCCTGCGGTCGATACTGGTCAGTGTGCGTGCGCCTCCTTTGGTAGTCAATGCATATCAATAGTATCTATTTCGGCCGCAGTGCTCTGTTTCCTTCGAAAGTAGCATTCGGAGGTGCCTTTGCGCTCAGGCGAGTGGGCATAATTTATTCCGAGTAGCGGAATGGGACCTTCAGCTGTCCCGTTGCGCTACGTGCGTCCGTTCCACAAGCTGTTTGTGACTGCGAAAGCATTTTTTGCCAAGTATCTCAGAGCCCCAACGTGCAACGCGCAGTTCAAAAATGCATAATTGCCGGAGTTAGTACATTTATTGCTGTATTACTGTAAGGGGACGCAATTTATCCAAGGACGATTTTGTAAGCACGAAAAAAAGAAAAAAAAATGAATTAAAAAACAAACCATATACCTTAATAGGCTGAAGGTTTATAGCTGGTAATCCATACTGTACTTCGCTTGCGCAAGAAAGACGAAGGTCGAAGAGAGGCGACACGACACACATTGCGAGAGACGACACAGAAGAGCGGCACACTGCGCTGTGCCGCGTCGTCTTTCTTCACTCTTCGTCTTTCGTGCTCAAGCGAAGTACAGAACGAACGAAATGAGAACTTATACGCTGGATCACACGGCGAAGACAAAAATAAAAAGCGCACAAAAACAAATTGAAACAGCAACTAGGAATTATTGCAAGCCATCAACCGTACACGCGGCATCTGCACAAAATTGCATGCTTAGCGAAGCTTACTTGTCCAATCGGTCTTATAAGGTAGATACGCATGATTTGTCAAAAAAAACAGAAACCTAAATGAACAGATGCGGTTCAGTCATGCTCTATATCAGCGGTCTTTTCGTCACATACCGAACGGCAACCATTCAGTCACGCATGACTTTATTTCTTACTTCCTGAAATGTCAGTCTACTGTAGAGCCAGAAAAATGACATCAAAGCTGCAGACGCGCTTCCACGCATGCCGCAAATTACCCGCCTTTGCAAATAATCGTTCTACTTACTCAGCACGCCTCACAAGTCGCCCCCGACTTTCATGAATATCTAAAACAACGAGGCTCCGGCACCGCAATCAAGAAAACTGGCACGCAGTTACTGACTGTCGAAAGACCTGCACGAGTGCTCACCTGTCTCGATAGCAAAGGTTGGACCAGGAGGTGTCGCGCCGATTGTTTTTCTCACCGTTCGATTCGTCCGTTTTGTTTTGTAGCCGCCTGCACAAAGCTGTAAAAAGAAAGGCATAGCGAAACCCGGATTCCACGGAAATAATGAAACGAGAGCTTTATTCACAGCCAGCGTTTTACCGCAAGTTGATCCACCCTCACAATGCCCACGAGTTTTCGTCAAACGCATGTAGGGCGTAATCTGAACTTCAAATGCGAAACAAAAGCTTGATCAGGGCTTGTTGGTTGAACATACTGAATAAATTTGAGGCGCTAAACAACGGGGACCAAAGAAACACGTAGACACAGACAAGTCGCCTTGTCTGTGTCTACGTGTTTCTTCTGGTCCCCGTTGTTTAGCGCCTCAAATTTATTCAGTATGTTCAAATGCGAGCACGGCAGCTTGTCTGAAGAAAGATGGAAAGAGCATATCTAGGATAGTATTCGGTAGCTTAATTTTTTGCTAGATCCAGCGACATCACATAGCATTAAAACGCTGCCACCGTTATAAACGACAACGCAAGTTTGCATGGCAAGAACCGCAAGCTCTCGCTTACGTTTTCACCGGCCAGCCGCAGTAGGTAAACGGCATTATTCCACTCCGCAGCTATACTTCAAACACGCGTCACCGACCATAAAACACACGCACAGGCACCTCCAGGAGAACAACAACGGTTTCAGTGCTACAAAATGGAGACTAACCGGCACAGCGCACATTCGCCATCCAAGCCATGAAGATGCACAAGAGCGGAAGGGGACAACGGGCAGTGCTGCATCAGGACACCCAAATTACCGATGCCTCAAGAACGTTGAATTAATCTTGCGCACGTTTGCGTATGCGCTGCAGCCTAGCTTAAGTGGGCCTTGTTTCTTGATGCGGTGTTGTAGCCCGTTTGGTAACTACTTTTTGCTGCGCTCTTGACTGTTTACCCCACAACGACGTGAGCTAAGCGCGACCGGCACCGCCTGTTTTTTAGCTTGGCTGAACCTTGACCTGTCATGTTCTTTTTTGTGTGGCGCTACTTCGGCTCAGGGTTTACTTTGCGCCCAATCAATAACTCACCTAATGTGCTGATGGGTGGCTGATCGCTCGGGCGCCAATGGTTTCCCGTGGAGTTTCTAATTATTGGTCATTGGCCGCTGCTGCTTGGGTCCGTAAAGTTGGGGTAGTGCGGAATCCCTTTTTAAAGCAAAGTTTAGTGATCTCGTCCAGCGGTTTCGCCGTTGGCCGCAAGTTGGTCTTCACTAGACCGCAACTGCGCTGCACCCCCTGCCGCGAATCACGTTACTCGCCGGGCCCGACTTCAGTTTTGCTCACAACACAGGGTTTTCAGTCAGTTTTGCTCAATTGAGTGGGTGCAGTCGGAGCGACCACTCATCTGATGGGCAGCCCACTGCCACCGGTGCCTCACGTTCCCGCAGCTACTGGCACAGGCATTCCCCATTGGGCCGTCTCGGCTTCGTGAGTCGTCTTACGCCGGTCGTAATGTAGGTGTCATGAATGAAAGCGAGCCGGCTTGCTTCTGTGAGCGTTGCACTGGACCGAACGGCTTTGAACCGTGGTCGGCAAGCGACGCCTGACCACCTGGCGGATATTGCTCGGCCAGCTTCTTTACTGAAGAGGAAGCGAAATGGCAAACGGGCAAAGCTAGCGTTGCAGGCTGAGGAAGAGCTAGCTGTTCGACGTGGCGTTCACCATAAATAAAAATGATGCCGGGCCTTTTTCGGTGAGCGTTGCACGGGAGCGAATGGCTTTGAGCTATTCTCGGCAAGCGGCGTTAGACTACCCGACCTGAGCCTAACGAAGCGTATCGACCCTAGCCCAATCAAAGTCATGTCTAGCCAATGACCTAGGCACAGCCGTCAAACCTTGCTTAACAATGAGTGTATGCCTAAGTACTATAACGATTACACGTAAATGAAAGGTTTTTAAATGTGAAACGAACACGTAACCAGGTTAAACCAAGCTTTTACTTTGCATATGCAGGGTTAGTTGAGCTAAGCCACAGGCGTTTTTTTTTTTGCCTTGTGCCCAAGTGATGAAACCCAGTGGCCAAGTATTCTCACGTCAGAGAAGACGGCGAAACTATTGGTTGGAGACAGGGTAGCTTTGTTTTAATAATCGGGAGGTGCAATACATCTTCCGCAGTAGAAAATACTCAGTCCACCTTTTTCTTACGCCCTTTTGTCAGTTTCCAACACTGTAATTTGATGCTTCAGACCACTGTGAAAAAAGGGTGTTGAAATAATCAACACTTTTCTTGGAGGGTGTTGAAATTATGTAAAATAGGTGTTTGGTGTTTAGTGTTTGCCACAATTAAATAGTGCTTTTTGCAAATTCGTATGCTGATTTTTACATGTTCACGTTAAAATGCATATTTCCAAGACTAGCGCTAAATTATGAGTTTTTAGAGCCAGCGACTTGCAGGCTCTAAAAGCAAGAAGAGCCCATGTATTCACCCAATAGCGTTATTGGATTCATTTTGTCTTGGTCAGAATTTGTAAGTAGTTAAAATGTTATGTACTCTTCTTCCTCATTATATTCATCATCCTTATCGCATTATTCTGGCGTAGCAAGCCAGTCAGCCTAGTAGGACTGACATCGCAAACTTCATTAAAGATAGTTCTTTCTCGTTCTCGTCGTTTTTACGTGTCTACCAACTCTTCGCTATCAGCGGTGCTCATCAAGGGTCCACGGAAGTACGTAATTCATGCTAATAGGAAACTAAAACGGAAGCAGCTAGATAACAGGGCTAATATGAATCGGCAGTACGGAGAAGCGGCAACTAGATTGTGCAAAGGAGGACAATGATACAACGTCTCAGATGAAAGAAAATATACGCGATTTAAGGAGACGCGGCACCTGTGCAATGAAGTTTGTTCTACACACCATGGCTACCGCTCGGCAGACACGGTCGCCAGCAGTGTCCGCACATTACGCAACGACCCTAGCGCCTCACCAACCGATACTGAAATGCCGGGTCTAGCCCGTATCCGTCCGTAGCCCACTACGGACGTAAAAAATTGATCAAAGTATAACCGCAAGGCTTCCTCAAACTCAGAAAAACTTTGATTAGGACTAGAAAAGGAATAACATGTGTCGCAATAGAACATAAAACAAAGTATATGAGTTGTGTTTAAGTAATTTTTAAATTATGTTTCGAATTTCCCGCTGCCCTGTCAGCGCAGTAATATCTGTCCGGACAACAGTGAATTACGCCACATGAAAAATTTACATCACCTAAATATAGCTCAGCCTGGGGTCTTAGAAACCGGTCACGTAAGAATAACCGGCAAGGTACAACCGAGAAGGGACCCAGACGATCAAACAATTGCAAAACTACAGAAAATACTTGAACATTTCGCCTACAATATAAAACGTCGATACAGGGTAGAGCAGGAACAGAAGGTGGAAACAACAAAACTTACAATCTGATGTCGGTATTGATCATGCGCCAGAGATAGGTCAGGCTGCTGTACCAGAAACTTACCCGCACTGAATAAACCCAAATAGGCGCCATTATTACCAGAGAATTTACGACAGCCTAGGGTCACAAGGAAAGTGCTTGGGGGTAGAGTACAATGATACAATCATACGCAGGGGTAGGGTAGCCTTGCTGCTCTCGTTGCGCGCAATATCCACCTCCCACAAAGTTCTGTACTTACAGTGGACAAAGTGTTAAGGACAGAAGAAAGCGTGGGGGGGGGGAAGCTTTGCCTCTTTGTTGGCTGTATGCACCTGCGCACAAACGCTGATCCCCCTCACTGACAGTGGAAAATACATATTGCGTGTTCCCGCTCCTGTATAGAGAAAAGGCGCTTTGGGACAGAAGAAAGCGCAGAAGGAGCGTTGCCGCTCTCATTGCGCGCTCTATGCACCTTCGATGGTACGCCTCTAGAGCGCTTCACCAGGTTAAAAATGCTGCCTGGACCGGTATATTACGACGCCGGATACCACGGGAGGCTGTACTAGATAGGTTAGACTATGCTAGTTGAGGCTTCCTGGGACAGAAACAGCATTTCCTTGGCAGACAAGCATTTAGCAAGCCTCGTTGGGTACATTTGCTTAATCACACATTCACACTATCGGCTTTTAGGAACTCCATAGGCATGGCTGCAGATTTTTAGCAGAGGCCATGGTCCTGGAGTGGAGAGAACCATGATTAAGATAAAGATAAAGTGTCACTACGGCCACCCTACCTCAAAATTTTCATGATCCCCACCGTTCGATAACGTCTGTCGCATAATAAATTCCAATATATCAGAGAGGCCACTGTTCTAGCACAAAAGGAGCCTCTGGAAAAGAATTTGGACCGGCCATTTCATGGAATATATGCTGCACCTCAAGAGAGAAAACGGCTGGACGCCATGTTAGATGGATCACCGAAACAGCGGTATTATACAAAAGGCCTCCAACCACCGAAAAAACGTAGTACCAAACATACACAAGGACAGGCGACAAGCTATAGGATAACATTCATGCGAGGAAAGCCCCAAAATATTGAAGACACCGTATACGCCGACGCGGGGCGTTCAGAAGGTCGAAGGCAACATTTGTCATTACGGGCTACCATGGCAATCTCTGTGACTTCATTACCGTTTAACACAAAAGAACAGAAAATATGAAGTACTGTTGGCGGTTTGCCAAGAGGAATTATCGTATAGATATTTAAACACGGTTATACACGCTAAAAAAGGTCATTAGTCTTTTGGCTGCCGGCATAATACCTTAACGCTTGAACATTATTCTTAAATCTACGATGATAAAATTTTACATAACTTCAACATCGGGACAAAAGGAACTGGAAGAGAACGACGCGGCCGATGAAGATCCACGCCAACTCTCATACGGTGCTCCCTGTTTATATTGACTACCATACTTGCCTCCACAAAATATATTGAAACGTCACCTCATCCTACGAACATGAACACCATACTCCCCGTACAACACGGCGATCTCAACTCCGAAGAATCGCAAACTCGGCGCAAGATACAAACACACATATATCCGCAGGTGTGGATGTCACAAATCTTAAGAGCTAAACGTACACGTCATTTGCAACTTTTTTCGAAGTAAGTAGTCGCTGTCCAGATGCATTCCGTTGCTTTCCTTGAGCAATTAATTTGTGGCCCAAGTGTGACTCGTGCGTTTTGAATGTGTCTGTTTGTCATGCTGTGCGCACGGCCGATGCACATTGTCACGCGTAGCTGTGCTGCCCACACCCTTATTTTTAGGGTGTTAGGAACCTTCCACCCTTTTTGGGGTGTTCACACGAATACCGTTTTTTTCTTCCTTACACCACTTTTTAGCCAAAACACCTTCTAAAGGTGTGCTCCACGACACAGTAATACACACTTTTCGGCCCAAAAGGGGGAAAGAAAGTTTATTGTGTTATCTCTCTCGTCCACTTCAAGTTCCCAGTACCCGGTGTTCATTTCCACCGACGACAAGTACTTTGCAAGTAAAGGTGGTCGAGGGAGTCGTCAATTGTTTGAGCGGGCACGTTTTTTAGGGGCGACGCCTCTTAGGACTTAGGGCTGTTAGCGTCTCCTATCGTCACTGTCGTCGTAATGTTCGTAGTAATCATCGTCTCATGTAGTCCGGTTCTAAAACACCGGGAAACAGGCTTGCGCCTCGCGCCCGAACGTAACACGTACTAAAAAAACATAGCGGGACCCTCGTTTACGTCTCACGCGGGATCGCTTCGTAAGGCGTCATAAAAACACCGGGACGCTCGTTTACGCCTCGCGCTAGAGAGCTTCGTGATTCAAAGACAACAGACTTTTATAGCAAAGCTACATACGTCTACCCCACCAACGATTTCCTCCCCATTGGCAAAAACGCCAAGGCGCCAAGAATACCCTTATACACTGCATGCTTCGCTCCTACCCAGGTTTCACCCCAGTGAAGATGGTCCAGAATTTTTAGGGGTGAAGCCACTTAGGGGCTGGGGCTGTAGGCGTCTTCTGTGGTCGTCATTATAATCGTCGTCTCATGTAGTCACGGTACTAAAACAGCGGGAAAGTCATTTACGCCTCATGCTAGACGGTAGTGCCAAGAAAAACATACTGGGAGACTCGTTTACGCCTCGCGCTTGAGTGCTTCGTGCTTCAAAGAAAAAATACTTTACAGCAAAGATTCTGTATACCTCTACACCCCATCGGGTTCATCTCCGTTGGCGAAAACGCCAGGGCGCAAGAATATACTTATACACCGCGTTCTTCGCCTCTCCCCAGGTTCCACATAGTGTAGATGTCCCGGGAGTCACGGCGGGAGCCCAGGGGTTCTGAAATGGCTGTTATGACGTTGCCGCTGAGCATGTGTCCGACTTGTGTCCGAATGGCTACCCGCTCGTGTGGCGACACGAGCTTGGTCGGGCTCCATCCGCGGTGATTTTTTAGGGCTTTGCTTTGGGCGCCTAAAGTTTTTTTACTGCCACGATCAACACTCGTGGTAGCGAGTATAGACAGTAGCGAGCGTTCATAATTTTCGCAGTTTTTCTTCTGGTAGCGTTGGCTTCAAATCAAAAGAATTCGGGGGGCTCGAACGGATTTTCGAGAGCGCTTTCAAAGAACATGACAGTGATCACATCACTTTCTCACATAATATTTTCGACAAACTCTATAGAGGCGCCCTTCTTTAGGGGCTAAGTATCCTCGGAAAAGAAGCAACCTTTTGAACCCCTCGACAATAGCGTAAATATCAGGAACATCATATTCACAGCATACGCTGATCATCAAGCTGGGTAATGCGCTCATTACCGATTATTACAATAGCACGTTGTCCAGGGCTTTTCTTTGATTTCATGCCATGATCGGCCGACAAGAACGCATGCCATTTTATCAAAGTAGCGTGCGTACGCTACGGTCTTTGCGTGTCTCTGTGTTTACAAAATGGTGTAAAGTATAGGGGAACACCTCAACGTTTTCGTTCCTATCTGTGCAGTAATTTCCATCTTATAGAACAAGATTTTTTGCTCCTGTTTTCTAAAATACCTCCCCAGGTTTTCATGTTGCGATAGCGGCGAGCGAAACAACGAACTGAACAAAGCTCCTTCAGGCCGACGTGGGATGCCAGGCTGTTGACGACTTCGCTCCACAGCGGAAGACGAGGGTGTGCTCCTGAGGGTTTACTGTGCTTGCTATGTTCAGAATAAGTACCCACAGCGACCACTCAACTCAGTGTGCATGGTTAAGAGCCTTTTCGGCTAGCACCAGCGTGAGGTGGAATGCTGGCCTTCCACGCAAATCACGTGAAGTGAGTGCGACGTTTAACACGGGCTTGAGGCAAAATATTGTCGTTTGACTGTGCTTGCTTTTCATTTTCTGAATTATCACTACCGAAGACTCAACCCAGTGTGTGCGTTCAAAAGCCGTCTAGGATTGTGGCAGAGTGAAGTAACTTGGGGTTCGACGCCGGAATGCGCGAGTTGACGGCGATGTTTACGACGGGGTCAAGGCGAAAGATCGCATTTAATTTTTGTGCTTCGGCCTTGACACACAAGCAGTTACGTCGTTATTCCACGTGTGTTTAAAAAAAATTTCTGGATTGTTTCCGAATTGAATAAAATTTACACGTCCTTCGGTACTGTGGGTTGTGTGTGATCGCCAAAACAAGTAACCTCGGGGTTCAATGCTTCCACTATAAAGTGCGCTGATGTGGGAGAATATTTATATTATGTTGTACACCTTTTGCATTCAATACTAATGCGGAGGCTTTTGGTTTCCCTGGTTGGGTAGCCGTGCAAAATTTCAAATGCTCGTTCGGCCACAAGAGTGTCGCTTTACATTTGTTTCAGAGGATGGCTCCATCAGCGTCAGCAAACGGCAAAGCGAAATCCATGAAACTGTTCTAACATTTAGCGCGCGGTGCCGACGTAGCCTGCCGCAAAAATATAACGGTTAACGTACACAAAGGTACAAAACGCTATACTAAAACTCTCTATTTTCACCGTTTAGACATGTCTAGAACTTCCCAGTGCTTCTACGACCAAACTGCTCTTTTTATTTCACACTATTTCAAGATTGCGTTACAACTGCTTCCTTCATTCACAGACTTCACAGAATAACCATATGTTTTTTGAACCACCACACCTCCGAATCCTGTAGGATCATGACAATGCCGTCAAATTATTAACTGAACTCCCCTACTTTGTATCGCGAGCAGCCCCAGACGTTTTGCAATACGTGGTTGATGTGCAATGTTTCGTGCGTTCAAGGAATCTTTTTTGGTAAGGAGTTACCCGTGTGCGGGGCTGCCGCAGTGTGGTGTTTTCGTCGTTCGGCTTGACACCTTTACATGCTACTCACTTGAGTGTGTTTTTTCAGCGCTGACCCGTACCGCTCCTAAGTCGGGCTCCAGTGTGCTCATACGATGTGCTGCGTCCGTGCTTGCCGGTATGCAGTGCCGTGGTGCACATCCTTCTATGCGTCAACTACACCTTTGAGATTTTTGTATCTTCTGTCGACTATGCTGCATGCGCCTGTTTTTTGTATGTGGGACTGTTAGCTCCTATAGAATGATTTGAATATTCAACTCGTTGTCCTGGAAGATGAACAGTGCTCGTTGAGTTTATCATTTTCTGTTCACTTTCTCATCATCATGGTCGTTTGTATTTTAAAATGATTTATTGGCGAAGGTGTTCCTGCAGGCGAGAGGTTAGAAGATGCGGGGAATGAGCCATGAGCAGACCAAAGCAGTCCGCCAGAACTCCGTAGCACTACACGATGACGGTTCGGATTATCGACTGTCTTAATGTTTATGAAGACGCTGCTTACACAGGTGAACATGACCCATACTGAGTAAAGACGACTCTGATGCTTTTGGAGAGCATAGGTAATTTTCACTACAATCACCCCCGGGAGAAGAGGGTAGCCATCCTTGCGACGCAAGCTGATCGCGAGAGGAGCGGGTCATAATATTGCTTCAGAGGAGCAACATGCACCGTGTCACGTCCACGGCGTGGGAGACCCTGGGAAGGCGTAAGCCGCTCCATGACGTAGTTGACAGGGGTAGTGCGTTGAACAACGCGGTACAGCCCCTGGTAGTTTGACAGGAATTTCGAACGCAGGCCAGGAGTCCTAGTGCGTACCCAGAGACATGCGAGAGAAAAGGGAATGAAGTTGCTTGCGGGCTCGCCAGCCGTTACAGACTTTTGTCGCTCCTGCTCTTCAGTGGTGACAGAACGGGCCAGCTGGTGACATTCTTCGGTGTGTTTTGCAGCCTCAGAAACCGGCGTGCGCTCGGATACATCAGGGGGGCAGTGATGGATGGTGTCGAGCATGCACGATGGCTCCCACCAATATAAAAGGAAAAACGGAGAAAAAGCCGCCGTGGCTTCGATTGCGGTTTTGTAGGCGTATGTCACGTAAGAGATTACAAGGTCGCAGTTTCCATGGTCAGGTCGCAGTTTCCAAGGCCGTTCGTTTGCGGATGGCAGGCAGTGCTCGTTCGATGAATGACGCTGCTTTACATCAGAGGCTCGGCAACGACGTCAGACAGAACAATGCATCCCCTGTCACTGAGCAGCTCCTTAGGCTCACCATTACGAAGAATAAAAATTACACCATTATTACCATGGGGCACCCTGATGAGGATGCGAAGCATCATGGGGGTTTCGTGTGGTTCCATTGTATGGCCGTTATGTGAGTGGTCTCGTGTTTAGTAGCGCCAGAGGGAATTCCGCGTCCAGGTCCACACCGGTGGCAAAGGCAGGCAAGTACTGTTGTGTTACGGTGAGTAGGTGGTGGTTCTCGAGGCTCCGAAACTTGTCCGTCATGTTCTTGTTGAGGTTGTCGTCTCTGTGGTAGAATCTGTAGTTTCCGACAGCTTTGGTGAGGTAAAGATTGTTGACGTTGGTGCAACGGCTGAGAGCAACGTACACGCCCTCCTCTTCGCAGCTTTGTCTTCTTGTCCTTGTTCAGAGGTTCCCCTACGGGAAGATGACGATGGTGGTTGAACGCGAAGATATCTCGTGATGGATTCTTTGGTTGGCCAATCTCTAAGAGCATCCTGCCACAATCATCATCAGAGGCACTGCGGACGGGGCGAGAGCAACGTACACGCCCTCCTCTTCGCAGCTTTGTCTTCTTCTTCTTCTTCAGCGGTTCCCCTACGGGAAGATGACGATGGTGGTTGAACGCGAAGCTATTTCGTTATGGATTCTTTGGTTGGCCAATTCATTGGGGTATCCTGCCACAATCATCATCAGAGGCGCTGCGGACAGGGCACGGACGCGGGACATCCCCCCGAACAAGAGAAGCTTCGCATCTAAAATGGCGCCGGAGAAACGGTACGACGTCCGGTGCCGGAGCAGCTGGTAGGGCGGCGGTCTCAGCATAGCGCGTGAAGTGATCACCGGGGTCTGTCAAAGGTAACAATCCGTACCGATCAATGGCTATACGGTCAAATGGCTTTACTGGACAAGGCAGCGGCTGTAACGGACCAGAGAGACGAGGTAGCGGCGCCTTTCACCAATGAAAAGCTTGGCAGGATGTAACATATTTTCGCACAAAGTTGTACATCCCGCGCAAAAAGTAACGAAGACGCTAACGCTCATCAGTTTTACTGGGCCGACATGAGGACACGTTGGATCAGAGTGGAACAAGTCACAAACATCCAACCGCTAATGCCGAGGAATGACAAGAAACCATTTGCGGCCATCCAAGTAGTAGTTGCGTCGATAAAGCAGCTGAACGGGTACTGCAAAGTGGGATGCTTGCCTACGGAGAACGTATATTGTTGCGGCTTGGGAAGGATTGGTGAGTGAGGTGATGACGCAAACAATCCATGAGCCCTTCTGTTGCTCTGCTGCCGCATCGATCGCAGAAAGGGAAGAGAGGTCACCGTATGAGTCCGATAGGTAAGCAGGTAAGGGTGAACGGGAGAAGGCGTCAGAATGCTACTGGCCAGACCTGTATTTGGCTCGAATGTCATATTCTTGGAGGCGAAGCGCCCATCATCCAAGATGCCCTGCCGAATACTTCAAAGAAGACGGCCAATAGAGGGCGAGGTGGTCGGTGACCTCATCGAATGGGTGGTCGTACAGATATGGTCGAAATTTAGCAAGCACTTAGATGCTGGCCGAGCACTTCTTCTCGGTAACTGTATATTTGGATTCTGGCTTCGTTACGGTGCGGCTTGCTTATGCGATGACATATTCGTCAAACCTTGGTTTACGTTGGCAAAGCACAGCCCAAAGGCTGGCTCCGCTGGCGTCAGTAAGAATTGCGGTCAGCGATGTGGAAGGGTGGAAGGGTCAAAGAATGGGTGGCAAGGTCAGTAAACTACGCCAAGTCTGGAACGCATGGTCGCAGGCTGAATACCAGTCGGGCAAGTCACAGGCACCACTGAGGAGCTTTATCAATCGTGAAATGATGAAACCCAAGTTGCGAATAAAGCCCTGAAAGCATGGGCAAAGCCCTATGAAGCTCTGAGAAGATTTTATGTTGGTTGGCACCGGAAATTCGGCAACAGTGCGAAGCTTGGCCGGGTCGGGGAGGACGCCATCCTTGGAGACGATGGGACTCAAAATAATAAGTTTCGTGGTGGGGAAGCCAAAATTTTTGAGGTTAAGTCGGAACCTAGCTCTAAAAAGGCATGTTACAACTTGTTCTAAATGGTGAACGTGAGTCGGAGAATCGGTGAAAAAGATGACAATACCATCTAGATAGCAAAGACTTAGCTTCCAATTGAGCACCCACAAAACGTTGCCCATGATGTGTTCAAATGTTGCAGGGGCTTTGCATTGCAGGAACGGCATGACATTAAATTCGTACAACCCATCAGGGGTGACACATCCGGTTTCGGGCGATCATCGTCCTCCGTAGGAACCTGGCATTACCCAGGCTTAAAATCCCAGAATATTTTTGGGCTATCGCTCCTTTTTATTTATTTTTTATTGGCTGTTAACCTGCCATAGCTTGGCTGGAGCGGGTTTCGTTCCCCGAATTTTTGTTTTTTTATTATGGGGAACACGGAAATAATCAAGGAATAAAGGCTTAAAATCTAGGGACAAGAAAAATCCTGCCCCCTCCAGGCTGTCCAGAACATCATCTATGCGAGAGGGAGGGTAGACGTCCCTGCCCGTGATATTGTTGATGCGGCGATAGTCTACACAAAATCGAATAGAGAGATCTTTTTTCTAAACTAGAACGGCAAGAGATGCCCATTGACTGCTTGAGGGGGGTCGAAAAACGCCACGTTGGGGCATATCATCGACGTGCTGCTCAATGGTGCGACGCTCGGCTGGGTAGACGGGATACGGCCATTGCTGAAGGGGAGCATGGGTACCAGCGTCGATGGTATGCTCTACATGGACTTGCGGTCATGGGCGTTGTGTCAGAAATCAAAATACGAATGGAACCGCTTAAATATAGCAATAAGTTGGGCTTGTTGTGTGCTGTCTAGAGCATCGTCAACAGAGGCATGAGGAAAATCATTCGCTGAGTTAGGATCTGGCGAACAGGGATCGAGTTCGTCGACGTCAATGTGTGACGCGCCATCTGTAACGTTCAAGACAAGACCAAGGTCTATATGTTCTTGTCTTCCAAGAGTTTCCCCATTTAGGAGGGCACGAGGAATGGCCGATATGTTCGTGATGAACATGGCGCTTGCCCCGGAGTGGTAATTCAGAACGGGAAACGGCGGCGGAAAAGAGTGGCGGTAGTGAAACATGTCAGATGGTGTAAACAGCGCAGTGGCGTAGTACATAGAAACAGAGCATACAGGCACACTGACAGAAGAACAGGGGGGACTGTGAGTGCCTTCTGCCACTGCAAGTTTTGTAGCGTGGACGGGACGTTCGTCG
This sequence comes from Haemaphysalis longicornis, assembly GCA_013339765.2. Lineage (NCBI taxonomy): Eukaryota > Metazoa > Arthropoda > Arachnida > Ixodida > Ixodidae > Haemaphysalis > Haemaphysalis longicornis. The sequence goes on along the minus strand of CM023458.1, from coordinate 105,971,172 downwards.
TCAAAAGATGCGTCAGAAAAGGCAGAAAAGTCTGCTTGTGCGAGTGTGCAGTCAATCACTGCCGTATGACGCGAAAGAAAGTCCCATCCTAAATTTACTAGGTGGGAGTAAGATGGAAGCACTATGAAATCAATATGGTACTACAATAAGTCCTTAATAACGATTGGAACCGTGCATGTACCCATTGTCTTGATGTGTTGTGCGCTTGTGGTTCGGAGTGATAGTCCATCCAGGGGCGTCTTCACTTTGCTAAGTGAACGGCAGAGATCAGCGTGAATAACAGAAACGGCGGCTCCTGTATCAACCAGAGCCAATGTGCGAACGCCTCCAACATTAACATCGATGACATTGGTAGGAGGCGGATGGTGATGGGGATAGGGATGAGGCCTTGAGCTTTTCGACATCAACGCAGTTCATGCCTGAGGAGCTGCGGTGACTAGTTTTCCGTATCTCTTGGACAAGGGCGCTGGAGCACCGGGGAGAGCATGCAACGGCATGGTGAGTGCTAACGTTGGTCAGTATGGGTGGCGCGATCCAAAGACCGAGTTGGCAACGACGAACGTAGCGACACGTGGACTTGAGGCGACGCAGGGAAGTTTGGAGGTGGGGAGACCAGCGTTGGCGGCAGAGTGACTGCAAGCTACTGGCACATTATTCGGAGACGGCACCGTAAGTGCCTCGACAATTCAACCGCAGATGACATGTCTGAGCGGAGGCTGTAGCGTGGACACACACTTCGTCGTTGAGGGTAGGAGGGACAACTGTCAAGCCACTTCATTACGCACGAAGTCTTTATTTTCGCAACTAACACGGAATTGGCGGAGATTGCCGCGAAGTTCCAGCCAGAGTCATCCGGTGAAAGAGATCCAGTGAACGTCCGTTGCTTCCGCAGCTCATCAAAGCTTAAACACAGGTTGTCGGCATTGGCAACCGTCCGCACTTCCTTGGAGAAAAGCATTTCGAAGGCGTCGTCATTTATGCCTTTTAAACTGTACTTGACTTTCTCAGATTCCGCCGTAGATGGGTCAACGCACTCACAAAGGCCGACGACGTCTTCAATAAAGCTAGTGAACTTCTAGCCAGTCTGCTGTGCTCGAATGCGGAGACGCTGCTCCGCTTAAAGCTTGCCAACCACTGGTCGGGCAAAGACCGCAACGAACTTATTTTGAAATCAGACCACGTCCCGCAGTTGCGCTGGTAGTTCCCATACCATGACTCGGCGACGCCCTTCAGAGAGAAGCCAACGTTATTCAGTTTCATGGCGTCGTCCCATCGGTTATGGGTGCTTACGTTCATACGCAGACACCCAAGGCAGTAACTTCGCAGATGAATTGGCGAAAGAAGCTGCAAGAAACGGAGAACCAACTTTCGTTCCAACAACAAAACTATTCATTTCGAAACATTGATATACCAACTTAAACCAGGAGTGGAATAAGGTGTGGAATAAAGATGGCAAAACAAGTTATACTTATAAGTGGATTAGGAACGTAAATTTTATTCCGGACCAGTTTCCCACAAACTTCTACTCTTCCCAAGCCCTGACAGGGCATGGTAGATTCCCGTTTTATTTTTCAACATTCAGAATAACACAGACATCTACATGCAAGTGTAGCTAGGATGTAGAGAGCTTTGATCACTCTCTAACAGAATGCCCACTGTTAATAAAAGAAAGGAAAAGACTCGTTAAAAAACTAGGAGAGTATCTAGAGAACAGAAAACCGGAAATAATTAAAAAAAAGAGAAAACAAGATCAATTTTAGAAGAGATGGTTTTAAAAATTAACGAATTCATTCTACAAGCATAAGGATAGACCAAACATAACAGAACACCAACACGATCAATCACGACAATATAAAGATGGGATATGACACGGCGATGGAGCAAAAACGCCATGTTGGTGAGGCTTCCTCCGCCCACATCTCCAGTCATTCCCTTCTTACACCATAACAACACAAGAAAACCAAGCAGAAAAACACCAACACATAATCACAAACCATGAGGCGTAACAGATCTATATACCAGGTCAAGTCAGGTCACGAACAAATCATGAAGAAATAAGATCAACAAGCCAAGATCAAAGAATCAAGAATCAAGTAAAGTTCAAGATCAAGAACAAGAACAAAGAAGACAAGACGTCTACCCAGAGTCTAAGTCGACAGGGAAGATCAATTGTTAGAACGAAGTGCTCTGAATGTTTAGTGTTTGTTATTTTTTCTAATACTTGTAGATTTTTGTGATTTTTCGTTTCAAACAAGAAACTTTTCCTTTCATGTTAAAAAGAAGCCCGCTGATAGTTTTCCTGTTCCCGGGCGGTGGTCGCTGATCTATCTTCTCTTCCCCATTACCCCTTCCTTTTTCTGCACCAACCACCTTTGTACTACTACCTCAACGCATATTTCTACCCCCTTCGCTTCCCTTTCTCTCCCGGCGATGCATATGTGGTGCAGGCTGGGAACCTCTTTCCCTCTCACAGTCACCTTACCTCACCCAAGCCTTGGCGTCGTTATTATTAATTCCATTGAAGGATGGCGAGTCTCGCTGCATGGCAACGTAGCCTATCAGCGTCGCGATGAGGGCGCAGCACTCGGGTTCGGATCGTTGTCCATGGCCATTGGTAAATTCTGGATTCAGGAGATCCACGATTACGGCGTGGCCCCGGCTCCTCCACCACTGCAAATATGATTTATCGACTAAGGTTTTCCTGCAGGCGAGAGGTTAGGAATCGTGGATCAGAGAATAGGCCAGGGGCAGGCCAAAGCAGTCCGAGCGAACCTCATAGGTCTAGACGATGGCGATGGGTATTCCCCACTGTTTTTGTGCTGATGATGACGCTGCTCCCACTGGCGATAATAAACCGTGGTGTTGGTGTAGTTGGCCGCGAAACAGGAATGGGAAGCAACGTACAACAGAAGCGTGAGAACCAAATTTCAAAAAAACTTTCTTGCTTTAAACAATGTGCAATTGTGATTTTTTGTGAAAATAAAGTCCGACATACAATCTACTCAACCGACTATCCCACGTATTTTTGATAGGATTGCAACATCTCAAAATTTACTCCCGAATATGTGTCAACACTGCGTTTCTGCAGAAGTTGGAGCTTATTCTTCATAAAAGGCTTTACTTGGCTGCCTAAAATATATTTTTTATAATAAAGTACACCAAGTAGTCTCGCTTCAAAACCTTTTTCGTGTCGCATCAAGCAGCGAAAGTTGGTCGCAAAAATTGTTGAAATTACGCCATTTTAGCTGCATTCTTTCGCAAAAGCAAGGAGAGAATACATCTTAATGACATTTCATTTCAATTGACTGAAGATACCAAGAAAAACATGTGCCATGACACAGAGTTTCTCCTTTCCATCTTGTCGAGGCCGTTTAAATAAATTTACTAAGTTGAAGCAATTTTGTCAAGCCCCGTATCTTTAAAGCGATGTCACGTGATTTATTTTTTTTTCGCGCGCAATATTATAGCCAGACCTATTCTGGAACACGACAATAAACAAAGATATTTTTCAGAAAACATTCAGATGGTCGAGTGCCAGACCTGGGACGTTTGGCGTGGTATGACCCAACAGTCAATCAATGTAATAAGTAGCTTTTACGTCGCAATATGTCCAAACCTGCTAATTAGGTTTGGCAGCGGCCTTAAGTGTTCTCAACTGTTTTCTCTTCGAGGTTTCTAGGTGTTTCTTCAGCTGCGAGCTAGTTGCCTGAATTTCCACTAACGTTTCCTTTGAAATTTATTTATTGCTTGATCAGAGGTGAAGGCCGCTCGCCACTGCTGCTATCATAGGCCAGAACCTTTTTGCTTCGTATTTGCTTCGCCGATTGATTTAGGGTGATTGAATAGCCGCGGGCACATACTTCTACGCACCCGTTTAATGATGTCATTTTTTAAATGCTGACGTCCTCAGAAGCAATGGCACTCTTGCTTGCCTTTACTACGTTTCAGGTCCCCAGTACTCTCTCACGATAAATCGGGCGGCCAGCGTGACTCTACAAAAACAAATTTTGGCGCTGCTTGCACTCGTGGTGCAAGGCTTCAGAAACAGCATACCTGCGGTCCCTTTTCGTCGGAGACCCGGCTGGTGCACCCACCACACATAGATTTCGAACTTACCACTGAAAGTTCTTTGTGGCTGGCACGTCCGGGTGGTTTCGACCGCATGCTTTTACGTCTCTCCCAGAGTTGACCTCATTAGCAAGCGCTAGAACCCAAGGTAAACAGCTTCGCAAAGTCGGTGTGCTTAGCGCAAGCTCGGCGTCTGTGCTCTCCACTTGCGCCGCAGACGCACGTGAACTGGTGACTAGAACATGGCGCGAAAGATGGAGCCACAAACGCTGGTCACAGCGTCCTTACACAACGCCCACCTATGGTGAAACCCTACGCATAGACCGGCAGCTAAGGGTTCAATTCTTGAATCCGCATAAATACCTCACGGCCGCGGTAGCGGAAATCCTGCGAAAAATCTAGGCAAATACGTACATTAACAAATGCAGATGGTCCAAGATGCTGGGACACCAACATCGAGACCTTGACTCAACCGTAAGAAATGTATCGAGACAGCGAGCTCTTGCACAGCACGTGGTCCTGTTCAATTATATGGGGAAGAGGTACAAGCAACTCCTCAAGGCAGCCTACTACTCTGAATAGAATGGAGGCGGCCCTGGGAAGCTCATCTCTACAGGACCAACTCCACCTGCTTGAGAGAGCGAAGACAGGTGGACTAGCCACTGGAGCCCTGGACCTAGGGTTCCACTCATGAAATCCACTTTACCCTAACCCCTACCCTATTCTCTCCTTTTCCAATTCCTCAATAAAGTTTGTTTAATCAGTCAGTCAGGGTGTTCTCAAAGGTCGAGCTGGGCGACGCCAGGTGAAAAGGCGCACGTTCACGTGCGTGCGGCATTTTCTTTGTATTCTAGCGAGCTATTCACGTGGTGCAAGGCCACGCGCAAGCCTGGACGACTCTTGGCGGTCCGCAGGATGCGCCCGCTCACGTGCGCTAGGTATTTTTTTGGTATTTTTTTCCGGTAACACTGGACTAAGGAACTAAAACCGCAAAAAGCACCGCTGTTAAAAGTTCCAAATTCTCATTTCTGCTAAGTACTGTTGCTTAAATACCTGCCACATATACATCACCCCTCAAACCGGTCGGGCACCTCATGCGGCGCACAAAAGGAGAAAAAAAGATCGCCTAAAGGCAGCGACTTTAAAAAGACACCTCGCTGCTATTATGTCAGTTTCCTAAATCTCCTTATATATTCATACAAAAACTGTACATTAAAGCATCCTACACATCATAAACCATGGCTGTACCTTGGGGGCACAAAAACCGAGGACTGAGCGAAAAGTTTACGAAGACCAGCGCAGACAAACAACTTAATTTTTAATCATCATATGCCACATTTATACCATCTTTGACAAACCCATCCTCGCCCATGATCAAGCGTTTTCATATCACGTCATACACAGAACCCCAAAAAAAGGAACTTTATACTTTATGTTATCTCATGTTGTCATACAACTTAATTTTCTTATCGGGCCGGGCTAGTGTAAGTTGACTTACGTACACTCCCTTATATTTTCGACATTTTGCAGGCTTCCACTACCTCTCCGGTACTCCGATCTTCATCGTGGTACTCCGTATTTTCGTGGTCAAACAACGGCTGGTATTTGTTTGTTGTGCACAGCAAACTATGCGCTGCCAGATTCGTCTATGGGCCTCTTTTTAGGCTGCACATGTGTTCTCTGAGCCCTATGTTTACGCTTCTACTCGTTTGACCCTCGTATTGGTGCCCGCAAGCGAACAATATTCTGTACAGAACGTTTTTCATGCAGTCCAAAAATTGGTACATGTGACGCATAGTACATTTATTAGCCCTAAAGCTTTCCTTTTACTCGTACAGTCTTTTAACCGCTCAGCAAACACGTTCACTTTAATTTTGTCAGAAAAAAATCACATTCACGTTGTACTTGGCGGTGTCTTTTTCAAGCCTGTGAAGCAGACCGTGCAGGTAAAGAATTACCGACACGGTCTTATTCTTATTATCAAAGAGAGAGAGAAGCTCTTTATTAGAAAACAGAGTGTTTAGCCGGCGTACAAACTCGCCTTCATGCTACTCTTATAGGGGAGGGGGAAAAGGAAGAAATTATTATCAGAGAAATTATTATTCTTATTATCAGAGTTTTTTTGCTTGTCCTTGCCCTCAATTTTTACTGGTTTCAGTAGCTTTTCACTAACTGCTAGCAACACCGTCGCTGGGTACCCAGCCGTATTTAGGAGGGTGTCTGCTCATTGAACGCCTCTTCCATCCTGTGTATGCATCTTTTGCAAAGAGCGGATTTCAGACACCTTATTATTATCCTATTCTTAACTATCCTGAAATGGCCACACGAGTACTTTAGGAGTGGTTTTTCTGTGCGTGGTGAATACTGCCAGCACTTGTGGGGGTCTTAAAATGTGAACTTTTCATTAGGGAATGGTAAACAGTTTTCCTTTTCGTAGATGGGAAGTTTGGCCCTCCGCCTCATAAGGTGAATAAGTCTACGGTGCGTGCTCTAAACATTTCTATTTCGGTGTCACTGATCAGTATCAAATAATATTCTACATACGTGAATATTCTGTGCACTGTTCCTTCTAACTCTGCTTTCACAAGTCTGTCCACATTACTCGAAAACCGTACACTCAACACAAGAGCTTCTTTCGATCCGATGCATACTCCTTCTTTTTGAATGAACACCTTGTTTTTAAACACCATGTTCGTGCTATGAAGATACAGGCGAAGCACCTCTAGAAATGCGTTCACCGACATTACACCCTTCTGACGAAGGCGGCTTCATCCTTGTTTTCTTCAATACATGCTCTCACACTGTGTAATAACCCATCATGCAGCAAATACTACTACAAGTCTTGTATGTGGAAGCATGTTGGAAGCATGGGAAATAGTAGAAGCCTCCAAATGTCGAAAATAAAAGAGGCATGCCTGAGTCACCCTTCAGGTTCCGTTTCCGATAAAGAAATTAAGTAGTTAGACAACCTGAGAATGTAATGTGTAAAGTTTCCTTTCTTGTGTTTGTATGTATGACGTGATTTCTACACATTTGATCATGCGCGAGGATGGAGGTGTCAAAGAGGGTATAAATGTTGTTTGTGATGAATAGAAATTCGTTTGCTAGTGTCCGCTGGCCTTTATGTCTTTTTTATTCAGTCCTCGTTGTTTTGTGCGCTCATGCTAGAATCATGAATTGTCACCAACTAGCTCGTGTATGGCGTTTTACAGCATAAACCCTTCATTTATGGTTCGCACGTAACGATAGTGATCAATTTTAGCGCAGAAGAAACACAACAAACGGGAAGGAAAGTGTACACACGGACGAGCGCTTCAATATGAATTACCAACAGCCCAGTCTACAGCTTTACTGGCACGTAACCTTCGTTTGCGCTGTACGTATTGTCCTGACCATTCAACAACAAAACTCCACTGTCTTGCCGGAACTAGTTCTAGTTCCGCGCTTTAATAAAATTTTGTTGCACCGTTTATCGACAATGGCACAGAAATCATTTCCACATATGTACCCCCTCCTTTCTGGATATAGACAAAACTTCATTAGGAAGCGATCTACATCTACATTTACATTTCTTACATTTCTCACCGAGCGCGAAAAGCCGTCGTCAATGACGTCAAGAGCAATGGTTCCAAAATGGCCGCCGCTTTAATGAAAAAAATTTGAACAATTCCCCAAAACGTGAGAGGTGCATGTCGCGTGGCAGTTGAACAGTGCAGCACGTGAATAGGAGATGTGGACTCGGAAGAAAGGTCTGACTGTGGAGAAGGTGCGGCGTGAACAGCGCCCAATCTGCACGTTGGAGTATATCGCATGATAAGTCGAGGAGACGAAAGCGACGAAAGCAACGCCAACACGATGTAGAAATAAGAGGTATATTGTAACTGGTACGCTTTCGTTTGAAAGCAGCAGAACTATGTTGAGGAGAACTTTTTTTACGCAAGCCCTCCTATCACGAGTACTGTGAAAGCTGGGCATGCATTACAATCGTCCCTACAACTTCCCGGACTGAACCACAGCACCCATGAACAAATCTTTGTAACGCACCTCACGCTTCCTTCTCGTTGTTCTTTGTCCCCTCCTGGCTTTCCTTATGACTGATCACCCTCCACAGACCGCAGGTCCTATTACTACGCATTAAACAAAATATTACTAACCCTATCTACCCCATCCGTAGTCGCACTGCCAATCTCTGTAACTGTGCCCCTCATTTTTTAGCTGCCGGTATTAATTCCCCTGTGAAGACACTAAACGTGCTAAAAAAACGTGTTTTCTTGCGTCTACTCCCTGCAAACGTTAGGCAAACATCATCAACACGGCCAGTGAATGTTGTGAACTGCGCCTTCTATATCTACTTCAGAGGCAGCAAGTACAGACCATAAAAACATTAGTTTTAAAAATGTGTTTAGTCGAGTTGTGCAGAGCCGTATAGCGGCACGCGCCAATCTTCCTGGAAATGCAGCGTTAAATACAACTTGAGATGTAAATTCAAATAGATGTATTAAAGCAGAAATGATTGCCCGTCCCATGCGCCTTATACAAAGAATTTTAGAAAATACCTTTATTTGGTACCTTTCACCACAAACCTCATCAATTCTGCTTATTTTTACAGGTCGGGCATATAGGACATACTACTTTACATTCTGGGATCCAGGTAACCACTGCACAGTTCTGGCTTGGATAACGGATGGGGAGGGAAAAAGTAAGTGTACAAGATGTATATTTAGTTATTTCAGCGCGTCATAACTATTTTGCGGGAAGGAACTGCTGACGAGCTTTGATAAATTTTGCTTCTTTTCCGGTTAAGCCTGATAATACGGCTACAGTAACTCATAATACAGCTACTGAAATACATTTTTCAATCATGGAGATTTTTTACTTCAACAAGTATACCTATCTTGTGCATTTACTCTTTAAACAGCCTAATGCATTCTCTAAAGTGTATATTTGTCTATAAAATATAAATCCTTTAGTCCAGTTGAGTATTGAGCTCTCGTGAGTTTCTGCGGTGTCATTAAAATAACACGGAAGCTCGTAAACCGCCCAAGACGATTAAGGCAGGACAAGGGGCGGCGGAAGAAGAGAAAGGGGAGGTACAAAATATAGATGATTCCCAAGTGAAAGACATCGGAGTGTTACATTTTAATCGGTCGGATCGTTACATTTTGGCGAAGTCGGGAAGGTTCTCGAGATGAACACAATGTGGATTACTCTACAGGCCACGCGGAACTCACGAGATGAGATTTACTTCTCGGTATGCCAAGGCGATGACGAAGTCCCATACGATCGGCCCGAGCGCATCACAACACCACAACTGTGTGACTCGGTTGTTAAGAAGTGTGGTTAGACTACCGCGGACCTGACTTCTCAGTTATCTCTCAAGCTCCTGGTGAAGTTGTTACAGTTCCATGAATACTTCATGGTGCCAACCATGAGGGCTTCCGGGAACACGAACACGCCACCGAGCGGTAGCGCTGCCGCCAAGACCCCAGACCTTTTTCAGCATCTGTAATGGCAACAGCGGCAGACAGAGAGCCAACAACAGCCAATGGAAACTATCGTCGGTATGGTCCAAGATCAATAATGTCAGCGCACAGAAATGAGGCAGCCTGATTTGTTTGATGGAGAGTACAAGTCCTGACGATTGGATCCGTTTCTATAAATATGCATCTGGAAAGAACACCTGGGCCGGAGCTCTCGGCGGAGTGGGAAACATGCGGCTGTTTCCGCGTCTGTGGACGCAGACTTGTGCAAGAGGTTTTGGCCGATTCCTCTTGATGAGGAGCCCAAACAGTCCACGGCTTTTGTCACACCCTTTGATGAGAACGAGTACAAACGATTACATGTTGGTAGAAAGAACAGCCCAGCTTGGCTTCAGAAGACGCTTAGTTGTGTGTTGAAACGAGTTTTGGGCCTATATTGCAATGTTCGTTTTGATGGCATTATACTGTACTCCAAAGATGAGATTTCACATTCGAAACATCTGAATGCTGTCTTGACTGTCTTCAGCATAGGCAAGCTTTAGGTGAATTAAAAAAAACGTGATTTTTAAGGCGGGAAATCACATTTCTTGGTTGCGTGCTGGATGAATTCACTAAAAGCCCGAAAGAGGAGTCCAAAGAAGGGGTACGCAATATGAAACAAGACCACGTACATTCATAGCGCGTTTTCTGGGTCTGCAGGGACACTTTCGCAGCTTTATTCGTGGTTCCACCAGCCGTGCCAAGCCTCTAACAAGCCTGCTGTGAAAGGGTACTGCTTTCCACTGGACAGAAGAGTGCCAAAAAGCCTACCACGACTTACTGTCACCCATTTCGTTTGACCGCATAATCAAGCTACCAGGTTTCTCACTTCTTTTTAAGCTCACCACGAAGGCTCCCAGTGTGGAGCACGTGCCGTTCAATACCAACGAGGACATTCGGCTACCGACGATCGAAATTTACATTTGGCCGGGTATCATTCGTATACAGAACTCTGAAGAGAACTAATGTAGAAAAGAGAAGAGGCCTTGGCTGTTGTGCTAGCCGTGAGGTATTTCCGCTCGTACTTTGAGGGCAAGAAGTTCAAGCATTTTACTCACGACCAGGCCCTTACATATCTCCTGCGCGACAGCCAACCTAAAAGACGAGTATCTCGTTGGATCTGGTAATTGCAGCAGCTCGACTTCGACGCACTAAAATAATCTGGACAGTTGCTTTCAGGTTCTGATGCCCTTTCCCATCTTCCTGCTAACGTGACCTACGAGAATCGTGAAGTGAATGCACTGAACGCTCTGAGGTCGTGGAAAAAAACAGAAGAACTACAGCGCATAGATGGGTGGTGGTGAAAAGCAGGTCCGTCAGGGTTTCGCTGGGCAGCCTGAGACGTTTGAGTGCGGCACGAAGCTCTGCTCGCGGGACATCCTGCTGGAGGTAGGAGCCGAGCCATGTGCTCACGAACCAACCAGTCTGGTTACGTGCCTATTATTCGCTGTGGGTGTATCAATTTTTATATAGGTGGTCAAGGGGTGATATTGAGCCAGAAATATTTTCGCAGCCGTTGACGTGCACCCTCGTGTGCCAAGGCAAGTTCGGAGGTCCTGTAAGCGTATGCCTTTCCGTCAGTAAATATATTTGTGGAACACGTACGAGGAAATAAAGCAGGCTGTACCGTAGAACGTCCTAAGAATGGTTCGTTGTTTGGCTTCAACGTTGAATTCATGGGCGTTTTCTACGTCTTAACCTCTATGAACTAGAGAATGTGGGTACCTGCAAACAGCCTCTTGTTTAAACAATGTATGGGGGGGCTCGAAGAAAGGTGGATGTCTACAAACACACCCACAATCTTGAATTATTACACATAAAAGACCATTCCGTCATGAATTGTCATAGGGTATGAATGCATTGGCTTATGTAAAAACGCAAGCAATTGGAGTTGCTAGTAGTCTCTTCCAACCCTTCTCCAATGCAGGTAAGAATTACTCAAGTCTGCAGCCTTTTGAGGACGCGGGCGCACGTGCCTTCGAGTAACTCCATCCACCCAATGCACATATCAGCCGCGTAAATCGCCAGATAATTCTTCTTGAAAGGGAGCTTTCCATGCCTATGAGGGTGACGTTCAGCCAAGTAGCGCTCAAGACTCCTCCTTGGGGGCAACACAGTGGGTGAAGTGTATTTACGTTCGGTCATCTTCAGTCATCACAAAGAATTACCTCCTCGATAGATAGCTCTTCATCAACTTGTAGACACCTCCGCGTGGCTGGAGGAGGACGAGGGGTAAACCTTTGATTGAGCAGTCAATGTTGTTCGGTTGACCACCAGGTGGGAGACCTCATTTGTCCAGGAAGCCCTGGGTATTGGCAGCCTCTCTCACCCGGTCTGTTAAGAATCGGGCTCCTCATTTAATTAATGAAAGCCGCCGGTGGCTCATTTATCGGCGTCGCCCCGCTGGTGGCTGCAAGGTGGCGTTCCTTTCATGCAACCGCAGAGACACGAAGTTGGGGGCCGCCAGGTGAATGTTTTTAGCCCTTTCTTTTGTGGGTGCTTAGCCCGAGTATCTCTGTTGGTATGCGGTCGTTCGGTTTTTGAGGATTTGCGTAGCCGGCGTCGGCAGTGTTCGTTGATGGGTCGTTCGCCTCGAAGATGGTCGCCTGGGCTTGGACCGCCTCTTCCCGCGGGACAGACGGCGGGCAGCGGCGCTGCTTAATCTGGGACCGGATTAGTAACGACTCCCTCATTGTCCCGGTGCGCGAGCAGACGAGGCGCCAAGGCGAGGCCGCGGGAACAGTTTAGCCGCGCGAAGACCTCTCTAAGCCTTCGGCTTGGCTTTTGAGCAGATGCCGCCCGCTCAACGTAATGGTGTGTCCACTCCACGCGGTCAGTGATTTAGGTCGCAGATGTCCTCATTTTCTTGTCGGGTGCCATAGCCTGCGTGGGAAATGTACTATGAGTGCATGAGAGAGTGTGTTGTGTCCCGTGACCGCAGGTGCGGACGTGTGTAGGATTGGCTGGTTGTTGTAGCCAATGAACTGGTCATATTAATTATTTTGAAAGGAGTTTTCGCTCCTTCTTTAAGCCCCGTTCGGAGGCATGGTTTTTGGGATGAAAACTGGGGTGTTGGGTTTGGTCCGACGTCGGTCGAGAGGGGATCTAGTTCAGTATAGATCTCGGCGGAACAGGCTGCTGCTGGCAGAGGAACAATGTCACCGTCCTTCTGACCTGATGTAAACTTGGAGTAATGTAAATAGTGTAAATAAACCTAGTATCCAGCAAGAAAGGCAGTCCTCATCCATCACCTGCTGCAAGCATAGGACGTCGGTCATCGGAGCGAGTCCAGATCGTCCTCTCGGCTCGAGCATCAAAGGAACCTGGTTATTTTGTCTTCATCAGTCACCAAGAAGATGGAGAAGCAAAATCTAACTCAGTCTACTAGATGTTGTTCGAGGTCCGGGTTGGAGCTGCTCAACCGACCCTCCCACTGCTCAAATGAAGGATTGGGATTTGGGCCAAGGGATGTTTTGTGGCGGTACTCCCATACCATATGTGTAGTAATATACCATTTAGTCTGTAGCTGTCTGTAGATGATCGTATCTTCGCGAGACATGTTGGGATGTGAAGGCGGAAAGGTTCTTCGTACCAAGCGGTAGTGGGCCAGGATGTCACTGTACCTTCAGGGGATTATTCCTCGTGTTGTGGTTATGGAAGGACTGTCTGACATCCCAGAAGAAGGCCCCCGGAGTGTATGAGCTCGGGCTGCGGCCTGAGCCGCCTTATTCCCTTCCAGTGACGAATGAACTGGTTTCCATATGGTAAACATTTCGGGTGGGCCGATAGAATATTTGCTGCTGTTGATGAAATGCGTCCAATTTGGAAGTTTCTACAGGCAGTCTGGGAGTCTGATATGATGATGACATGTTCTTTGGCAGTGGCAGCTGCAAGGGCAATGGCTGCTTCTTCGGCGGTGTTGATGTCTTTGGTAGGTATAGAAGCAGAAGCTAGCTCCAGTTCCTGATCATTGCCTATGCTGATGGCGTGGGCTGATCGACTTCTGTATAGTGATGCGTCTCCGTACCTAATGTCAGGCCGTTTATCGGAAGCAGTTCGAAGAGCTTGAACTCTGGCCTTGCGTCGTGCTTGTTTTGAAGCGGTTGCATATTTCTTGGTATCGGAGCGGGAGTGATGTTCTCCCTAACATATAGAGGAATGCGTTGTTTAGAGCTGTTGTTTTTCCGGACTTCGTAACCCAGTTTTTGTAGGGTGTGTCTTCTCGTCTTGCTGTGTTTTGGGCGTTCCAATTCGCTAGTTTTTTTAGGTGAAGTGAAGTTTATTTTTTTTTCATAGAAAAGAGGGGACCGAGGCAAAAGGTGGTTAGGCCTGACAAGGCCTCGGTATCCTAAGCCTGCAAGTAGTACAGATACAAACGCAAAAACACTTAATAAATAGAAGGGGTAGCAATCAAAATACAAAACTAATATATAAGCAGTAACACTTACTAGAATACAAAACATGTGCACAATCATGGGAAAATACAAATTGATAGTTGTACAAGTACAATTTTGTACATACGGATGAAATAAAGCGAATCATTCGGCTCAGGTACTTGTGGCAAAAAGATAGAAATATAGATATGTACACTTACATCCATATACAAACATACATTCACATATCCATATATATCGAAGACGGTATATTGCATTTTTACATTAGAATTTCACCTCAATCAGCGGTTTTTTATCTTTTTTAACATGTTTCGAGATAGAAAAAACTCATCAGGAAAGGGGAATTTGTTTTGGGCGTTAGGTACTTGACAACTCAGCTTTTGTTCGCCATAATTTGTTCGCGTTCGCGGAACTCTTAGTTTTACCACGCGAAATTGTAACCTATGTTGCCATCAGGAGCAGAGTACAAGCGATTCTGGTGAATGTATTGAAGAAGCCACTGATAATACACTTGGTCGGGTTTTAATATAGAGTGTCTAACAAACAATGGTTGCGTACGTAAGTTTCGGGGTGCACCATAATATCCCTCAATAGCCCACAAGGCTCTTTTTTGCAGGACAAGTAATTTTTCGTAATTGAAAGACGTGGTCGTACCCCAAACAAGATTTCAATAAGAAAGTCTTGAAAAAAAAAACAGGGCAATAAACATAGGACTGACTTTATACGCACGACGTCGTGAAGTCTGGCGGAAGCCACTATACGCACGACGCGAATGACGCGCCAACGGGGCAGCCAAAGCAACCGGCGCCGCGCTGTTGCTCCGCCCGTCCCAATCACCCTGATAGTGTTTTGCCGAGTTTCCAAGCTGCTCTATCTCCCTTTTCCGTCGCACCGCGGGTACCATACCACGGGCACGGGGCGGCCTCTCTCGCATCCACCGTGGTCCCACGTAATTCGCGCCAGCAGCGCCAAATCCTCCCCTAGTAGTACGTGGCCTCTGAGAAACGTTGCATTAATCGCCATGGCAACGAGTGGCGAGGGGGGAAAGGGCGTTTGCTGACGTCGCGGACGCTGCTGACGTCATTTATCCCGCAGTAGCCAGGCCGTGCCGCCGCGCGCCGGCCCCTGAAACCGACGCTCGTCCAACTTTCGCGTCTGCCGCCGGTCGCTGCCTCATGGGCCGCTCGGCAATGGCACCAGGCGCAAAAGTTGGACGAGCGGCGCCGATGACTCGAAATGGCCGCCGCCCGTCGTTTGTTATGTGTGCAACAACGTGTTTAATAATTGAACGAAGAAAAACATGTAGGTAATAGTACGTTTTCTGGTGTCGAATTGTCTTTGTGGCGATAATAATTGGAGTGTTACACAAACATTATTTTTGCTATGCATTTATTCAAAATTCATATGAGGGCGTCTTTGATTCGAAGTCATGAAAACACATGTACTGCACCAATATATTGCACATACATTTTATGTACACAGTATTGGACTAAGCAAAAATATGACATATGCAAATTTAGGCATACAATATTGTACAATAGGGAAAAAACGTGCTACATACACATTTACAATAACACGGTTAGGCGGGCTAGTTGGTATTCTGAATTCATGGCTGTAACTTTTGCGCAACTTTACACGGTGACAGGTACAGGTCTTCGAGTCCCTTTTTGTATCGGTCTCCATCTAAAGTTGCGCAAAAGTTACAGCCATGAATACACATTTAGGTACACAATACTTGATTACGAAAGAAGAACTCCGAAAGTTCTAGTCCCTACACAGATTTTTTTTTCGTGCACACCTCGGCTGAAGAAGAAAAGAACTTGAAAGTTCCACTCAATGTATACTTATTTCTTGGGCTCACCTCGAGACAGGAATGTTCTTTATTCATTAAAGAAATTCGTTTCCGTTCAGAGACACAATAATTGGGAATATATATGTTAAAAGAAAGCACGCACACGTATGCTTCAAGCCTGCCTTTCGGGCGAGTTAACGCAAACTCTGAAAGAAAGCGTGACCCGCCCATTAACCTGCATACACTTCCGAGAAATCATGTTCACACCAACAAAATGCAGCCATAAAAAACTGTTGCAACACAATGACCGCACTGTAGACACTCTTGCTGGATTATATCTACGTACAAAAACAATGCCCAACCATGTGCACGTCGTAGAAACACAGAACACAAATCGAACGCACCCGTCTTTTCTTTTAATGGCGCGTGAATTAACAGTCTGCTTACCGGGGGTGGGAGGGAAGGCGGGGGAGAGAAGACACCCAGAAAAAAAGAAGCTTTCCTGTATTTTTAAGCCGCAGATATCGGCCAGGTTGTTACAAGCTACCCTCTAACTCGTGTCTGGGCAGCGCCTCTTATCTCATCCTGTCCGATACGGCATGACCATTCTAACTTCAGAACTATGGAACACCAAACCCATTCGCGATAAGATGACAAGGCGCGGCGCGCAGTTAGATTGAACAGCAAAGCCGGCAATGCTACTTGGTTTTTCTTTATTTTTTAATGAGCGAAACGCTTGCAATGGCGGCTGCAGACAACGCATGTATTTCGGTTTGGCCTTCCACTGTTTCATGTGAAAATCGACTTGCATTGAACACCGCGGAGTTACGTCAGATTTTTCGGAGCTCTGAAGCAAAGTGGCAGAGCAGTAGTTTCGCCGCAAATATACGTTTTGGAGCAAGACAGGAGGAGGAAAAAATGCTTAGGGCGCAGCACCTCCACGCCATCAATCGATGTGGTAGTAGTAGTATGTACGCCATGAAAGGCAAGAAGCGGTACAGTTGAGCTTGCCTTCTTGTGAGCAGGTGCATCGTGATGACATTGGATGGATTGAGGAGAGTCACCGGAGGAAACGTCCAATGAAGTCGCAAACCGTCCTCGACTTGGGGCCCAAACCTAGACTCATACCTGCTGCACGAAACAACAAAAAATACCTTGATAAGTATACTGAATCGACGTTCCAGCAGTTACTAAGGCAATCATCAAAAAACGGCAATGCCACCACAAATTGATCTTGCGAGCAAGTGTGTGCGTGCCAAAGACGCGTTTACTTCTACTAAAACTTTGCGTACCTGCACAGCTGGGATATATTTGCACATTAGTTTCCACTCCAAGACGAGTGACATGTCTCATTAACTTCACGTTACATGCGCGAATTATTTTGAAAACAGAAGAGTGCAATCAGTCGGCTTTTAAGGAATTCACTATAACTTGTACAAAGCTAATTTGCTTACCTGTCGTCTTTGGAGAAGGCGAGAAACTTGGTCGAACTGTACCGCCCTGTGTTGCTGCACCACAGAGCTGCGCAGGAGTGGTAACACTCCTTCCTCCGCTGCCCCATATTTAGAATACATTCGAATGTATTTTATAATGCAGCGAAACTTTCCGCCCGTGGAAGCGTTTAGGCAACCCGCGCAACCCTTCGCACGCCGGCTCGCTCACGCACGTACCGAACTGGCCCGCCGTGCGCGCTGTTGCGCATGCGTGAGGAGGCGCGGAAGCGTTGACGGTGTGGAAAGAAAGAAACACTGAGGGAAAGGGAAGGGCCACGCCGCAGCACCGTGCCGCTAGGATCGCCACAATTTCGGAAACCGAAACTAGCCAAAGTCGCCGACCAGTGCCACGGGTCGCGAAGCCGATGGTTCAAATGACAGCCGTACAACGCTCCTCGAAATGGGTTTTCGTTTAGCTTTGGTGCTCCGTATTGCAATTAAAAAAGCGCAGCTGATGTTATGGATGCAAAGCAAGACATAGAACCGGATAATGCATTTATTTCACTTACGATTGCAGCGATGCGATTTATTTAACATCCTCTGTGCCACACTACGTCCTTGACACACCTACCATATTCCCAATTACCGATGAGAAATTTGGGCCTCTTAAATAACGTTCAGCTCCCTAAAAATAACCTAGGTTATAATTTTCACGTATTTCTTATCTAGGATTACAATCTGCATAGTCAATGCAGTTCAGAAGCGCTCGAGTTGTGATCGCATCGAACCCACAACGGATGGCGGTGCTCTTATTCAGCCTCCGAAATAATACTGTGGGATGGAAGCCACTGACGTGTATTTAGAATTAACACGTATATGGAGGATTACGTTGTCCGATAGCATAAACGATGCGGGAAACTGTTCTGCTCATGCGCGCTAAGAAAGTTACCGGCTCAAGTTCAGTTCCAACAAATTATAAAAAAACGAAGTCAGATGCACCCCC
The DNA here is from genome assembly GCA_013339765.2 of Haemaphysalis longicornis. Taxonomy (NCBI): domain Eukaryota; kingdom Metazoa; phylum Arthropoda; class Arachnida; order Ixodida; family Ixodidae; genus Haemaphysalis; species Haemaphysalis longicornis. The sequence goes on along the minus strand of CM023458.1, from coordinate 105,952,963 downwards.
ATTTCATTTTATTCTTAAACGGATTTTGGTGGCCACATGCAAGCCAATTTTCACCATTTCAAATTGAATACCCACGACATTTAATTTCAAGCACATCCACATGGGTTGAGCAATGATAACAGCTTTCATGTTTGCTTTGGGCATTAGCCATTTATGTACACTAAAAGTTAAAAACCAAATGTGCCCTGAACGTTCTAAGAACTGCTTGGTTTAGTAAAAATCAAGACAGACTGCTCCCATCCAGTACAGCAATCCTCGCTGGCGTCGTTTCGCAACTGCAACTGGTCAGTCTCTCTTGATTTTACCTAACCGGGCAAACCGCTACCGCTTACTGACTAGCCAGCGTCGGACATGGGTCGCCGTGTAGGGGGGTGATTTGGCAACGCCTCCGAGGACCTTGCCGGTTTAGGTACACGTCGTGAAGGAACTTCTTTCATGTGCGAAGGGTTCGCGAGCCTGACCTCCTCGACGAAATGACGCCGGCACGCAAGAAACAGAAAGAACCAGTTTATTCCGGACAATAAAACAAAACGGCATGCGTAAAAGTATCAGCGTGTAACCTAACAGTCATGCGAGCAACCGCGACACTCAACAACGTTCCGAAAATAATGGGGCGCTTCAATTAACACTCACGGCGATGTCCGAGTCTATTGTCCGATTCTGTTATCGTGATGCGCGAGTCTGTTGTCGCGTTTGTGTACTTCAGTTTCTTCTGCAGTCGTTCAAGTCGTACACTTAGACGCGATTTGATGACGTCCACTGTTTTTGTAGCTTTCACTACGAAAAAGGCGTTGTTCCGGGGATGAAATTCTCTGAAGGCACGATCGAAATCGCTAAAGCAACTAAATCGTGCCCCATCTTCGAATGCCATGCCACCTGCATCGAAGCCGCAAAGGGTCGTCTTGGGGAACCCGCCAACACGTATGATGTGGGCGCTTTCAGTTTTCAGCAACTGCCGCATTGGCGCCTCCGTCGCGTCGTGCGTATAATGGCTTCCGCCAGACCACACGACGTCGTGCGTATAAAGTAAGTCTAAACATAGACACTTTTAACCAAACAGGCAGTTGATTAGAAATTCTATACAATAGGCCAACAATTTTACTTAGTTCAGAAGCAAGTTTGGAAATATTGTCACAGATTTCGGACAGATTCCCGAGAAAACGTACACGGGGGCAATCTTTCCCTATCGGGGTATGTTGCTCCAAGTGGAAAAGACGCTGGGCGATGTCCAACGGAATGAAGAGGAGGTAGACGAAGACCGAGCTCCCGCTGGGTTTGCGCCATCAACCCGTCTTTCGCCCGGTGGCTACGGTGTCCTTTGTAAATACACCTCCTTCCTGACTACCCATCTCCGCGTTGTCACGTGACATCTTTGGTGGAGGTGCTGGACTTCCGGTTTCCTGTACCTCTCGCCAGCGCGGCTTCTTAACAACACGGAACTTCGGAGTGGGCGCATCGCTCGCGGCCCCGCGATGCCTACCAATGAGCCCGGATCCCCTTCACCGTTCATCGTTGTGTCCCACCCTCGGGACCCCGGCGACTTCACTGGGACGGACGACATTGATGTAGAAGATTGGCTCCGTAGGTTCGAACGTGTGAGTGCTCACAACAGATGGGACGACACCCTTAAGCTCGCCAACGCTGCTTTGTGCCTCAAGAAAACGGCTGAGACATGGTTTGACACTAATGAAGCACGACTAACCAGTTGGGATGTTTTCAAACAAGAGCTTCGAAAGGTGTTCGGGAAGCCCGTTGGTCGCCTGCTTGCGGCTACGCAAGAGCTCTTAACACGTGCTCAAATATCTACGGAAAGTTACGTCGCCTACATCCACGACGTTCTTCCCCTATGCTCCAAAGTTGACCCAGGAATGTCAGAAATGCACAAGGTTGGTCATACCATTAAGGGCATCGCCGACGACGCCTTTCACCTGCTCATTTGTAAGGACTGCGCCACCGTTGATTCCATCATCAAAGAGTGCCGGCGATTTGAGCAGGCCAAGGGACGCCGTATAGCTCACCAATTTGCCCGGCTCTCGCACACTGCTGCGACATCTTCCTGTGATGACGTCCATCTACCCGCTCCTGCTCCACGCAGGCCGGACCCTGTCGCCCCGTCTGCGGATATTACCAGAATCGTGCGCCGCGAAATCGAAGCTATGGTCCCGAGCCCCCCACTGCCATATGCAGATGATCACTGCCAACTCCCTACGATCGCTGCAATCCAGGCCGTCGTTCGCAATGAAATGGCAAGCATGGGCATCCATCAAGTCTGCAGTATCGGGCATCCCCATCCTCCTTTTACCCAACAGTTTTCGCCGACCACGCACATGGGCCCCCAAGCGCCTTTTGGTAACCGCCGCCGCAATCCAGCTGAATGGCGAACGCCTGACGACAGACCAATATGCTTCAACTGCTCCCGTATTGGCCACATCGCTCGTTACTGTAGGAGCCGCTGGACTCCACCCCCGCCCAATGCGTCACCTCGTTACGGCTCTCGGCCTTTCTCCTACGGCTACACTCCCGATGCGCAGCGCCGTACTTCCCCAACCTCGGATACCCAACACTTGAATGCAGACCCTGTGCACACCCGGTTCAACCGCTCACCCTCGCCCCAACGCCGCCAGTCCCGATCGCCGCAACCTCGCCGCTCGTCTCCGATTCCCGACCGTGCCGCCCGATACTCTCCGGAAAACTAGGCAGTGCAGCTCCCAGAGGTGATGCTGCATTCCCGACCCGGCCCGAAAATCCTCTACCTCCTCGTTCTGGAAAGCACAACTTATTAGCCCTTCATGTCGATGATGTACCGGTAACTGCTTTAGTCGATACAGGTGCGCAGTTGTCCGTCATGAGCTCGTCCCTTCGCCGCTGCCTACGGAAAGTCCTCACGCCTGCCCCGTCCCGTGTTTTGAGAGTTGCCGATGGTGGGATGACCACCGTAGCCGGAATGTGTACTGCGCGTGTTGGACTGGCCGGCCACCAAATCCCTGTTATGTTTGCTGTCCTGGACACGTGCCCTCATGATGTTATTATCGGCCTGGACTTTCTCGCGGACCACGCAGCCTTAATCGATTGTGCCTCAGGTGTTCTTCGGCTCGAGCTACCGAGCCCCTTGCTACTGATGTCGAACCTCAGTCCCGGCTTCGTTCCACTGAGCACATTCGCCTGGCCCCAAAGGCAGTGACCTACCTTCCGCTGACCTCGTCTCCGCCCGTGCCGGATGGTGATTACATCGTTTCTCCGGTTACAGCCGTGTTGCTCGACCGACACGTGGCTCTCCCATTTTCGGTCGTAACAGTTGCCCAGAATCGGATCACACTGCCGTTACTAAATTTCGGACTTTCGACACAAGTCCTTCCTCAAGGAATAGCGCTTGCCCAGCTTTCACCATTGGATAACTGCGAGATTTCTGCCATGGCCCTTGACTCAGCCCAAGTTGACAAAGAACACCACCACAACCTCGCAAAATCAGAGGAGTTTGTACGAATGATTTCCCCGGACCTTCCAGCGCACCATGCTCACGAGCTTCGCTGCCTTCTTGCCAGCCATAGTGACATTTTTGACTTCGACGGCCGGCCCTTAGGTCAGACGTCCGTTGTGACGCATCACATAAACACCGGGGATGCAAGTCCGATACGTCGACGCCCATATCGCGTGTCTCAGACCGAGCGAGGTGTCATTCAGCGGGAAGTTGACGAAATGCTCAGAAGGGATGTTATTGAACCCTCCTCTAGCCCATGGGCATCACCGGTTGTTTTGGTGAAAAAGAAGGACGGCTCATGGCGCTTCTGTGTTGATTACAGGCACTTGAACAAAATTACCAAGAAAGATGTATACCCGCTCCCTCGAATTGATGACGCCCTCGACTGCCTACATGGTGCCTCCTACTTTTCATCCATCGATTTGCGGTCCGGATACTGGCAAATAGCTGTTGACGAAAAAGACAGAGAAAAAACCGCTTTCGTAACACCTGACGGTTTGTACCAATTCAAAGTCATGCCATTCGGACTGTGTAACGCGCCGGCCACATTCGAAAGGATGATGGACTCTCTTCTTCGCGGGTTCAAGTGGACAACTTGCCTTTGTTACCTGGACGACGTCGTTGTGTATTCACCCACATTTGAGACTCACCTGCAACGTCTCTCGGACATTCTGGGTGTTTTTCGTAGAGCCGGTCTGCAACTGAACTCCAAAAAGTGCCATTTCGGTTGCCGCCAAATCAAGATTCTCGGCCACCTAGTCGACTCCACCGGTGTTCAACCCGATCCTGAGAAGATACGCGCCGTTAAAGACTTCCCCATTCCGCGTTCAGTGCACGACGTGCGCAGCTTTATAGGGCTGTGCTCGTACTTCCGCCGTTTTGTCAAGGATTTCGCTGCCATCGCTCGCCCCCTCACTGATCTTCTTAAGAAGGATGCAGCGTTCTCTTGGGGCCAAGCGCACGAGTCGGCTTTTTCCGCGCTCATCGGCCACCTATCGAACCCGCCAGTCCTGGCTCACTTTGACAGCTCTGCTCCGACGGAAATCCGCACGGACGCCAGCGGCCATGGAATAGGGGCAGTGCTAGCCCAAACACAGGCGGGCCTCGACCGGGTGATAGCTTACGCAAGCCGCCTCTTGTCTCCATCCGAGCGCAACTACTCAATAACCGAGCGTGAATGCCTTGCTCTGGTGTGGGCCGTCGGCAAATTTAGACCATATCTGTACGGCAGGCCGTTTACCGTTGTAACCGACCACCACGCCTTATGCTGGCTTTCTTCTCTGAAAGATCCCACAGGTCGGCTTGCTCGCTGGGCTCTATACCTCCAAGACTTTGATTATTCAGTTGTGTACAAGTCCGGTAAACTGCACAGAGATGCCGACTGTTTATCTCGTTATCCCGTCGGCGAGCCTCCCACTGATGAGCTCGACACGGATATTTGTGTCTATTCTTTGTCGGACTTCAAAGACATCGGGGACCACCAGCGCCGTGATCCGACGTTTCGGCCTATTATCGACCGTCTCCAATCACAGCCAACGCACCCTTCTCTGAACGCGTTCGTGCTGCGGGATGGTATCCTATACCGCCGCAACTACCGGGCTGATGGACCTGACCTGCTTCTGGCGGTACCCGAGCAACTTCGCTCGGATGTCCTCCGCCAGCTCCACGACGTCCCGATGGCTGGCCACCTTGGCGCTGCTCGCACTTATGACCGCGTCCGCCGACGATTTTACTGGCCAGGGCTCTACCGGACTGTGCGTCGCTATGTCGCGGCGTGCGATCCTTGCCAACGTCGAAAAACGCCTCCATTACGTCCCGCCGGCCAGTTGCAACCTTTGGACATTCCCACCGAACCATTTTATCGTGTTGGTTTAGACCTTTTAGGCCCCTTTCCGTTGTCCTCCTCCGGGAATCGTTGGATTGCGGTAGCCACAGACTATACTACCCGCTACGCTATCACCCGTGCGCTCCCAACGAGTTGTGCTACAGATGTCGCCGATTTCCTCCTGGAGGACGTCATCCTGCGTCATGGTGCTCCGCGACAGTTGCTCACGGACCGTGGCCGGTACTTTTTGTCACAGGTTGTCGAGGACCTTCTCCGCTCTTGTGAAACAAAGCACAAACTGACGACTGCATACCATCCTCAAACAAATGGCCTTACTGAGCGGCTCAACAAAACGCTCACTGACATGCTTGCAATGTACGTTTCCACAGACCATCGAGATTGGGACGTTACACTACCTTATGTCACATTTGCTTATAATTCCTCCCGGCACGACACGGCTGGATATTCTCCTTTCTTCCTTCTTTTTGGTCGTGAGCCTACTTTACCGTTCGACACCACCCTACCGACTTCAAGTGAGCCGACCACTGCATATGCTCGTGACATCATCGCCCACGCTGAACTGGCGCGCCAGGTTGCCCGAGAACGACTATTGGCCTCACAAGCATCCCAGAAGTCTCGATACGATGAGTGTCACCGCCCTGCACACTTTGCTCCTGGCTCCTTGGTTCTTTTGTGGACCCCTTCTCGCCGAGTTGGACTGTCTGAGAAGCTCATGTCCCCCTTCACTGGCCCCTACCGCGTCGAGCGTGCCGTCACCCCCGTCACCTACGAAATCGTGCCTGTGTTGCCTCTGACCTCGTCTGGGCACTCAGTACCTCAGCTCGTTCACGTGAGCCGCCTCAAGCCGTACCACCGACGGAGTCTACCTGCTACTGCTCCTCCTTCATAACAGGCACCGGGACGGTGCTTCTGCGGCGGGGAGTTTGTGTCACAGACTTCGGACAGATTCCCGAGAAACGTACACGGGCATAACCGCATATCCATGTGGCCGATCTCTCCCTATCGGGGTATGTGCTCCAGTGGAAAGACTCTGGGCGATGTCCAACGGAATGAAGAGGAGGTAGACGAAGACCGAGCTCCCGCTGGGTTTTTGCGCCATCAACCCGTCTTTCGCCCGGTGACTACGGTGTCCTTTGTAAATACACCTCCTTCCTGACTACCCATCTCCGCGTTGTCACGTGACAATATATGTATATATATATATATATTATATATATATATATATATATATATATATATATATATATATATATATATATATATATATATATAATAATATAAACAGGGACCGCGGACTTCGTCGGAATCTGACGAAGGCCGGTCCCCGGTCAAAGTGTTACAACCAATCCTGTGTCTACGTATTACATTTTCTACAGTTCGTTTCCCGGCCGCGGCAGCCGCTTTCTGATGGAGGCGAAAAGCAAAAAACGCCCGTGTGTACGAGATTTCGGCGCACGGTAAAGATCCCCAGTGGTCAAAATTAATCCGGAGGCCTCCACTACGGCGCGCTTCGCCTGCCGTTGCGTCGGCGCGTTAAAGCCAACAATCAATCAAACATTTTCTACACGCACACACACATACATATACATATATATATGCCAACCCTTATTTGCTGTCTTATTTCACGGAGCCCCTCATTTTCCCATTTATATATATATATATATATATATATATATATATTATAATATATATTGGTAAAGCATTTGATATCTAATCGAAAGGGGGGGTGCGGTCACACTCTGGGCGCGTTTTTTCTTTCTTTCTTTCTTCCTTATATTAAAAATAAATCTTAACATCATTAACCGTAGTAAAAAATAGAGCCTAACCACACCCCTATGCCTCCTTGGCGTTGTAGACTGCCGACCTATGTTTCTGTAGATATATATATATATATATATATATATATATAGAGAGAGAGAGAGAGAGAGAGAGAGAGAGAGAGAGAAACTGTAAAAATGCATTCCTTCTTGAAAGTGCTAATCGGCTACTTGAAGGTGCTTTAATACACCATATGCGGTGAATGTCATTTATGTATGACACAGGAATTTAGAAATCTAAGTTAGAAAAAATCCGCCGTTACTGTGTATGTGTGCATGTGTGTTTGTGTGTCTATGTGTGTCTGTGCGTTCGTTAGTGTGTGCGTGCGTGCGTGTGTTTGCATGTGCATGTGTTTGTGTGTGTCAAAGCAAGTAACTGTTGTTCAGTGTAACCAATGGTATTTCTTTTTGGTGCGCGTGAAATGTGCACGTTTTGCGTAGCCTATTTCTTTTTGTGTGTGCTTTGCTCGGGCGCCAGTACAAATGTCCTCCGGCTGTCCCTCGGCACACTAATAAACACAACAAAACTTGTTGCTGAGCTAGTTGGTTCATACTTATAAATGAAGGAAACGTTGCGGAAACTAGACGTGACGAATAAGACAAGGTACGACAGAAACAGACCCCAGTGCAGACGATATCTGCGAAAGCGGGGAAAACCCTAAAAAACGTACAAAAACGTAGCTGAAAATGACCAAACGCAACAGAAATACACGGAATCCCATCTATAATGCGTAAAGATGTCGTAATAGACTGCGTGCATGATAACAAATGTTAATATTCAAAAATGACATACCCTTGAAAATGACAAAAGTGGTAACGGGTTTGAACCCCGCTTAAGATGTTCGCTTCGCGGGAGCGGAACTGCTACACTGCGAGACCAAGTGGTTCTGACCGAATAAATTGAGGGCCCCATGCTCGAGGACATACCTTCAAACATGCCTCTAGATTTGGCCATGAGTCGCTTGGCTGTGCTGACAAGGAAACGCCTATACGGGTCCGGTGGCAGGATTTATGGTTCTACATTGAGTGAAGGATGAAAAAAAGTTACGTAAGACGGAAAGGGTCGTTATGTTCTGTTATTTACGAGTAAGTCCAGAGTCGCCAAGGTAGCGCCGCGCTTGCCAGATAAAGGAGTACTGAAACAAAATTTCAAAGCTTAGACAAATATGTGAAAGCCTTCTTTTATATATGGAGATATCTCCCTGGCAAGTGCCACCAGTAACCGTCCAGTATAACATATTCACTTTAGTATTTGCCCGCACGAGAAAGCTTAGAAGGGATACCCTTTCGCAATCGGCATGAGTATGACGCCGTCAACTCCTTCCGGCCCCGAACTGACGACGTGCGGCCCCCCGGGACGTGGCCAACGCACTAGGTACGGTTGGCGTGCGGTGCTCTGACGTGTGTATTATGCCACGGGTTTGGGGCCGGCGTCATGCTGCCCAGGGGCGTGGAGATGGCGGAGACCACGGCCAGTACGTCCGCACGCGCGTTCACACCGGCAGTGGTGCGAACAGAACGTTAAAGTTACTAGCGCCCTCATCTCAAGGCAGCAGCATGGTGTTGCTTTTTTTGAAACCAATACTCACACGAATAAACAAGGTTATAAATAATTATACATGCTGAGACGGACCGTGTAATCTGCCATTCTATGAAAAACGAAAAGAATTGGCCGCGTATCTACTCCTTTCATTGGGAAATGTCGACAAAAGACGGTTGTCTTAGTCGATATTTGCCAAGAAAATGCCTCCCCTTGCTTTCCCGCTCACCTCTCATGCTGGTCGTCAATTTATATCTTCCACGTACTACTGCTGCACGCGGGGTTCCTCGATGCCAGCGATGCACTACCGCGGAGACGCGCGCATATTGGGGCGTCCTACTTGAACGTTTGTAGAACCACGTTGCCCTACTCCACGTGCGTTTGAAGCAGAACGTGGAACGTATCTTGTAAAACCTTTCGTTGCTGTTGCCGTGTGATTTGTCATATGCCGCAAGGAACGCGGGCAACAGCAGGCGAGGGTTTTCTGAAGTAGTTGTAGAATATCATTTTCTATCGCAAAAACCGACCATTCATAAATTCTTTAATCAAGGAACACTGCAAATATCACTTATGTATTGATGTTTTCCCTTTGTTTGCGCAATGTCCTGTTCTTGTTCAACAATGTTTACAAGTTTGAACATTATCACCGGATTTAGATGTTTAGATTTGGCTGTGAGCATACAAGACTATTGTGCAGATGCTGTTATACGTTTGCCGGGTGGCTCAATCAAGTCACAGACAGACAGACAGACAGACAGACAGACAGACAGACAGACAAAACAGACAGACCAAAATTTCTGGGTTTATATAGCCGAAGAAAAAACAGCGTCTTTAAAAATGTAACACAAAAATTTTGTGCCAGTATTACTTTGAGGCGTGCTTTTCCTCCGTTCCGCTGCTACACGACCTCTTGGCAAACGCCCGTACATAAACTGGTGCGACGACGATGTTTTCTGTTCACCCGCCGCGGTGGCTCAGTGGCTAAGTCGTTGCGCTGCTGAGCACAAGGTCGCGGGTTCGATTCCCCGGCCGCGGCGGCCGCTTTTCTGATCGAGGCGAAAAACCAAAACGCCCGTTTGTACGTATTTCGGCGCACGATAAAGATCCCCAGGTGTCAAAATTAATCCGGAGCCTCCACTTCGGCGCGCCTCATCGCCTGCGTTGCGTCGGCGCGTTAAACCCTACAATCAATCAATCAATCAATGTTTTCTGTTGGATTGGAGGCCCCTGTGGAAAGGGCAGCAGGTTATCTACCTCGCCGCGGGAGTCGTTACGATTGTCTTCGTGCTCGCCATTCTTGGCTTCATTCTCCCTGCAGGCCGTGGTAGGCCCTGCCCATCTTGCAAATGCCAGTTTTGCATCACCCTGAAGAAGATGTATCGAAGAAAACTGAGATAATTCATTTACATTACTCATATGTTGTAACCATCTTCAGCTGCATTTGTGTGACGTGGCTTACTTCTTGAAACGACTCTATTCTTCCGCATCTGGCAGCCGAGGATGGGCCATCCTACGTAGTCTTTTGGTTGATTGTGGGGTTTAACGTGTCGAAGCTACACCCGGGGTATGAGGCACGCTGTACTGGAAGTCTCCAGATTCATTTTGACCACATGGGTACGGGTAACCTGCGCCAAAATATTGACACGCGGGCGTTTTCGCTTTTCACCTCCATCTGAAAAGAGGCCACTGCGGCTGGGATCGAACTCGCGCATAGGGCTCAGCAGCAGAACGCCTTAAGTGGGGGACACACAAACTCCCAGAAATCCGGTTTCCGACGCGGTGCGTCGAAATATCTTTCCCAGGTTGGATGCGCGCCGGAGCGTCCGATGGGGCGAGTCATCAGACAGTCAAATCAGGTCTGGCACGGAGACGCGTGCCGGGACGCTTTCTTTTCCGCTCATTTGCTCATCAATTTAGTCACTGGCCACCACGACAGGTCACTTTTTCTGAAATTCCGTCGGGAATTTCTCTAGCTTGCCACTCTAGCGAGCATAGCTTTTCTCTAGCGAGAATAGATATGTCCGGCTGAATGTGGAAAGCAAATCGTCTGTCATTTGGGCGAAAGGATCACGGACGTGACATACAGTTGATTACGAGGCGAACATGCTCCTAGCAAACTTTCGGGACAATGAGTGGAATGCGGAGAATTCTCGCATGCTCCCCTGCCATTTCGAGAAAGGGCGAGACTCTCGGTTTCCCGAAGCTCCGCGCAACCACAAGGGCTCAGTTGTGCGGTGTTCACAACGCCAAAAGCGTTTTTAATCCCGCGGAGTTGCCTGCGCTTATTTCCGCAAATGAAGACGTACATCCAGGGTGTTGATGGCGCCCGACAAGAAATTCGCCGAACTTTTCTTCAACCCTATTGCCAATCTTTCAACGACAATTTAAACACTAACCTCGTATTCGGTTGGGCGTTTACGAGCGCTCTGGAGTGCTCTGAAAAGCGGACGCGCCTACGGTTAGTAGAATTCGAGCACTCGAACTACCTTCGGTAGGTTCTTTCGGAGCCTTAGCCTCCGACTCGGAGCGCTCCCGACCGCTTTGATTTCTAAGTCATTGCGTGGCGCGATATGGCTGGGAGGACGGGTCACGTGACACAAAACGCCGCGGTTTACCTGGCGGCTTCCCGCACTGGCTGCATGGTGCCGCTACAGGTGCGCTGCTCCGAGATCGCCGATGCATTCGGTTGGTACGCTGCCTCTCGCGCTGATTGCGAGCCGCCTTGGCATCTGGCGACTCCGAGCCAGACGACCGCAGCGGCAAACCAAATACGCCATGAAAAACCACTAACCAGCTGCACGTGAGCCTTATGTCGGTAGTCGAAGGAAATCTTTAAACGTGCTATACAGACAAAATACTCGTTCAATTTGCAAGAACCAGCCTTTGCTAAATCAGTCAGCTCCATTCCTGCCACGACAATAACGCAAACTATTGCAAAACTTTGAAATGTCGCGGTATACCGTGGCGCATTATATGAAGGAGTGACGCGATAGAGGCCAGTGTTTAAAACGCAATTTTCAGTGTGTTAACCACACGATGCCATTTTAGTGATACGACCAAACGGAACTTGAGGCCTACTACAATCCCGCGGACATGTCTCTAGGGGATAGATTACACACCAAACCCAAATGTTAGGCCTACGGACTTGCCATACGAGAGCTGCTGTGAATATCCTAGAAAAGTAGGGCGTACCTCCAGAGTAGCACATTTGCGCAGTTTGGGATTGACAAACGAAATAATATATTACGGCGAAGCTTCCTGTTCAACCATCGTCATCGTTAAACGGAAGGGTGCATAATTTAAAAGCAAAGATTTACTACTTTCGTCCAGCGGTTTTGCGGCGGATGTGAACTTTCACCTTTTGAACGGAGACACATCCCCAGCGACACACCCCTCAAAGGGCATCGCGTGATTCGCCGGGCCCGCTTTCGGCGCTGCGCACGAGGCATCGTTTTCAGTTCGAGCTGCAGCCGTCGCCGCCGCTGCGGCCAATTAGCAGATCGGCAGCCGACCACCCCCGCAGCCGCCCACGCATGCGCCGCTGAGTCGTCTCGGGCTACGTGTCTCGTCTCGCGCATGACAGACAGGAACGGCGCGTACGTGGGGAAGAACGCGGCATTCGCTAGGCCTGCTTTTTTGAGCGTTGCATGGGACAGAACGGCTCTGAGACGTGGTCGGCAATGTAGCTACATCGAAGGTTAATCACTCGAAACCAAAACTCAACCCGACTAAGCCAAGCTTTTGTTTTGCATATCCGAGGTTAGCTGAACTAAGCCACAGTCATTTTTGTGGGTGGCGGGAATCCATTGCTGCTGAAATCCGCTTTGACGTTAGCACACGGTCTCACTATAACGTTTGCCAATATCAAGTTCGCCAAAATAAAAAACAGGTCCATTTCTACCATCGCCATGTGGAATGAGGTGCTCTCAAATGATTCTTTCAATCTAGTCGTTCGTTATTACGAACCATTGCTCACATCTATTTGTGACCAGCAAAGCCAACTAATTTCCCCATCGTGAAATCTCTGTTCATAAATCTGTACATTTGGTCGACAACGAGCGAAGAAGAATCGGCACAATTACATGAGATAAACCACAAGAAATCCTTGAGAGATAAGGCAGTGTAGGTGTTGTTTTTATGACATTGTAGCTTCTAAAATACGCATTCTTATCATGATTTCTTTTTATTTTAGAGGACGAGATAACTCTCCCGCCACTTCCCAGCATGGGCCCAAAGCTCGAGAGAGGTGAGCCCTCTTTGTGCCTCGTTTCAGCAAAAAAAATATCAGCTGATCGCGCTAGAACAAAAATAGGAATCGGTACAACACGAAAGTGAAATGTGCCTGAAAAGAAAGGCAGTAGTAATGTTTATTGTGCACCGATTGAACTTGCACATTGCTATATATATAAATAAATAAATAAATAAATATATAATAAATATATATAATAATATATATATATATATTATATATATATATATATATATATATATATATATATATATATATATATATATCTATCTATATATATATATATATTCTATATATATCTATTTATATATTATTTCTATAAATATATATATACAATGGGAAATGAGGGGCTCCGTGAAATAAGACAGCATAAGGGTTGGCAGTCAAGAAACCTCGGAAAGCAAAGGGAGGTTGTGGTGGGTCATAGAAAGAGATGAACTTTTTGAGTCGAAAAGAAAGTGGTTAAAAAATGCCCGCCGGGTGGGACCTTCCCACGAACTCCAGAATACCAGACTGGTCACCAGACCGGTATATATATATATATATATATATATATATATATATATATATGCATACGCCTGCGGCGCTGAAGGTGTCGCAGGCGTTTCCGGCGGGCGCTTCCACGTGACCCAGGGTAGAGGCTCGTGGGAATGACGTCGCATGAAGATACGCGTTCGCCTATCTTGAAACTTGCTGACGAAAACCAGCAAAATTGCGACACGAGTCGTGGTTACTTGATACAGCCCGTCTACCATTGCTGCTGCCAAAAGATCGGGTCCGTTAGCTGCTCAGGCTTATTTAGGCCGTTGGCGCTGAAGGTGTCGCAGTCGTTTTCGGCGGCTGCTTCCAGGTGATGCAGGGTAGACGCTCGTGGAAATGGCGTCGAATGAGGGAATACCGCTAGATTCTTTAAATTGTGTTCTGTGCCAGGCAGTTTCGCAATGATCAAAAGACAGTGTTATAGAGACAATAAGACCCCTTTGTTTGGGAATATGAAGGATCAAACCATATTATTAAACATTTTTGGGCGAGTCGTGTGTTGTGTTTTACGTGTTTGTGTTTTCAGTTCTTCATTATCAATTCCGAAGCCACCTAATACAAATATCTACGTCAGTAGGAAAAATTAGCAGTGCCTTAGCTCGGCTGTGCCAGGATATACGTAGCATGAGCTAAGGTTAAGCTGGTTATTCTTAGCTTTCCTGCTTGTCTAGAATTAGCTTGGATATCATGCTTACTGCTGCTTCATTGACACACACATGGTATACGCATTATGTGACACGTATATTTATCAAGCGCCTCCGGCGCAGCGTCACCAATCGCCCCACAGCTAAGCTGGTTCCACAGGCGCACGCCGGTGCTGCTGCGACACGCAAGCCATCGGTTCCACTCTCGGCCACCCTCGCATGATCATCAAGTGGACCGGGCGGCTACGTGCGGAATGGCGGTCGGCGAAGACGGGAGTGCGCGTGGGGTGTATGAGAGGCGCGGGGCAGCGAGGAATGTTCTGTGAGCCGTGTGACGTCACTGCTTCTCACGCATGCGTAGAACGGCTTTCCCGAAACCACGCGAAACTGTTCAACCTCGGCCGGTGTAGCTCACGCTACATAATTATGCATTAATTTTAGTGGTTGAATGCATCACAGCCTGATTTTGTGGAGACACTCGCCACAGAGTGCTTTGTAAATGCAGTGGGCTTAAGCAACGCTGAGGTGGCAGTTGCTTGCATGCACAGGGATAAAGCCGCTTAGATAAATTAAGTGTGTCACGTTTGACTACTTAGATTGCATCATGTCACCGAGGCACTCGCCCCTCTGAATGTTTCAGCAGGGACCAGTATTCATTGAACGTGTTCCTTTATGCACGACACGTATCTGGTCAGTCATAACAGCTATAACGGGAACAACGAGCCATCACTCATGGAAAGTCGAGGCGTTTGACTCTGGATCAGGGATACAGGACAGTCCGCAGGGAAAATGTACTCAAGAACAGCAAAACACATCCGCAAAACACATCAGCGAGTACAGCGATCCCCTCCAGCGAGAACCCGTCGGTCTTCAAGGGACCTTCAGAGCATCCGGGATTGATCATGTGCCTGCGAGCTGGTGCTCGACGGCCTACACTTGGGAGACGGTTCGACGCATGACGCGGACCTCATTACGATTGACTCACCCCTCACAAACCGCGATATCGCGGGCTCAGCCAGGAGGGCAATTGCAATGGTATCCTCAAAGAGGACAAAGTTACGTGTGTACGTTGGAATAGAACTACGCTTTAGAAAAGAGCACATACCGATGGTGGGCTGTGAGCCCACCCTCATTCAAATGCTGAACCGGCCGTAGGATACAGCCGTATCGAAGAGAGGCAACGTAGAACGATGGACACCCTTAGGGGTGTAACATGGTGTACATATATAACAGCTTTTCACGCTATCAAAACACAAAAGGAAAAGAAACCGCCTTAATGGTGTTTTGTAGTTTGTAACACCATTACGAACTCTTAGAAGCAGGGGAAAGCCCGTGTTAAGAGCGTTTTATCGGTAATGTCTTCCTCTGAAAGGTTTTTTTTCTGTTTTTCAATATAACATCAGGATTTTAGTTGAAAAAGACTATAAATCATTTTATATTGCATGCTGACAAGGGAGATTGACCATACTTTCTTGATCGCAGCGCCATCTACTATACCCAAGGGCTTCATGGTTTGTACAGTTAACGGCGAAGGACCGTCGCTTAAGAAGCTGGTTGCCCCCAGGAGCCTGTGCGACATCATTTTCTTCGACTCTGTTCTCAAAGAGGTTGGCAAGAAGATGAGTGCAACCTTCAATAGCAGCCTAAATCACTTCTTAAATTGGCCACAATTACATCCCAGCGGCGAGTTTGGTTTCTCCTACTCTGTGGAGTGAGTACCTTGCTATTGAACGACATTGCCGTGTTTTGTTAGTGTCTTTAAGGGGGTTCTGTGGGAGAACGTGCAGCTTTAAACGCAAAAAAATGACATTGGAGATGTGTGGCGCGTATTCAAGGTACATTGCAGGTAGAAAATCAAGGTGGCTTCGTTTTAAGCAGGGCGTATTGCAGTGTTGTACAGTTGTTTGTGTCCTCGTTCACTCACGATGTTGAGAAAGTTTCACGACAGATTGAGCGGCGGCCTGAGGTGTAAATTAAAAAGTAGTAATGAAACACTAGACGGCTTTGTTGCGTGACCGACGCAAGGGCCGTAGCGGCAAAATATTTCGCTGGCGATTCGTCAGAAGAGTTTGAGAAGAAGACAGCATGTGAGAATGCGGGGCTTAGGTGGTGCTGCCTTCGTACCGTTTATGACGTTGCTGGGGAAACGTCAAGTAGAAGCGCAGCTCGCCAATCACCTCTGCCGACGCGCCCGTGGCACGCTGTCTCGACGAGTAGCGTAACCCCCACCACCGCTTGTAGGGGTTATGAAAGGGAGCGTACACTGTAAGATGAGTTACACTTTTAAATGTCTAAATCACCTTCTATAACTAACACCCGGACACCCGATCCAAAACAATTGAACGAAACAACCGAAAGGTGTTTTGTTGTGTACAATACCCTTAGATCCCCATAAAAACGCAAGAATACAAACCTTTAAATGGCGTATGGTCGTCGATTACCCCTTTCAAAAGACGTTTTTTATGTCTTTTATAGGGTTTAGGGGTGCCAGTTATATCAAAAATGGTATAAATCATTTTACAGTGCAGCGCCTTTGCGGATAGAGGGAAAGGAATTGGAATAACAGTGATGAGAGGCCAATACTCGTGCGCAACAAAAGACGCGACGGGCAGCAAATGGGGCGGCTGAAACAGCAAACGTGACCTCGGAGATGGTTACAGCGCGTTAAACGGCTAGCCTCCGGTACGAGGGTTGTGAGAGTAACGCCGTGTTTCGGGCCTGTAAAGCCAGACGAAGGCGTGCGCAAAGGGCCGACCATTGTTCATAATACATATGACCTTACGGTACTTTTTAGATGCGACGCATCTCTTGCTCTGGGGTATGTCCTTCCTGCGTCATTGTCGGCGTCGGCGTTGTCCGCACGCTCACTGCGCACGTGCAACTCCCCCCGTTCTTCTCTCCGACAGCTGTGCGCAACACTCACTCCGTCGCATTATCATAACAACAACAGCTGCGGGCGCACTCGCTCCGCTCGCGTCTGCTCCGGTGCGCAAGTGCGCGCATGCGCGACTCTCCTCCGCTGTCTCCTCTCCTTCAGGCGCTGTGAGTATAAAGCGGGTGGCGCGCTGCAGCGGTTCAGTCAGCGCTCGCTCTCGTTCGACTCCGCGCGACTTGGGTGTACAGTCATACCGACCCAATGGAAACGCCAATTGAAGCCCCCGATGCGTCGCATCACATCAGGGTTCCCTCGCGGGAAGATGGGCGTAATTTTTTATTGATCCATCACATTGTCAGGGGCTGTTTTCTGTTTTTCAGTTGGTACGCTCATTACCCTGGCCACGTTCTCAGGGCCTCTCAGTTTTAAATTACTCGTTGAAAGTCCTTCGCAAACGCCATTGACATCACCTTCGTTATTGATCCTGGAGCCATATTATCAACAAGGTACCTAACAATTGGGTTGCGTAAGAGAGAAATTCGGGGACAGCCTTTGTATTGCGTTTTGAGGAACTTCGCAAAACTCACGCCCCTCTCCTGCACTATCCAGGGAAAAGCGATGCCAGCGTAAGCAGTTTCGTGCGTAATGTTCACGATAAGACGCTGCTTGTGGTTTAACTAGTCGATTCGGTGTAGGAAAAGTGTTCGAAGACCTACTATACAACGATTTTTCGGTGCCGCAGCTCTCCCTCCGGCTGGGGTGATATTTCGCCTGCACAGCTCTCGAAGAGTCTGTAACGACCCGGCAATCACAAAAGTTGCATGCGTACCCGTTTGTGACAAGAATATTTTTGGTGAGATGAAATTCGGGAAAACCACAAGGACGCCCTAAAAGAATGCACCATCCATGAGACATGCAGGTGCTGTGTGTCTTTCTTCTCGCATTTCTTTCTCGACGTGAATTCAAGAACATGAAAATCACCTTCCTCACGCAGTATCAATTTTGGCGAGTCAGTTTACCTGTTGAAGATAATATATGTATAGTCAAGCTTAACCCGGAAGCAAGGAAACCCTGAAAAAACATAGCAGAGAATTCCGAGCCTTTTTCAGCGTAACAGCTATTGGCCGCACAACGAGGTAACAATAAATTTCATACTTAATTCGGGTGATGAAACCGGCTAGAACTTACATACAGCACTCGGAGAATAATCAAATTATGCACGAGGTCGCGGGTTCGATTCTCGGCCGCGGCGGCCGCTTTTCTGATGGAGGCGAAAAGCAAAAACGCCCGTGTGTACGAGATTTCGGCGCACGATAAAGATCCCCAGGTGGTCAAAATTAATCCGGAGACCTCCACTACGGCGCGCCTCATCGCCTGCGTTGCGTCGGCGCGTTAAACGCCTCAATCAATCAATAATCAAATTATATTTGCAGCCGCGGTTGGGAAAGGTTTCGGCAGTCTGGAAAGCTATTTTGAGCAGGAAGCACGGAGGCCTGGTTTTTCAAATACATAAATGTGGGCGACTTTGTTGCTGGAGCAGTGAAACATGCTAAAACTGCGCGGTGCTCTTCAGCCCTCTTTGTCTCGTCTGTAGAACGTGGCTTTAATATATTTCACTGCTCATGTTTAGTACACGATATTGCGTTCAGTATGTGGTACTTCGTGGTTAGAGAGGTGTTGTAACAGCCAATCACCTCTCTCTCTCTCTCTCTCTCTCTCTCTCTCTATATATATATATATATATATAATATATATATAATATATATATATAGCAAAACCGCAAGAAACGGGATGAGGGACGAGGGTCTAGAAAAAATTCGCAATTTTTATACGGGAACGGGAGTCCAACGCACATCTTTGCATAACGCGTGCGCTGCACGAACAACTGTGCTATTCTGTGACGGCTCCCCTCTCGACTTTACCGCGGGGGTTTATATTTAAAAGTGCTCTGAGGCCCGTCAACTAGCGCCGCCCCTCGACCAGCGCGCGAGACGTAGAGCGTGTTTTTACCAGCGGCCGCCACGTAACACGTGGTCGGAGGTCTGGGTTAGCAATTGGCATTTCCGGACTGCGGAGCCAGATCCCCCGTAATGCATGTAGCAGAACAGAAAGATACGGGACGAGGGACACGGTAAGGGCACATATCTAGGTTGCAGTCGTTATTGCCATTGCTATTCGACTTTTTTCGAAATATTTGATAGTGCCGAATGACGTGTGTTTGTCATGTGTCTTTGTTTTCTCCACTTTCTTTCTTTCTAAATTCTTTATCGGTTTCTATGACCTACCGTGTCCGCCCCTTGGCTTTCCGAGGTTTTCTTGACTGCCAACCCTTATTTCTGTCTTATTTTCAACATGCCCCTGATTTCCTATTCTGATTCACTACATGCTTAGCGAGGGCCTCGGTTGTGGCAGTCTTGGTGCCATAGGGAGCTTAAGATGGTTCAACGCTGGTCGACCACTCTCGACATGTCGTGAACACTCGAGTCGCAGCCCGGGGGTTAAAAAAATAAGGTCCCCTTCACCCCGAGAAGTCGGAGTGGCGCTGGCTACCACCCCCAAGCACAGGAAAAAATTACATTGACATAAATACCCCAGAAAGTGGAGGGTAAAATTAGCCCCGCCGGTAGCGTAGTGGTTATCGCACCAGACCGGTATTCTAGAGGTCGTGAGTTCGGATCCCACCTGGCGGGCATTTTTTCTCCACTCTGGTTTTTTTCTAAATTCGTTGTCTGTTTCTATGACCTACCATATCCTCCCCTTTGCTTTCCGAGGTTTTCTTGACTGCCAACCCTTATTTTCTGTCGTAATATATATAATATTATAAATAATATATAATATATATTAGATATATTATAATATATATATATATATATATATATCGAAGGCGTGGGTTCGGTCCCCAATCTGGGCGCGTGTTTTTCGTTCTTTCTCACGTATTTATAATAATAAAAAATAAAAATGTAACGTCACTAACGGTAAAAAAAATAGACTAACCATTCCCCTATGCCTTCTTTTTTGTTGTAGACTTACTGCCAAGCATTTCTTTCTGTATTTCCTAACGAGCCCTCATTTCCAAACCCTATATATATATATATTATAATATATATATATTATATATATATATATAGCGAATCAGAAAATGGGAAATGAGGGCTTCGTGAAATAAGACAGAAATAAGGGCTGGCAGTCAAGAAAACCTCAGAAAGGCAAAGGGGAGGTTGTGGTGGGTCATAGGAAGAGATGAATAATTTTTTGAGTCGAAAAGAAAGTGTTGAAAAATGCCCTGCCGGTGGTTATCGCACCAGACCGGTATTCTGGAGGTCGTGGGTTCGGATCCCACCCCGGCGGGCATTTTTTTACCACTTTCTTTTCGACTCAAAATTATTCATCTCTTTCTATGACCCACCACAACCTCCCCTTTGCTTTCGAGTTTTCTTGACTGCCAGCCCATATTTTCTGTCCTATATATATATATATATATATATATATATATATTATATATATAATATATATAATATATATATAGAAGATGATGCAATGGGCCCGGTAAAAATACCGTAGAGCGAACAGACGAACGGGTAACAAACAAATTTATTGACGTTTCGGCCTAGGCCAGGCCTTCGTCAGAATAAAACCCAAGCGAACGAGCATAAGCTTGTAAGGCTTCAAGGGCGATTCACAGCAAAGAGGGTTACACGTGCTGCGTGGTACGTCAGAACAACTTATAAATCTTTAAAAATGATGTGCCATGTAATAGCAAAACATAACTTGTATCCACAGTGACATGTCATTCATGGCTGTAGCGAACAAAACACAAACAGAAAAATGGAAGAGAGGGTGCAGTACAACAAAACCGGCATTCAATTACAGTGCAAAGTGGAAAGAGAGCAACCGCAACATTCGACCAACGCGTCACTGTTAAACAATATAAGATCGGGCCCAAGAAACTGATATTAGAGTAAAAACATTAAAACTATAGGAGTGAAACTGCGAGCACGCCCGCATTATCAAACACGAATGCCCATACACGAAGATGTGTAATCAAGATGTGAAAGTTCACACAGACGACTATGAGTGCGCTAAAATCGTCAGCGCGCCGATTGTATCGTTTACGCCTGATGTCATGGAATTGAATTTGTGAATGAGATAGGATTCTCGGACTTCTTTATTATTGTGTGAACGGAAACTGGATTCAAGAATTGTCACTTAAATTTGATCAAATGAATGCCCAGCTGCGTTTATATGTTTGAATAACGGCAGATTGGGAAGGGTCCTAATGTGAGACTTAAGATTGTTGAAACGTAGTCTGAAAGAGTTGGCAGTCTGGTCAATGTACTAAAGTCGGAATTGCGCCCATTCTAGCAGATAAACAGCATTTTCAGTGTCACAAGTGAAATGTCTTTTGATATTAAGCTTAAAATTTGAAGCTGTACCAGTGGCTGTGGTGGTGGTCGCCTAAGGGGGGCAAGTTTGGCATCGCGGTCTTTGGCATGGCCGACAACCGATGTAAGATGGGCGAGTGGATTTAAACGAAGTGAGTGAATCTCGTAGGTTCGTGGAACGCCGATAGACTACGCGGCGCGGATGGATAAAAACGCGTTGAAGTTTCTGGCTTTGCATGAGAATATGATGGTGTTTTTTAAGAATCCAAGTAACTTTTGGGGCTGACGCTGAATAAATTAGAATCAGATAGGTGGTTGGTTGGGCGAGGGGCGGCCTGGTTGGGAGTAATAGTTCGTTTCGATCAAGTTTCCTAGCGCGTTTTACTGCGCCATCCATAATTTCTGCCGGGTATTTCTGCTTTGTAAGGGAGTCACGGCGTACTGCGCTTTACTGAGTACTGAGTACTTTAACCAAAACTGCGCAGTACTCCATGAATGACATGTCACTGTGAAAACCAGTTATGTTTTGCTTTGCATCACACATCATTTTGAAAGATTTATCATTTGTTCTGACGTACCAAGCAGCACCTGTAACCCTCTTTGTTGTGATTGGCCCTTGAAGACTTATAAGCTCATGCTCGTGCGCTTGGGTTTTATTCTGACGAAGGCCTGTCCCAGGCCGAGACGTCAATAAAGTTTGTTTGTTGCCCGTTCGTCTGTTCGCTCTACGGTGTAAATATATATATATAATATATATATATATATATATATATTATATATATATATATATTATAATATTATATAATATATATATATATATCTATATATATATATATCTATATATATATAAGGTTTCGTAGAGACAGAGACACCACAAGAAAGACGTAGAAAATAGAAATAGGTTTACTGACCGTTTCAGGAAGAGGACTTTCTTTCTGGAAGGAAGTCCTTTTAGCCCCTGAAGAAAGCAAGTCTCTTTGCTGAAACGTTGGCAACAAACGTGCTTTTACGTTCGAAGTTTTTCTTCTCTTGTGCTCTTTACCATCTTCAAAGTTCTACTGCTCCCTGGACTATATATATAATATATATATATATATATATATATATATATATATATATATAATATATATATATATACGGGTGTCCCAGCTATCATGCACCAAGATTAAAAAAAAAAGTAAAGGCGGAACTCGAAAGAAACCAGCTGCATAATGTTTGCAGTACTGTGAAGAAGCGGACAGTATTTTTTTCTTTAATGAGACCTAATTAACAAATTGTAATTAATTATCTAACTCGAGAAATACTGTCCTAATCACTAAAGTGTCAATGAGGCACTTGTAGGTAACCACGAGGGGCATCTAACTGCGGTATTTTCAGCGATGAACTAACTGCGTACACATTTATTCTGACTGATAAAGGAAACCCGCGAAATATGAAAAATACCACGTTACGGCGCCTCCGCGCGCACCGTAAAGCAACGCCCTCAAACAGGCTGCCTCTGAGTTAGCCAGAATGAAATAGACAAAAGAAAGAAAGAAGAAATCGCGACCGAGTTTGTTCCTTATCTGCACACGCGTCCCGCGAATCTTGCTGCTGCTGCTCTCTTCCATGCATGCTATTATCAAGGTGATGCTGTCTCTTCGTGCGGGTAACACGCAAAGCAGTTGCTTTCAATCAGCTTTGTTTGGGGGGATGCTGCTTTACAATGCGCGCGTAAGCGTAGTCACGTGGTATTTTTCATATTTCGCGGGTTTCCTTTATCAGTCAGAATAAATGAGTACGCAATTAGTTCGTCGCTGAAAATAGCGCAGTTAGATGTCCCTCGTAGTTACCTACAAGTGCCTCATTGACACTCTAGTGATTAGGACAGTATTTCTCGAGTTAGATAATTAATTACAATTAATTAATTAAGTCTCATTAACGAAAAAATTACTCTCCGCTTCTTCACAGTACTGCAAACATTATGCACTAGGTTTTCTTCGAGTTACGCAATTTCTCTTTTTTTAATCTTGGTGCATGATAATTGGGACACCCTGTATATATATATATATATATATATATATATAGTATAAGTAAAGAGTCGGATATATATATATATATATATATATATATATTATAATATATATATATATATATATATATATATATATACATGTATACAGGCGGAGCTTTTCCCCCCCTTCTTTCTCGAGTATATATCTCAAGGTGATTTTTTTTCCTATTGTTGGGGGTGGTAGCAGCGCCACTCGCCACATGGACTGTTGGACTGCTCGGGTTGAAGGACCTTTTTTACGCTCGGGCTGTGACTCGAGCGTCTACGACATGTCGGGAGTTCTCGACGCTCTTAAGCTACCTATTGCAGAAAGACTGCAAGAACGAGGCCCTCGCTCTGCATATAGCGAATTAGTATGCGAAATTTGGGGCTCGTTGAGATGAAGACAGAAAATAAAGGTAGGCATTCTAGAAAGCAAAGGAAAACAAATGAGAAAATGTGATAGGGGCAGATAGTTTTTGAAAGAAAGTGGAGAAATGAACCGCCGGGTGGCATGCGAAATCACTACCTCCAAAATACGTGTGTGGTGTGAAACCACTACGCTACTGGCGGGGCTTTTCCCCCACATGCTTGGTTATTCATCACAAGGTTATTTTTTTCTGTATTTGCGGGTAGTAGCAGTGCCGCTGTGACTGCTGAGATTGAAAGGGACCTTCGGGGTGAAGGGGCCTATATCAAGATATATAAATTATCAGCCACAAATTAGTAGCATAAAAAATTCTTGCAAAGTCTTCTGGGGTTTAAATCGCGCTAGGGGTGACTTATTGGTTTTATACAAGCCACAATGTCAAAATTGGCACTGTAGTAATTATTTAATCCACGTTTACCTGCACGCCGAGTTTCGTCAAGAAAATGGGGCGGCGGGATGTGTTTGTATCTCTGGGGATTTCAAAACACGTCTCAGGAATGCAAGAGCGAGCATTCAGGTGACAAGCTTCCTAGGAGATTTTAGTGTTCGTCTAGCCATCAGGTTTTCATTCTGGCGCGCTTTGGCGCTGTTGCTTATACATGACCACAAAATTGCAAAAGATAAAAGTACGTATTTTATTTTCAACAGCGATGAGATTGAACTGCAATCTTCCCGTATCTTTTAGATTGTGGTTGCATGTGTCGGCATCAGCCCAGACAGAAAATTGTTTTTCCAACGTTATAAGTCAAGGAAAGGAGGAGGCGGGTAGGGCAGGAAACAGGCATAAAAAAGAAAACTGTGGTGCTATAAGAGGACGCGTATTAAGAAACCACGTGTATGGTGTTTTTGCAGGAACCTTAGAAGCAGCTTGCAGATCCTATTTTCTACCTCCTTACCTGTCTATTTCCGTCTCCATTCATGTGGCGCATGGCAAAATCAAGACGCGGCGAACCAAACACACGTTAGCTGCAGCTGCAGAAAGTTCCTGCAAATTTCTCACCTTTTTTGCGTTATTCATTTACTCTAAATAAGGCTAAATACAGCAGTTATTGTTAAAAGTTACATGTGTGATAACAAGCACTCTGTCTTTTGGATGGAAGGATGTTGCATGTTGCCCACCTGTGCCCTTCAGATACTGTCAGCACACTTCTCATGCTGCGAAAATACTTCTGTAGAAAACAAACGAGCCGTGTGCATATTTTTCTCCCCCAGGACGCATGCGCTGAGAGCCAAAATCGTGAACCGCACTCTGGAGTCCGAGATAAAGACTCTGTACGCCCATGGCTTCAGGCATACGGCGGTGATCAACGTCCACAGCGAAAGTGCGACGAAGCAAGGCTTGGAGGTGGCTTTCTATGCTCTCAGGGTAAGGCCTGCATTGCTTGAAATGAAATAATTCAGTGACAGCGCTGTTCAGGTGGCGCAATCTTTCCTGTGAGGATGAGTCTGGGGAATGGGGAATCCGAGGCTGACGGGGCCAGTGAAGCATATTGGTATGCTTCTTTGTAATCTGGAATGCGTGGAGTGACTAGTGGTGGACTTGCGTAATGGATTGTGACCTTCGACATACGAGCGCGTGTTAGGGAAACGCGCGGGTGTCTACATGAGTGATTTGGCCACACTTAAACGGGAGCGGCCCTTAGGTGATTTGCTAAGCACCTTCACGCGTAATGCCTGATTTGGTATGCGAACGCGGGTGTTTACTGAGCCACAGTAAAAAAAAACAGAAAAATAAAGCAGTTTCATTCAACACAAAATCTGGCAAGGGCCGAGAAGTGAATCGCCAGTAGGGCTGTGGGGCTCTCTCCTGACTAGTTGGAGTATCAGGCTGGAGTTGATACCGCAAGTAATCAGGAGACGGTGGCGCAGCCCTGGAGAATGCCTATAAGGTGGTACTGGATTGAGTTTTTACATTTTTGGGGTAGACAAGCGTTATTTTGTAATTTTTATTTTAGAATATTGCGTACTTATTTGTGGTCTAGCAACGGTAGCATCTGTTACGACGCAGCGCAAAGGTCATCCCAACATATTGCATACGAGTAATGCGTATTTCTTAGGCGTAATGGGATGGGATAGACATCGGCTTCGACATGCGAAAGTCCCAGGTTCGATTCCAATCAGCGGAGTCGGGTGCCTGTTCGAAACCTCTGTTAGGGTGCGTGATGCCGCCTGACTATGGTGGCTAGATTCAGTAGCCGCCGACGAGCTACGAGGAGAAGCCGAGCCCCTAAAGTTTTCCATACTTAATATGGGAACTGGAAATGGTGGCGATGGTATTAACAGGATCCGTTCGGCAACAGGAGACAACGCATTACAATGAGAGGACACGTTTTGCAATGAGACAAAAATTCCTTTTATTGCGCAACTACCCCTGACTGAAACTGACTGTTTCTGAAGTGTTTCTGAAGTGAAGTTCAGGGGGCGCCGGTATTGGGACCATGTGTGCAGCAGTGTAGGCCAGACGATTGCGAACAAAAACTCCTGAGGCTCCGCGTGCCTTTACAACGCGAGTCGTTGTAAAACGAACGTGACGGTGTGTGCCCTTGCAACCAGCATCAATCAATCAATCAATCAATCATCAATCATCATCATCAATCAACAATCAATCAATCAATAATAAATAAATAATAAATCAATCAAAAAAATAAATAATAATAAATAAATAAATCAATAAATAAATAAATAAATCAATCAATGACTTGCAGCTTGACAGTGCTCTAGCCACCCGTACGCAGCAGAGGTACCGTAGGGGATACAAAAACAAAAAAAAAGGGGAGAAAGAGAAAAAGGGAGTGTGGAAAACCTCCAGCGTGGTCAGGCAGGAGGCGGTTTTCGGAGAAAAGCACATATATTTACACTATTTACACAGAACCATTCAATGCGCAACCATCTTGTCGCCTCGCCGATTTGTCTTCGTCTTCTCCATCCATGTGCCTGCTGAGCTAGGTGCCAGCTTCATCTTTGTCTTCCATAAGGGTTTCAACATGTCGCCCCACAAGAGTTCGTATGAGCGGTGATGGTGTCTGGTCAGTTGGCCATTCGTGTCCAGCTGGTATCCGCATTGATCCTTTTTTTCTCATTTTCTGTCTTCTCATTCTTCGAGACTTCGCCTTTCTTCTGACTTTCGGTCAGCGTTTCTCAATGATGACCACGCCAACTGATGAATCACGTTCAGAGTTCGCGGTGACTTCAACTGTAGTTGTTTCACTGGCGTATTGCCTTTGTACCTGATGGCCCCGTTGAAACCGTGAACATTAATGCCTTTTTCAGTGTGCACCTTCCAAGTACCACATTCCCGCGGTTTCTCCGATTGGCGAACACATCTATTAGCCTTCGTATTCATAGTTGTCCCCATGCCGGCGGCAGTCTTTTTATCTAGCCTCTTTCCTGAAGGAGGTGGTGAGCGGTCTTTCGCGTCGTCCCTCAAGCCGACGGGAAGGTGAACGGTCATCGATGGGTCCGTGGTTTTACAAAGGCTGCGTTCTAGCAGTTTGCTTTTTGTGGCCGTGCTATCGTGTGTATGTAGATGGTGCACGTTTCTTGTCATGGCCGTAGGTCTGG
>CM023458.1:105807583-105925469 GCA_013339765.2 Haemaphysalis longicornis | reverse complement strand
ACCCCAGCTTCAGAACATCCCGGCCCCAAAAGCCTCTATTTTCACAGCCCTTTTAGAAACAATACATTTGGCAATGACACAAGCCTATTATTTTAAAATGTTTTCAGAAAAAAAATCCACAAATTCGGTACACGATTTAGTGCCGTATTGATGGTATCTTGTAATAAAGGCCTACGACGTAGGGAGGCAATCAGTCAATATATGAAAGACCTACCGCAATTTAGTCATTTCACGAAAACACTGCGGCACAGCTCCGCTACACTTGGATATGAAAAGCAAATGCTTGACTTAGTCTGGTTGAGTGTTGCTTTCACTTGGTTAACCCTTCATTTAGCTGCATAGCCGACCACGTCTCAAGCCGTTCGGTTCCGTGCATCGGTCAAAGAAAGAGGCGGGGGGAATGCGACGTTCACTCATGGCGAGCGCACAATTCCTCTCCGCCGGGCGCGAGACGAGTCACGTTGCCTGAAACGAGAAATCGCCGCATGCATGGGAGGCTTAGGGCGTGGTTGGCTGCCTCAGTCACAGCAGCGGTGCCGACCGCTGTCGGAGCCCGCAGGCGCCAACAGCGGGCACGGCGAATCACGCGATACACTTCGAGGGGTGCGTCGCCGGGGGTGTGTTTTCGGTTAAAACGCCATTAGCGCATCATCCACGAATTCGCTGGAGGAAAGTATGAAAGCTTGGCTTCAGCTTATGCCGGTGGCTACGAGGTGCGCTTACTAGGTCATGAAACACATGGAAAATTAAGAGGAGGAAAAAGAGGATACGAGCGGTCGAGGCAGGGCAGATCAGGTGGTTCCGGAAGTTCTCAGCTGGCGGAGAATGCCTAGGAGATCACCGCTAATTAGCCGCACCTTCTTTCTGGAAGCTCTTGGCTGGCCTCATCTGAATGTCCAGTATATCTTCGCTCTGAACCTAACCTCTTTGGCGGTTTCAAGGCTGGCAAAAACACGGTAGCGTTAGCGCAGCGGCAATCAATCCGCCAGAGAGCAACGAGGTCATTCCATCATCGAGCCAATACAAGATCGCTACCTACCAGTGCCCCGCGCCTGCACACCGCTCCAGTTGAGGGATACCGCGCGGCGGCCACCAGAGCGTGAACTATTGTCACAGGGACATTTCATTACGTTCTTCTTCTGAAGGACGGTTCTGATTAAACAAGTTCGTTTCACATTGCTGCATTTCAAATGTAATTTCCCTCGGCAATATATTTGTTTTGTGTCTGTAACCAAGTCGTCTCGACTCCTCTCCGCCTCAAAAAATTAACCTTCTTATCCCTAAAACAATCTGCAACACACCCGCGTGAGACATCTTTAGGGAGCGACAGCTTTCTTTAAGAGAAGCGGCTGTCATGCAGTGGATTTTTTGCGAGAAAATAGCGCATGTACAATTGAAGCACGGGCGAGCCACAGACGCTACTACGGGCAGCTTGTGGGAACACACAGTCACCTCCTAACGTGCAGGTTGGAGCTAAAGCTTGACAACGATAACTTGGCGTTTACGCACAAAGCGCAAAGCGGAACCTCCCATTTTCTGGTCGAAATAGTTGTACCTTTGAATGATTTAGGAATGAGACCTTAAGTTGAGCTTCAAGGTAAGGTACCCACAAGGAAACAATTTTTTGAGTTTGTAACTATACTGTAACGGCACTTTTGCAAAATAAAATAAACAACGGGAAGAACAAAAGTGTTGACTATAAAACTGATGTACACCCGCGGAAATATTTATATTTTAAGCTAGATTTTGTAGTAAAGGTTTCAAGATAAAGTTCGCCTTCACAACTTGTGGGACGTAATATATACTTTATTGACTATACCCTGTTTTCTAGGAATGCTTTGGTTACCGCCCTAACTTTTGCAGTATCCTTAAAGTGTTATTCTCATCGGTCAGAATGGAAGTGGATGCAACTGTATTGGTTGTAGAGTGTACAACCCATCATTGTTTAAGCTTTGCTTCAGGGTGTAACAAATAAGCCGGCCGCTACAATCTTTGGCTGTGTGGCGAAACATTCACTACGCTCGCCTTTCAAGCTGCCCCCCCCTGTCGGCGACTCACGCTAGCAGGCGACGGAGCAAAACGCCTCGCTACACGTCTGGATTCCAGACGCCTCGCCAAAGGCGCCATGAATCTTCGATGGCGGCCGACGCAACACGCAGAGATTTGTCCGAAGGACGCGGACGCTGCTGCGGAGACCGCCTCTCTCCCCTCTCTTGGACTCAGCTTGCACCGCTACTACCGACCGCTTACGAACCTTGGAAAGCGTGCTGTGTGTGTCTGTGCCTTTCGTGCCATGGGCACAATCTAGAGGGAAGGCTTGTTTTGACTGTTGGCGCTTTAGGTTTAAATAAAGCCTCCTGGTCCCCCCCCCCAAAGCGCTGTATTTCATTCCCGTTTGAGGAGCGAACTAATGCTGTCACTCTGCATTGTGTCCTGTACTGTCCTGTACTGTCAGCTTCCCCGTCGGGGCATTGTTCTCTGGCTTCGGCTCATCTTTCGCCATGAAGTAAACAAGTTACGTTAGGCTTCGGTTTCTCGTCTCCTTCGAGGCAGCAATGTTGGCTGGCCGCTCGCTTCCTCTCGCTACCACACGCATGTCGGAGGTGACGACGCTCGGCTCGGGTACGGCTTCCCGTATGCAACAAAGGTAACTTGAACACCCTGAATAATCTTCTTTTCGTGTTCAGTTTCATGGCTGCACGTGTAACTGATATTTAAATGACATAAAACTGTATCCTATTCCCCTAGCTGTGTACTACAATTTAATACTTCCACATTGCCCTCTCCACATAAAGTGAATACATTACGCACAAACTACAAACCGCACTTGTAGAGAGCCCCTAGTGACCCAAATATACCGGAATCATGAAAGGACGTGATCATCATCCTAATTCATTAAGAAAATGGCATGAATGACTTGACAAATCACAGGACGATCAGCTTACAGTCAATTGTGTGCAAGGTACTTACGAAGGTAATCACTTACGGAATTTCTGCACCCTTGATTCAATCAACCGAATGAAACAGGAAGTTTCGTAAAGACTTTGAACAATGAGCCATATCCACACGATCAATCAGCTGATAGAGAAATGCGCGGAGTACATTCAACTGCTATATATTCTTCATGGATTACGAGGAAGCATTTGTCTAGGTCGAAACCTCATCAGGCATTCAGGCAGTGCGGAATAAGGGACTAGACGAGCATTAAGCAAGAATTCCGTAGAATGGTTTCACAGCTGCCGTAGCCCCCCGTAAGATGAGCAGTATAATACATATAAACAAGGCCACACACAAGAAGAAAAATGTCTGCAATGTCATCCACACAATGTTTACAAAAAGTATTTCGGATTAAGAACAGCTGAGTGAGAGAGGTAATGTACAATGCCGTCACCACCCGCAATTTGCTGATGCCGTTGCTTTCCTATAAAACTCGAGTTACAAATTGCAAAGCAGGATTACCTCACTGGACAATTCCAGTAGAATCGTTCGTCGGTATGAAATAGTTATGCAGAGAACTAAATTATTCCTCAATAGCCTAGGGACAGCACAGCGGTTCGAGATAGGTGGCGAGGCAGAAGAAGTGGTAAGCAAATACATTTTCTTTGTGCAAGAAGCGACCCAGGGTCCCAGCCACGAGAAAGAAATGAAGGTATACGAATGGGGTGTCATGCATTCGGCAGGCATTAGCAGATAATAAATGCCAACCTACCCTTGTGTCTCAAGAGGAGAGTGTTAGGCTGCTGCATCTTAGCGATACTTACCTAGAAGGCATAAACTTGAGACGCTTACTAATTGGGTTAACAATAAATTGGTGACGAATCAGCGATCAATGTCAGGTGATTGAGGAGAATCAATAGAAGCTCACTTGGGAGTATAAACTAAATAAAAGCCACCGCTGCCGAACCTGCCGCCGGCGCCATTGTCGCCTAAAATTCCACATCACCTAGTTGCTCGAATCCCGTCCGGTTGAAGAGCTACTTGGCTGGTTGGAAGAAGAAGAAGAAGGCTTTATTTTTCAGCAGACGTTGTTACAATTCCTGCGGAAGGGGCAGGAGCTAAATGCATTGAGTGCCTGACGAGGGCTCTTGACCATTTGGAGTTCACAACAGGGGACATGTTCAAATCAAATATGCGTGCTTAGCAATAAGATCCAGCAATACAAAGAGAAAATAAATACGTAAATAAAGAAAAATACAAAAAAATCGTACATTTCCAATAATGAGAATCACAAGTTATACATTATACATAAACCTTTTTTCTTCAATACATGTTGCCAGCGCATACAATACAACACGTAATGTTTCCTTACTGATTGTTCCCCATGTCTATGAAAAAATCACGTCTTCACACACTACAGTTTAAATTCTTTAGAGTGAGACACGCCTAGTGATTGTCATATCTCACTTTCTTTTCTATAAACATCACCCTGGTTTCAGTCTTAAATACGGTTGCACTGGTGCTAAAATTTAAAATATCCACTAGGATGTTGAAGACATGTGGTACTTGATAAGTGGCCGATTGTTTGGTGTAATTAGTCATATTTTTAGGTGTGCGTCATATTGGATGCCGTACACAGTAATGACGGTTTTCTGCATCACCAGCTACATATGACTGGTTTTTGTGTACCATCTACAGAAGTTTAAAGTAATACAGCTGGTCAGCTCTAAGTATTTAGTGTTTTGAAAACAAAGGTGAACTTGGCAGGTCCTGGAATTGCCCTTGAAAATTTTCGAAACACCGTAATATCTTTTTTTGCGGGACAACTAGCTTATTGTAATTATTTTGTGAGGTTGTTCCCCACACCAAGATTCCCTACGTTAGGTTTGAATAGAATAGAGAATAATACATGTTTCTTTTCAGCCATAGCGGTACTAAGTGTGATATTATATAAAGGCATCCAACTGCTCGTGCCAGAGCCGCAACTTAATTATTTACGTGTACTGACCAGTTTAACTGTTCCTGGAACCAAACACCAGGAAACTTTTGCTCATGTACCCGTACAATCAGATGACCTTCGTATTTGAGATTGATATCTTCGTTTAAGGGCTTATTGATTGGGCGGAAAATTATATAGGCTGTATTTGTGGCATTTAATCGCAGCTTGTTTTGTTGTAACCAGTTTGAAAGATGCACCAGATATTCGTTTGCAATAGATTCCAGAAATGGTAAACTGTTTGATGAGAAAAAATATTCGTGTCATCTGCATACATAATATCAGAAGAACCTGGTATTTTAACAAGATCATTTATGTACACAAGAAATAATAACGGACCAAGTAGGAATATTTGTGGGACACCTCATTTCAATTTCATTTAGGCAGATAATATGTCATTGATGCCAAGGCGGGGTGAGCCCATTATTTTTTATCCCTTTTCGTGCAGCAGTTTCCCCGTTATATATTACGCGTTAGTATGCAACTATCACCGTATGCCGGTCTATGTACGCACAGGCTGGGGGCAAAAGGAAGGTGGCGAGCACGCTCAGCGGGGATTCATGCCGCTACAGATACCATGCCCTTTGTTCTGACGAGAGAATTAAACACGGAAGTCTCACGGCTTAAACCACGCTGTCCCCTCTCATCGGTAATCGAGCGGTACGGGTCTGGGTGGGTGTTAAACACAAACAGTAATGTTCCTACAACGGGAGAGGGAAAATGAGAGCGACATGTTTGTCCGCTGGATTAAAACCCGAGGCCTTCCATCTATTAACTCGCTATTTGCGGGACGCATGTTGTTCGCTTGGACGAAGATCGGGATTTGAAGAAGGGTCGTTCTGAACAGAAACGTGAATTGGCAAGGCAAGAACGCAACTACGCCGCCCCCGCGTTGCCACCTCATGGTCCAGATCGTCGACTAACTGCGAATCCCTTCTGGATCAAGTGCAACTTGCCCTCCTGTAACGCCGGCGTGATCCAAGATTACATGTTTAGCGTAAAGAGCTTTAAGAGGAGTCAATTTTTATTGTGTCTTTAACTTCTAAGCACGCTCAAATACCCGTTTTCTGGTTAAGGCGTGCACGGGTCAGGGGTACTGAGAAGCTTGGGGGCGTGCTAGCGCAGATATAGGGGTCATGCCCGTTTTGATCACATGTCTGTTGTTCTTGCGGAAAATTTAAACACGGACGTCAAACGGCCCAATCGGACCTGTTTAGTGTCCTCAGTTGTCGAGCGTATTGGATTAGTGTGTTGCACAAGCTACGCAAGAGTAAAAACAGATACCTCAGGCTTGTCCGCTAGAATAAAGCTCGGGTCATTCGATGTTTAATTGAGTTAACTGGGTATAAAGTATTCTCAATTGCAAAACAAAAAATGTTTTGTTTTGTGCACACCGTGGGCTGCATCCACATTCGCAAGTCATATTTCTTAACAAAATGGAAGGGCACTAATATTTTTAAAAAGGTGACAACGCCTTAATTTGTGTGTGAGCACCTGGCTTCTGCATTATCCCTTAATGTATTCATTGTTGGCAGGCGTTCCTTGATGTTTTGCCTGAACGCCATATGAAAAATGTGTTACAAGTCAATAGTACTTTTATGTATCTCGGGGTGTCTCTCGCTGTAACAAAGCTTAAGGCGACAACGCGTTACGGTTGACCAAATAATACGAATAAACAGCGGTGATTTCTATAGGTAAGTACGGAAATATTGCTGTTTTAGAGCAAATATGGCATTTTAAAGCAACGTAGCGGTGTTAAAAACGGAGAAAAAACACGCATGTTTGGTCAAGGACATGACAAGGCGTAATGGTATATCTTTATTACTGTGTAAACGTTCGGCTTTGGAGACGATCAGAGCCAGCATGAGTAATATTGATATGTTGGGTAGAGCTTGGATTGTGAATGTAAAGCATTTTCCCATTTCTCAGAAAAAGTGAGAACAGTTCCCTACCTGTCTCAAACATCAGTATTTTGTTTAACTTCCAAAATGTCATTTCCAGACTTTGGGAAAGCTTTTATTAAACCAACTACCAAAATTTGGGGAAGGATCAAAGAACAGCACTTCAACAAACACACCACCACCCTGGCCAGATCTTGTCGATGGAATTACCAACGCATTATTTTTAAAGGTAAGAATAATGGTTTTCCTTGTTCCTGAAGAAATGGCAGGGACAGCCGTTCAGATTTCTTGTTCACAGAAAATATATTAGAAACGAAAGTTTCACTGTTCGTATTCTCGCCGACAAGGTTATGGTGGAAGCTTAAATTCAAGCAATATTTTTTATGATGATGATTATGATGATGGTGTTGGTGGTGGTTGGGATGTTTTGGCGCAAGGCAGACTACAGGCAAAGAGAGCCAAGAAAAAGTTGTTTTGTGAGGACGAGATGGTTAAACTAAAGTCAAATAAAAATTCCAATAAACGTATGCAAGAAGTGACATAAAAGACAATTTAGGTGACTGGTGTAAAGGTATAGGGTTTCAATATGCATAGTAAGTAATGTGATGTAGAACCTGACTCGCTAAAAAAGTTAAAAGTACGCTTGTGGGTGATAATGGGGTCATCTCCTAAAAGGTACGATTTGTGTAGTGGAATGTGTTCTCTGTAGAGTTGGGATAATTGTCGGTGTCGTGTTGTTTCTAGTGCCTTGCATTGTATGAGGACGTGTATCATGGATAGGGCCCCTCCGCACCTGCTTCACAGAGGTCTTGGAGATCCAGTGAGCAGGAGCTAGTGCGTTGTGTGTGTGTGCCCTATCCATAATCTAGCTATTGCCACTTCTGTGTATCTATTGCGCATTGGTTGGGTGTGGTCTCAAGGGTGGTTTTATTACGTGTAACGTGTTTGTTTTGCGAAGTTGTTGTCTGATGTGTGGCTTCATGTAGGTGTAGGGTAATGTGGTTATGTCTACTGTATTCAAGAGTGTAGCAGCAGCAGTCTTTCAATCCGGGGCTTCGTTTTCGGCTATACCACAGTGGCCAGGGACCCGGAAAAGGACCAGTTGAAATTTCTAGACACACACAAACATAATACCCTTGTTGACTACATGGTTTTTGAAGACTTTGTTGGCGACAATGCCTGCACAACACTGAGGGAGTCAGTATCGATAATGGATTGTGGGCTGTGGGTTTGAAGAATATGATTAACAAAAAGAAGTACACCATAAGTCTCTGCCGTAAAGATACTAGTATTGCTATTCAGCGTTTTGGTAACAATAAATAAGTTTGGGGCAATGCGCAGGGCAGGGCACAGACGTGGCAGTTTTAGGGGCTTCCGTATCAAATTCAGAACGCTGATACTTCTGCTGCAAATACAACAAGTGCTACAGAATTGCACATCCGGGAGCTCGGTTTTGATCTATATGTGTTCAAGATGTGTCGCATGATACATGCCGGAGATGTCATGGTTTTCTAAATTCTGTTAGAGAAGTTTGGATATCTAAAAAGGAGAAAGCTAGATCTGACGCTTCCTCTCTAACTCTGTAAGGGAAAGGTGGCGCAGAGAATCATGGTTGATTTAGCAGGAGTTCAGTTATGGGGGTATCACAAAACCTGATTTAAAAGGATGGTGAGCCATCGATGAAATTTTAAACGCATAAAGGAGATCTCTTCACGCTCACTGACGTTGTAGGTTCCATTTATTACACTACACATAGAGGCTTTCGACCGGGGTAGTGCGGAAGGCGCCACGTGACAGGCGAAGCCCCACATGAAACACTTGGTCCACTTTTATGAGGGATGCTTTATTTGCTGACCCGTAAACAAGACTTCCGTAGTCCAATCGTGAACCTATCGGACTAGTAAAAACACGTAGAAGACGTTTTTTGTCAGCACCTTATGAAGCGTGGGAAAAAACCATGGGTGTAATCATAGCCTTTAAGCATTTATGTTTAAGTTGTTTTGTATGTGGAATGAATGTAAGCTTTGGATCAAGGACTACACTTAAAAAACTGTGTTCGTTCCTGACAGAAATTGAGACACCAGCGAGTTTGTTGTCTGTATCCGGCCGAATGCCAAGTTTTTTCAAAAAGAAAACACAAGCACATTTTCCTGAAGTAAATTTAAAACCGTTGCTATCTGCCCAGAGAGCTAGCTTGTTAACAGCAAGATGGACTTGGCGCTTGCAGATAGACAGGTTACAAGACCTAAAGGATAATTCCATGTCGTCTACATAGCTTGAGTGGGAAATTGATGGTGGTAATGGCTTTTGGAGTGAAATGATTTTTACAATAAACAGAGTGCAGCTTAGAACTTCACCATGCGGAACGCTGTTTTCTTGCACATGAACCATTGACAGTGCACTACCAACTCTCACACGAAATGCTCTTTCGGACAAATAACTAAAAAGAGTGTTCATCATGTTACCCGACAAGTCAAAGGGCTTCAAATCGCTGAGGATACCATATCGCCTGCAGTTTCATTCGCGTTTTCAAGATCAAACAATACTCTCATACAGTACTTATTATATATGTAGGCATCTTGAATGTAGGTTTCTAGCGCTACTAGTGCCTTATTTGTAGATGGCCCTGCCCTGAAACTTGCCTGGCAGCCCTCGAGAAGACAGTTGTACTCAAGAAAGTACACGAGTCTCCTGTTTATCATCTTCATGAAGAGCTTACACCGGCAGCTGGTCAGGGCAATAGGGCAATATGACGATAACTGGCAGAAGAGGAAGGTTCCTTCCTTTCCTTCAGGAACGCCACTACTATGGCCTCCCTCCAAGAGTGTGTGATGCGCCCCGAAAGCCATATTTATTGCATAGGTGTAGTAGTGTTTCAAGAATGTCTGGTGTAGGTGTTGTTGTTTCATGATGTATGTAATCTTCTCTGCTCCTGGAGCTGAAGGTTTGCATGTTCTCACGGCAGCCCTCAACCCATAGAGTGTAAATTAAGAACTGGAACTAAATATTGACCTGTTATTGTCATGTAGGGATTTCTTTTCACAAGCGGTTTTATCATTCAGGACAGTGTTTGTGTAGCGTGCAGAGCTGGAAACGTGTTGGAAGTGCTTTGCATCAGTGTTAGACTGGTCTTCAATTGTCTCCCCTGTTGTACTGACAAGGGCAGGCTATATGTATTTTGTTCTTTAAATTTGCGTATTCTTGTCCATACCTTGTGAGCCTGAGTGTATGAATTGATAAAAGTGAGGAAGGTGCTCCAACTCACCCTTTTCGCCTCACGACGCACACGCTTCCCAAAAGTATTTGCCCATTTAATACAAATGAGATTATCCGACGTTGGGTACCGGCGAAGGACACCCCACGCTTTGATCTGAGCTCCTCGCACCCGCCTGCAGTCCTGATTCTACCAGGGCCTCCTCGGTCGGACCGACACACTGGAGGACTGGGCAATAGACTTCTGGCAAGCGTCCAGGGTGTGCGCCGTGATGAGTTGGGCGGCTTCGTTCACTTGTAGGTGTTTTATGGATGTGTGATGTAGTTTATGTGTTTCTCTGAATGTGGTCCAGTTTGCTTTTTGAATCATTAAACATCTTATGGGAAGATGGACTGCTTGGGTCTGTACCTATATACGTTAGGGATAGGGTCCAGGCCCACACCCCACTCAAGACATGGAAAGAGAACCGCAGAACCAATAGCCAATTCAAGATGCGAGTATGTATTGTGTCATAAGTTATGGTATATAGGCGGTTTTGTTGGAAAGGTATGCTCAAGAGGAGGTTAGAAACTTATCTATCAGGCGACCTCGGACACCCGGTTCGGAGGAGCCTCAAAGAGAGTTTTGCGTATTAAGGTCGCCTGTGAGGATGTATGGCTCGGGTAGCTGGTGAACCGGTGCCTCAAATTTGGACCTCAGAAGTGCAAAATCAGGAGACATGTAAATGAAGCATACCGTTATCAACCTATAAAAACAGGCAGCCCATCAGCTGGAGCCTCACCTGGGCTCCGACGGCCACCGTTTGAAGTTTCTACCCTTCATTTTAAAAACACATCCCCAGGGTAGGTTATAGCTTATGTTGGGGGCTCGGTGTCCGTGGTGTCGCCACGACCATCACGAAGATTACTCTAAGTGCCCCGTGCGGGGAAACCATATGTTTGTCATCGGAACAAGAGTACCTATAGTCATTTGAGTAGGCATGGTCAATTACCCATTTCCTAAAAAAGAAAAGCAACAGCAAGCTCATGCAATCAGATAGAATCATTCTTGTTGAATAGTATCAGCAACAAGAACCTTGTCAACACCTGAAAACTGCCTGGTGCTGCATCTTGCATTATCCGCAGTTTAGGTATCGCTTTGCAGTTTTTGGGAACGTACGTCGTGAGGATCAACACGCATTTATTGAGGCACTGGTTTGGGTATCTGCATTTCAGATAACATGACAGCCTACTGACAAGAAAGTCCCTACAGTGCGCCCTAAATGAAAAGAGCGCTAAAGTTGCGTGTATCACCATTGCCTTATCAGTCGGTGCTCCTAGAAGGGTTAAATCCTTTAACTCCTTGCTCTAAGAAGCTTGTGGTATCTCCCACTATCACTTTAGGTTACTGAAAATGCTGCTGGTGCCAGGGTATATTGCCCACGCTCGTTCAGAAAACATCTACATAAAGCAGCCTCATGACCCCACAGGCGGATTTCGCTGAAATTGATAGCGAGAGTTTCCAACAATATTAAGATGGCCTGGTAGGCTATGAGGTATCGCACTTTGAATATGATGAACGCGCATGGGAATAGTAAAAAAAGAATGACAAGGAAAACACTCAGTACCCGCTGTGTCTATTCAGCGAGGAATAAAATTTACACAACGACATTTTACGGGGACGCTGACAAACCCATACGCGAACATGTATCGTCTTGCTCTCTGCCTACTACTTACGTAGCCCCAGTAATTCTATTTCTTTTCTCGAGAGCAACCGAAGACAAAAGAAGTTACCATGACCAGAATCTGGCAAAAATATCAACGTACTCCATACGACATCTCTGACACATAACATCTTGTATTTTAAAGTGCAAGTTGCCCCAATCATTTCTGAATGTTCTCGGTCAGTCACGAACGGCATGTTGAAAAATATTTCAAAACATCGCAAACGGCAGCTTGGACTTCAACAATATTTCCCATAAATACTTCAATGAAAGTTGCAAATGTTGTTTGTTGGAGTTTTGCAATGGTTACTTACTGTCAGCCGGCTATACAATTGTTGCAAACATCGCAGGAAACACAAATATTTCTTCATGCCTTACAAAGACACCATCTGCACCTCCAAATTTTCTGCATAGTTCTTTATATTAGTTGGTGGAAAGAGGCACTGTTTTTATGTTTTTGTGGCGTTCTGTTCGAATTTGCATAGCGGTTTGGTCTGTAGAACATTTGCCCCTGTGTGCTTTCAAGTCCGTGTCATGTGACAGCTTCTACTAAGGTTTTCATGGCCAGTTCTGCTGGTGTTCTGGCTCTAATATTGCATTTCTCAGGGCCGAAAGTGACACTGATGAAGCGACTACAAAAGAACAAGGATGGTCAAGAGCACACCCCTTCCTTTCAGATGATACTTGTTTAAGGAAACAGACTCAGAATAAATCTGTCGATACGTTCGGCGAGTGTGTTATTAGAAAGCCTTTTAGCACGGATACAATATATTGCCCCCCCCAACATGACATGGCCGACCTGTTCTACTATTCCCTGGTAAAAAAATGACGAAAACAATTACGGATCTCAATTCTCATCAGCTGTGATTTTTTGAAGGCCAAAGGCGATAACATATTGAGAAGAATCGACGCAGAAAACTCGAAATGAACAGTTCTCGCGCCGTTTCTTGTGTCTTGCGGCGAAGTTCCATTGAAATGTCCAGAATCAACTGCCCACCAGCAAGTTTTGTTCAGACGGCTGGTACTGCAAAGCATTTCTAGGAACAGGTAATAAACTGATGCAAATTGCACCTTGCGATATCTCACAAAAAAACAGATTGTGGCCAAACACTGCTTATGTATACTGACAGACGACCTTTGTGGAGCCATGTGAGTAAGAAAGGCTGGGGCGACAACAAACAACCTATCATAATTTCTTTTATGTGGATAGCTACCACCTCTGCGGTATCCGGGAGATCCAGCTCTCCCTGTGGTTGTGGATACAGAAAGAATTATTATTTCTTTTGATGCTGTTGCGTCTCTCTGATATTTATGGCAACTGTGATGAGGATCACTGACGGTGCAAAAAATTTGAGTAAACATATATGAAAAACGATCTGCTGGGGTAACGTTGCGTTTTGTGAAAAGAAGGCAAAAGCAGAGGCGACACAGACAATTACAGAAATCACAGAAGGGTCTGCTCACGTTATCCTACAATGAGATGCTTCCAGCGAAAGAGACGGGTGCAGCACATCAGCAAATATATATTGCGGCACTTATAAGTCATGAACTCTTTAACAAAACAAAAAACCACTCAGCAGCAAACAATATTTTTTCTCATTTACCGCATGGTAAAAACACCCTATAATGCCGTTACGCGTGCTGGAACAAAAATCCCTTCCTGGATTTGTAAAAGAAATCGCTTAAAATCTTTCTGCATGCTGAAATCACCGTTGCCTAATATGGTTACTTGTCCAAAATATTTTTGAATGAATGTCTTCTCTTTCTGTACTTCATTTAAAATGTGTATACTGCTAATATTGGTTATTAACTTCAGATGTGAATCTTGGGTACAAAGACCAAAGCATTAACATACAACAAAAGCTCTTTAGTCCAGGGAATTATAGCAAACTACATTATGGAGGGTCACTACGGTAAAAAAAAAGAAATGCACTCAGAATGCGTGTCGGTAATGGCCACCCTACCATTGAAGCGTTACTGTAGGACATTCGACATATGGCAACATGCGACTTAATAAATGCTGGGCATGCTTTAAATTATACAGTTTTATCTTCTTTTATCAGCTATATTATCTTGTCAAGTCATATTATCAAGTAGCAACTCTTCATTGTATTGTGGACTTTTCATATTTAAATTTATCTCTCTTTGATTGCAAAAAACTGCAAAAAAAAACAGTTGACACACAATTCCTATACGCGCTGGACGCGGACGCGAACACAATGTTGTAGCATTGGGAGGTTGAGTAGTTATTTACAAGAAATAATGGTGAGGTAGTCTGATCCTGGGAGTTGTAACGTAAACCTTCCCAGCAGGGTGAACCACGGCCTTTTTATTTTGGCTAAAGGAACAAACCTCCGCAGGTGATAAGCTATGAACCCAGAGGTAATTGTTATTGCGGGAGAAGGCAAGTCGTCCGCCTTTTATTTTCATTTATCTACAACTTTTTTTTTGTCGTGTGGTAAGTTCCTGTGTGTGTTTACGATTTCTGCATGCGCAACGTATTTGGGAAATCTTTCAAGGCGGCCGACATTCATGTTTGATGCAAGTCGTCCATACTAATATTTGGTGCAGTTATTCGGCGTTTACACCCTAATTCATTTCACTGTTCATGATTAGCCGCTCAAAAAGCTATAGAGCCATGTTTATAGAAAGGCAACCGATTACTCTTGGCGAGGCAGTCTGCCGTAACTAAAGCTTGTCTGCTTCTATAATTTGGGCATAATGTTAAATACCCTTTTCCAGATTTATTTTCGTTGACCAATAAAAAAGCTGATTAGAGACCGCCTATCCACTGTTGATTCTAGATAGGAGATATACAGCACATTGGCTCGCGGCGTCGGTTTTCTGCAAAAGAGCTACAGGAACCATCTTTTCATGTGCAAGAACCACCGTCGGGAGCGCACACTTCAGGGCTCTCGCATTATCTTTCCATACAAAATTTCTTTCACGGTGTCAGGAATACACTGGTCCTGTGATGCGGCTATCTAGTAAGAGTTCTCTGTTATTTGTTGCGCTCATAGCATTATAACAACGCAGCAAGTGCCGATATGGAAATACTTGCGCCAAATAAATATTCGAAATGTATTTTGGGACGGTTCCCCCGACATGTCCTTTTGAGGTGAGCAGATTCCTCCTAATCATACTGATAAGCTTATAATTCGAAGCAGGAGAATTCCAAGCACCACATTACTTTTCCACGACCAAAGAAAAATGCCGCGGATGAGTTAGAATACCACAGTGTCGCGCGATACATTTTGAAAAGCAGTTCAAGGGGTCAAAAACTGCATATATGTTTAACGCACACAACACAACGAAGATGAGAAACGTAGGGATCCTGTAGGGGGGAAATATAAATCAAGCAGCATGTTTGAGAGATATGAAAACAGTTTCATAAGAAATGCGCGAAGTCCCTTCTTTGGTATCGGGATACAAGTAGGATGCTGCGCACACACTTTTTTCCCATCCCGCAAGTGATGAGAGTGCTACAGTGGTTCAAGAAATTAATGTGCAGAATACCCTAATCGGATGAACTCAAAATGACGTATGTGCTTTACACTTCCCCCACGCACGTAGGGCGTCGCCTGTACAAATATTTAAAGGGAAATGCAACTAGACGTTTTGTCTCAACTGAAAATAAAACACCTCCTAAGTTGTTAGCA
Source organism: Haemaphysalis longicornis (assembly GCA_013339765.2). Classification (NCBI taxonomy): domain Eukaryota; kingdom Metazoa; phylum Arthropoda; class Arachnida; order Ixodida; family Ixodidae; genus Haemaphysalis; species Haemaphysalis longicornis. The sequence continues at coordinate 105,910,060 of CM023458.1, read as the reverse complement.
TGTAGTTCATTGCTTATTACCACAACAGTCACGCGGGCGTAACCTAAACCAAAGAGAGGCTCTGTCAACGAACACTTAACTTTCTCGGCTTAGAACCAAGAAGGTGTTTACCAAATTACGTCTTGAGACACGACGTGTGGTATGTCCCTTGATACTAAACGGCATGAATGCAAAAGGGAGCGGCTTTGAGTGTTGTAGGGAATGTCGAGACGCCATCTAGTGCGGATTGTGAAGAACGTATTTTACAATGCACTGAATGTTGATGAGGATAAAGGTGTGAGACCAGTGTCGTTCAAATCTTCGTGTAGTATGCCTAAAGCAGCCGTGCTTGAGATCCTGCATTCCAATCTGGCCGAGTGGTCTTAAAACTGCGGGATTCGGCTCGTGATTTCAAATAGTTCGCGCAGATAGTGGTCGCATCTTGTCCTATTGCATGCTGTTTGCTTATTAGATGAGTGGGCCCATGATCTTTCACCATGGTAATTGTCATCGTATCGATGCGTGTGCTTCCCACGTGGTTGCGACCAGGAACATTTGATGGGTTTGGCTTGCATAAATGAATATCTGTTGCTTCGAAAGCTTCGAGGATTCATGAATGGAAGGACTGAGCGAGATCCAAGCAAGGGAGACGCGAGAACTCTATTGCGTGTGGCATATGCATGTTGTGCCAAAGCTATTTGCCTAGTACCCATGTAGACAAAGCTCTCCGTGATCAACCATCTGTACTGTCGAAGAGAAATCTAGGACCAGGATATCGTGTAGGCAAATCGGAGTAGTGACATTTGCGAAACGGGTAAATATAGTGGTTACGCGATAATTTTTCCGTTCCAAAGGTACCGCTACGTCCACATCTAGGCTGTCATTTATATAAAGAATATGAAGACACTCTCCTGTATACCCATCAGGAAGTGACCAATTTTTTTTGCTTCCTCGGATAACGCAAAATGTATTATTAGGCACAGGTTAAAATTTTCTCTAAACAGGTCTCACCAAAATTATCAAGAATACTTTCCCGGTGAATTAGAGAGTGTTGTGTCTGGTGTGACTTTGTGATTCAATCTGCAACGCAATTTTTGTTTTTCTCCACTACTTTGTACCATGTCGTTCATGAATCTGGGCAGCTTTCGAAAGATGTCAAAGCTGTACCAAACAAGAAAAAATCAATGCCAGCTAGCTGGGCGTACACAACCGAAGGATGAAACTTGCACACGGGATCGCAGTGCGGGGGACTTGTTTTGGGCACCGCTTCTTTGTTTTCTGAGAACGTATGTCGCTACATCGACTTCTGCCAGTTGACGATCAGAAACGTTTGGACGTTCTCTGGCGTGTCCACCAGCGGTAGAAGGGGCTTTGAGCGAAAGGGATTAGGCAGCATTGCGCAGTTCAAATGAGTTCATCTTTATTTCGAGCTCTCCTTCTAGCTCCAACAAAAGCTGTAGGGAGCGTAGGGGAATACATAATTTATAAAAGGCAAGTTTTTTGGAGGAGGCACGTCTCCTGGAGCTTTATCAGACATTTGGGTGTTGAATTCCCTAAGAAACCTCTAGGAACGTTTGCTTGAACAAAAAGGCAGTGTTGCGAGCCGCAGAGTGTCGCTCTCAGGTTGCTCTTGTGGTCGCTGTTGGAGTTGAAGTTCCTGTTGCTGTTTGAGCACGGCATTCGAACTTGTACACACGATTGATCTAAGTTTATAAAGTTTTTCTTCCCCATCAGCAAGCATCACTCTCTTGATCAACATCTCCGGTCACCTGTTACGCTACCAAGATGCATTCCGGAACCCCGGAATCGCAACAACTGGTGAACGCGGTGGGATTTATCTGCGCAAGTCCCAACAGTCCCAAGGATTCCAGACGGTATAGAGCACTGGGTTGCCTAACTTTTGCGAATCACTTCCAAAAGGTGGCCGTTGTTAGCGGAGCTCACAGTAAACAACTTTTTGGCTTTGAACTGTATGGTAAAGGCGAGAAAGTTGTCTACACCAATTTCAGCTCCAAACGTCATAAGTTTTGTCACTTTAAACTTGAGCAGGGATGTGGCTTTCCTTTCCATTGGCCTGACGTGAGCGGTAGTGAGCAGTAGGCCGGCTTCTTAGCCTAAACCTTATACCTCACACGTAACAACCAAAACCGACCAACGCTGCCAATTATCACTGAGGGCGTGTGCGAGAGCGTTTTACTCTGGAAACTACTCTCGGTCTCTCACTTTTTTCTTGGCTCCCTGTGCCCAACAAATGCAGGTACGGAGTGCTGTTTGCTCTGCAAGAAACCAACATCCCGGATAGCTACAGGGATACACTAGGAAGGTTCAACCACGCCACGAAGTGTCTTCGATACATACAGAGTTCTACCTCTCCATAGAATGGTCTCACCAGCTAGGAGTAATAGTTGCTCGCCACATCTCATTACTAGCCAACTCAACTCTCGGCCGGCAGTTTTCAAGCAGCTGTATATCACCTGTCCACGGCGGCGGTCAGAACAGCAATACTGCAGAGGGTGCTTAGAAGATGTGAGTGCAGGAGCAGGCCGCCTTTGGATAACGGTGGTGACGGTCAAGGCACGCAGCTTGTCTAGTAAGGAAATCTTAGCTCCACCACTAGAGAACCTCTCGGAGACTAGTTGCGATAATATAGGGTAAGCAAAGTTAGAAGGACAGGAGAAGGTTTCAAGAATCCTTAAAGCGGGCATATTGTGCGATACACAAAACAACACGACGTGGGATATTTTTACCTCTAGAAACAGCAGCAAATGCTGAATAGTTTATCAGCGTTAGGGAGGGAGTAGCGGCTGCTGTGTTAAACGTAAAGAAGCCATGCAGTTAAAAATTGAACAGCCATATCCGCAAACAACAAGCTATGATAACAGAGCAGTAGACAGTTTCCATGAGGACGTCGAATCAGCAGTGGAGAAGGCAACAACACAGTTCACTATTCTGACGAAAGACATTAACGCAAAATAGTCCGGTAAGACGCGAATGGGAAAAAGTTCAAGTTTAAAAAAGAGAAGATAGGAAACTCCTGGAAACTAAGAAACACCAAAAGGAGTCAGTCAAAGCCAGATCGGAGGAGTCTTAAAAATCTTTTCAAAACAAAATCGCGCTTCTGACCGAGCAGAATGAGATTAGTTTAGACAAGATAAATCACCAGCTATTATCTGCGCTCCATCAAATAGCAGAATCTGCCGGAGAAACAATACGTGAAGAAGAAACTAAAAAAATTACTAAGAAAAAGAAAGAACTATTAGCCGAATGCAAGAACATAAAGGTGTCGAGTATGGCGATTGGGATAGAATTAGGCGATCATTTGAAAGAGAGAAACAGAATTAAAACAAGGGTCATTTGTTCATATACATTGCTGTGATCGAGGACACACCGCAAATAGGGGGAAGATTGAAAGCAACTAAGGGAAATCTAGCCATCAGTAAAGACAGAGTGTGCAGTAGAACACGGACCAGATAATAAATGTAGAAGACCATTTTACATCAGCCTGTATGCCAGTGAAGTAAGATCAGGGGAAACAACTCAGAGCACAAGCTGTACTTGGGATGCACCTTTAACTCCAGAGGAAGTTGAAAAGCTCTCAAAGCCATGAAAATAGGAAATGTTGCTGGTAACTCTGACATGACCATGTATCATTAGAAGTGAGAAGGAGATATTTGCTGGAAAGCAAGCACTACCATTTTCTTAAAGATTGAAGACTCGAAGTCTGCCAACACCATAGAGAAAATGGCAACATTATTCTGATTCATATTGCCGCGAACCATGCATTGGGTTTGTTTATTTGTGTTTTGCTTTTACCGGCCGGCTGCGCCGGTCTGTGTTATCTCCGTGCCAAGGGAAGCGCGTTTTCCATTCTTTCTTTCTGTGCCGCATGTGTTATCTGTTCTGATAGGGAGAGCATTTCGATCTAACGTGAACATCCCGGAATAATCTTCTTGCATCTACAATCTTCTCGATGCGAATCCACGGTTCCAGAACCACGCGAGCCGAAAGATAAAAAGCCTGCAGAACAGACCCAGGGGCATTCGATTCTGCAACGCTCGCTGACGCAAGTCACTTTGTTGACCGCTGCTTCGCCGCCTCTGTATTCTTTTGAGTTGTTAGGGGAGCACAAGTTCGCTCCAATAAACTTGTTTCTCTTGCAAGACAACTGCGTCGTCCTTGGCTTCGTGACATCTGGTGGAGGTGCGGGGTACGCACCCTTCATGCCCACTACAATCTCGGGAAGCCGCCAAGCCAGTCCAACAAGAGCCAGCCTCCGCCTGCAAGATTTACCACCCGAGTTCGGTTTGATGCCAGAAGGGCCCAAAAGAAGGAACGCTGCAACCAACACCAAGGTACAAGAAACAACGTCGCCAATCATGCTGCAGCAGCCCCGGGAACCGCCATCGTTCCGGGGAGCCCCCGCTGAAGACCCAGAGGAATGGTTGGAGAAGCTGGAGCGCGTGCGGATCTTCAACAGGTGGGACGATGAAGAAACCTTTCGGCATGTTTTCTTTTACTTGGAGGATGCAGCTCGAACTTGGTTTGAAAACCACGAGAGCGCCTTGACCGACTGGACGCAATTCAAAAGCGAGTTCCTTAAGACCTTCACGACCGTGGTGAGAAAAGAACGAGCTGCGATTTTACTGGAAACTCGAACGCAACACCCGAACGAAGGAGTCGTAATTTTCGTCGAGGAAATGAAGGAACTTTTCCGCCGTGCGGACCCAGAAATGACGGAGGAAAAGCAACTACGGTTTCTGATGCGAGGTGTGAAGCAAGAGCTTTTCGCGTGCCTTGTTCGCAACCCCCCCAAGACCGTGTCGAAATTCGCGTCTGAGGCCGCCGCGATGAAAAGGATGCTCGAAATTCGAACGAGGCAGTACGACCGCCCAATCAATGCGCTGGTTTCGGAGACGATTGGTGCCAGCGCTATTAACTCCGACTCACTACGCGACACTATCCGCGCAGTGGTAAGGGAGGAGCTGCGGAAACTTTTCCCGATGACGACACCACAACCTCAAGTCACTTCACTGACCGACGTGATCCGGGAAGAAGTACAGCAGGCTTTGGGAACATCTGTGCCGTCCGAAGCACCCCGCGAGCCCGAGGCTATGACCTACTCTGCGGCTGTTCGTCGACCTCGCCCTGCCCCAACACGCCGTCAAGAGGCCCCGCCGTACCGCCGCCCACTGCCACCCGCCCGACCCCCGGTAGCCCGAAACCAGACGCCGAGGAAGACGACGTATGGCGAACTCCCGATAATTGTCCTCTGTGCTACCACTGCGGAGAGGCCGACCACATCTACCGTCGCTGCCCATACAAGAGACTCGGACTGCGTGGTTTCTCCGTCGACGCACCCCGCCCTCTCCCTGGCCAACGACCACGTGAGATCGACGAGTATCTATCTGAAACCAGCCGTGGCCCATCCCGTTTCAACCGCTCGCCATCGCCCTACCCGTACCAATCGCCGAACCGCCGTAGCAATGCTGACTTCGCCCGTGGAAGGTCCCCCAGCCCACGCGGGGGAAACTAAAAGCAGCAACTTCTGGAGGTAAAGTTGCACGATTGCGGAAAAACGAAAACCCTCCAATGACGCAACGACTCGCGGAAGACAGTGACTCACAACATGCCCTCATCCCGACGACCCGACCCAGACCTGACGAGACTCCCGTACACGACGACAGCTATACGCCGCGACGCGTACCCGACCGGACCGAGACGTCCGCTGAGAAGACGATGACAACGACGACGCACAGTGCCCGACCGTCAACACGCACAAGCCGAGATGCGACGCCCCGACGCACCCGGAACTCGAGGAAGGCGGCATCCGACGTCAAGGTGTCCATCGACGGATTTGATGTAGTCGCCCTCGTAGACACGGGAGCCGACTACTCCGTAATGAGCGGACCATTTGCGTCTAAGCTGAAGAAGGTTATGACCAGATGGGACGGTCCGCACATACGCACAGCAGGAGGCCACCTCGTGACGCCAAGTGGAACGTGCACATCGCGCGTCACCATAGACGGCACGACGTACCCTGCGGTGTTCGTCGTTTTGCCCAACTGCTCCCGCGACGTAATTCTCGGAATGGACTTTTTGACGGACAACGGCGCAATAATTGATCTGCAGACCAAGTCGATAACTTTTTCCTCTGATCACTCCATGACGCCGGAATCGAACCCCGAACACTGTGCAGCTGTAAGGATCGCCGATGATCACGTCACCTGCCACCCCGCGCAAGCTTGATGATCACCGTCTACTGTGAAGGTGCTGCTCTCGACGTCGACGCTATCGTGGAGAGCGACCGAAGGTTGCTTCTTGACCGAGGTGTGTCTGTTGCAAGAGGCATTGCGCGGTTTAAGCAGCGCAAATCCCACGTTTTGGTCACCAATTTCACCGAGGAGTACCAGCATTTAAACAAGGGCGCTGCAATTGCGTTCCTCGAAGAAACGCAACAAGCAAGTGACGTGATAGCAGTCGCCGACTTTGAACGCCCACCCGACGATACCTTCAAGCTTCCGCAGCCCTTCGACTTGAATCCGGCGCTACCGCAAGAAGAAAGGAACAAGTTATTGGCTTTGCTGCGTCGCTACAGCGAGTGTTTTTCGTCGAACTCAAAGTTACGTCAAACACCTGTGGCGAAGCACCGGATAATAACCGAGGATGGAGCCCGACCTACCCGACAGTCACCGTACCGCGTCTCTTCCCACGAGCGCGAAGCCATCCGGACTCAAGTCGACGACATGCTCAACGACGACATTATACAGCCATCGAAAAGTCCGTGGGCTGCGCCGGTCGTACTCGTGAAGAAAAAAGACGGCACACTGAGGTTCTGCGTTGAATACCGGCGATCGAACATGATCACCAAAAAGGACGTGTACCCCCTGCCACGAATCGACGACGCCCTCGACCACCTCTGCCATGCGAGGTACTTCTCATCGATGGACCTGAAGACCGGCTACTGGCAAATTGAAGTGGACGAGAGAGATCGAGAGAAGACTGCATTCATAACCCCGGACGGCCTATACGAGTTCAAGGTAATGCCGTTTGGGCTATGCACGGCACCAGCAACGTTCCAAGAGTCATGGACACTGTGCTAGCTGGCCTGAAGTGGCACACCTGCCTCGTATACCTCGACGACGTTGTGGTATTCTCCCGGACTTTCGACGAACACCTCGCAAGGTTGCAGTCTGTACTCGAGGCCATCCGTACGTCGGGGTTAACGCTGAAGCCTGAAAAGTGCCGCTTCGCGTACGAGGAACTGAAGTTTTTGGGCCATGTCGTCAACGCCGCGGGAGTCCTGCCTGACCCGGCGAAAACTTCAGCCATAGCGAACTTCCCAAGGCCGAAAGATAAGAAGGGCGTGCGCAGATTTCTTGGACTGTGCGCATACTACCGGCGCTTCGTCGCAAACTTCGCACGCATTGCAGAGCCGCTCACGCGCTTGACGAAAGATAGCACCCCTTTCAGCTGGGAAGACGACCAAGAAAAGGCATTCTGCGAGCTGCAAAAACACCTGCAAAGCCCGCCCGTGCTCGCTCATTTCGACGAAAACGCGAACGAAACGAAATACACACGGACGCCAGTGATATAGGCTTGGGTGCCGTCCTTGTCCAAAAACAAATCGGGTGCGAAAACGTAATCGCCTATGCCAGCCGTGGTCTGTCAAAGCAGGAGAAAAACTACTCTGCCTCCGAAAAAGAGTCCCTGGCTATTATATGAGCCATTTCAAAACTTCGCCCATACGTGTTTGGCAGACCGTTCAAGGTTGTAACAGACCACCATGCGCTCTGTTGGCTCGCCAATTTGAAGGACCCCTCTGGCCGTCTTGGGCGGTGGAGTTGCGCCTGCAAGAGTTCGACGTTACTATAGTCTACAAATCCGGCAGGAAACACTCCGACGCGACTGCCTGTCCCGCGCCCCTGTCGACCCACCACCACAAGACTCCGATGAAGACAGTGCGTTCTTCGGGGTTGTTGCGGAGAGCGACCTAGCCGCCCAGCAGCGTGCCGACCCCGACTTGCGAGTAATGATCGACTACCTCGAGGACGAAACGTCGCCGTGCCTAGAGCGTTCAAGCGTAACTTACCAGCATTCAGCCTCAAAACTCCATCCTCGTGAAGAATTTCAGCCCCGGAACAAGAACGAATTATCTACTTGTCATCCCCGCAGACCTTCGTGACGAAATTTTGGAAGCGTCCCACGACGACCCGTCTTCCGGACATCTCGGCACAGCTCGCACTATTGCAAAACTTAAGGCAAAGTACTTCTGGCCCCGCCTTACATCCGACGTCACCGACTACGTTCGGAGTTGCCGGGACTGCCAGCGACGAAAAACGCCGCCGACAAGACCCGCCGGACTTCTACAACCGATCACCGTCCCGTCGAGGCCCTTTCAACAGATTGGAATGGACCTCTAGGCCCGTTCCCGACGTCACGATCGGAGAACAAGTGGATTGTCGTAGCGACAGACTACATGACGCGCTACGCAGAGACCGCCGCTCTTCCGTGGGGGACTGCACAAGAATTCGCCAAGTTCTTTATAAACCAAGTTGTGCTGCGACATGGAGCCCCTGAAGTCCTAATCACGGACCGCGGAACGGCCTTTACCGCGGAGGTGATCCAAGGAATCTAACGCTACAGCAACACGGATCACCGAAGAACGACGGCGTACCACCCCCGAACGAACGGACTAACAGAACGTCTGAACAAGACAATTGCGGATATGCTGTCCATGTACGTCGACGTTGAACATAAGACTTGGGACGAAGTCCTCCCGTATGTCACGTTTGCGTACAATACATCGACGCAGGAAACTACGCAGATGACACCGTTCGAGCTTGTCTACGGAAGACGACCGACTACGATGCTCGACGCCATGCTTCCGCATGTAGAAGACGACGACCTCAACGCCGACGTCCCAGGATACCTTCAACGTGCGGAGGAGGCCCACCAGCTCGCTCGAGTTCGTATAAGGGACCAGCAGCTGGTGGATGCCGGCCGCTACAACCTCCGACGCCGAGACGCCGAGTACCAACCAGGGGATCGTGTGTGGGTTTGGACTCCCATCCGACGACGCGGACTGAGCGAGAAACTTCTGCGACGGTATTTCGGACCCTACCAGATTCTGCGACGTGTTGGCCAACTTACCTACGAAGTGATCCCCGATGGTGACTCCGGCATATCACGACGACGTACGCGGCCCGAAGTCGTCCACGTCGTTCGCTTAAAACCTTTCTACGAACGATGACGAACTTTTAATTTCATTTTCGGACTGTCGCTCATGTTTGCATCGGGTCGATGCACTCTTAGAGGGGGGGTAATGCCGCGAACCCTGCATTGGGTTTGTTTATTTGTGTTTTGCTTTTACCACCCGGCTGCGCCGGTCTGTGTTATCTCCATGCCAAGGGAAGCGCGTGTTCCATTCTTTCTTTCTGTGCCGCATGTGTTACCTGTTCTGATAGGGAGAGCATTCCGATCTAACGTGAACATCCCGGAATAATCTTCTTGCATCTACAATGTTCTCGATGCGAATCGACGGTTCCAGAACCACGCGCGCCGAAAGATAAAAAGCCTGCAGAGCAGACGCAGGGGCATTCGATTCTGCGACGCTCGCTGGCGCAAGTCACTTTGTTGACCGCTGCTTCGCCGCCTCTGTATTCTTTTGAGTTGTTAGGGGAGCACAAGTTCGCTCCAATAAACTTGTTTCTCCTGCAAGACAACTGCGTCGTCCTTGGCTTCGTGACAATTAGAAAGCATATAACAAAGACCTCAAGAATTAGACTCATCCGCCTAGTTTACGTTGTTTATAAGCTGTTTACCAAAGTTATTGTTACCCACATATGTGACAGCCTGGGTACCCAATAACCCAGACAGCAAAATCTGTTTAAGAAATGCTGCCTAACCATGGATGAAATCCATGTCGTCAATCAAGTGGTAGAGATATCTGCAGACGAATCTAAATCCCTGTACTTAGGGATTATTAGTATACGAGAACACGTGTGATCTCGTACTCAGCACAGCAGTGGAATAAGCACAAAAAAACAAAAAACATACCGGGAACATACATACCACTTCTACAAAGCATATACAAAGAATCGAGAGAAGGAATATTACTTCACAAGCAAAGTGATGAATTTCCGAACCGTAAGAATGTACAACAGGCAGATACCATCTCGTCAACCCCATTTACAGCAGGTGTCTCAAAGGGTATTCAGAAAGCTTAACTGGCAAAACATAGGGTTAAGGATAAAGAGGGAATGCGCGAGCGATGTTACGCCATAGTCTTGCGAAGTGAGACTGCATAAGACATGCAAAGTATGCTTGAGAAACTAAAATCAGGTAGCAAGGACGTGGAAAAACGTAAGTGTGAATAAATGTAAAGTAATGATGATGAGACATTCCATCAAGTTCTCTTGCGGTTAGAAAACAAAATGCTAGAAGTGTGAAATAATGTATCTACCTCGGAGAAATGGTTCATGATGACCACAACCACGAGAGAGAAATCCGCCGCGGAATATGTATGGTTTTAGGAGCACTCGGCAAATACTCCAACATAATGAACAGTAGGCTACCTATGTCACTCAAAAGGAAAGAATGCAACCACTGCATGCAGCAATAGATAGCATACAGAGCTGAAACTCGGCAGTTTACTAAACAGCTGTCCAGAAAACGTTAATCAGATCAATGGCCCATTGAAGGAATAATTTTAGGAAAAACATTGAGGAACAGAAAAATGAGCTACCTGGTAGAGATAACAAATCAGAATTTAAGCTATACTAGCACAGATAAAGAAAAACAACTGGAATTTAGTTGTCCGGGTAGTGAGATGAACCAACAACGAATGGACAATTAGGATAACCGAGTGGATACAAAGAGATGGGGATAGAAGGTGAAGGCCCTTAGTCTGAATGATGGAAGAAATGTAGAAATTCTGGTGTAAACTTTGGACTCGGCAAGCGCTGAACACGAGAGGCTTGGATTCAATGGGAGAGGTCTTCGACCTGCTAGCCGAGTAGGCTGACGATGATGTTGAAACTCGTGAAGACATACGAAGCAGTTCCCTCATTCTTCTCAAACCTACTTAAAGGTGAAAAGATCATCATGTTGACCTCCATCCCTTTGCCGTTCTATCCCTTCGAATTAATCTTTTTTTCTTCATCGCAAACTCTACTGGATTCGCTAATGACTTGTTCTGTGTGATGTGACCAAAAAACTCTTTGTCAACAAGGTTTCCTTCTTTTTATGATTTGCTCAATAGTGAGGACATGTACTACTTGTCAAGGCAGTTCGCAGTTTGCTTTTTTTTTACTGCGTCGTACCTAATCTTGCTTTCGTTTCTACCTGCCTTTTAAGTGGGTTCTTTACATCTACCATTTCTTTTTCATTGCAACCTCTCTGCTGTATTTTATCATCTCTCACGCCATAGTCTCCTGTTTGGCCATTGTCATTTCTTCCATACACACTTGTAGTTCTTAGAGCACAACTTTCGGAAACTGTATTTATTATTTGTTTTGATTAACCGACATCTACAATGGCAAGGCCCTTTTTTACAATAAATTGATCTACCACAGCTTTACTGTGACAAAGATCGACTATTCTATCTCTAGACATTCTAATGCCTAACCATTGCTTGTGTTGGGGTCCCTTTTTTTAAAGCCTAAAAGAGTGCGCTCTCATGTAAAAAAAAAGTTGCTGTAAAGCACAAATGCCGCTTCCCCCCTTAGATATGCTTCTCATTTCAACCTCTTCATTAATACCGTCTGCTCTGGGAAGAGCACGTCCAATATCATTGCGTGATGCTCCCTCTACATCGACACCGAGATATGTCGCGAGCGAGCTGTTTCATTTCTTTACCCCATCTTCTTTCATGGACGCATTGCGCGAGTTCTGAATTTGCACGTTTTTTCTCCAGTTGTGAGCAGTCACCCGTTTTCTTCAGAACATGTTGCTCAATAAACTCGCGTAACCGCCACTATTCGTTTTGCATCCTCCAGCTCTACCCCCATCTGAGGCCCGTGCTTTCTACACGGGCTCAGCGCCACATGTTCCTTTGCACACGCTTCATTTATAGACCTATTAACTTCTCGCTCGTACACGCCAAGTACCTCTCCCCTCTGAGGACTAAGTGGCTCGCCTACGATGAGATTTATAGCATCTCCAATTTTCCTACCTGACACGTCGACTGACAAAGCCGATAAAAAATTCTTCGCGGAGTTGGGCCAATTTTGACATTTACGCTTCAAACTCCTGGAATGGTCGTTAGATAATGTGGAGTACCGTATAGCCACGCAGTAAAAGCCTTTGCCTGTCTCCGCGGCCTGTCTAGCCGAGGAGACATGCAAAGGATAATACAAGTTTAGAGGAAAGATAGAAACTCAAAACGTAAGCATGATTACCAAAATAACACAGAAAAACAGCCCAATTAGCAAACTAATAAAAATTAACACATGCAACTACAAAAACCCCATTAATAACTCCAGTTAAACTACTAAACAGAATATAAAACATATGTCCCGACCATTCCCAGGCCTCACTATTCCTATTCCCAAGCCCTACCTAGTCATCGTTGCCGCTGCCTTGTTGTGCGGGGTCATCGTGACGTTACTTTAGCGTGAGGCAGTCTGGTCGATGTTCGGATTAGACAAACCGCTGACGCTGTACCTTTGTGAGGTAGGAGCGTGCTCGCTAATTCCACGGTAGCTGAACAACAGGGAAGGAAATGCATGGTCCCGGTGGAGTCGTCGTTGTGGGGGATTTTGAGCCGTAACTCCACGGAGTGATAACGCTCCTAGTAGGCTTACGACCACCACTGCTGGGGCGCCCAGGAGACCTGAACTGTTGCGTCGTCGGTGCGCTCCCACCGCGGCTTGGGATGCGACGTGGGTGATCTGTCAGCATCACACTGGGCTACCTCGTTCCGGACCTTACTGTCTCCCTCTCGCGCTTCTTCTTCTTGATCTTCTGTGCCAGCGTCTGAAATTTTTTTCTTGATACCCCTTCCCTCTGCGTCATGTAATTCTGAAGCAGTGTTCTAGATAATTTCACACCGTGACCAGGCTGAAAGAAACGCGGTCATGGCGCAGTTTTTGGTTGCAGACGCAGATAGCACGCCTTTGGTTCTTAAAATGTTTGGGTAAATATTATATTGCAAAAAAAGAGACAAAAATATTGTAACGCGGCATAAAATGGTGAAATAAAAAGAGATGTAACAAAATTGGAGAATCGCAGAGGTAAGCTCGAAGTGCGTTATAATCGCGTGCACTGTACACGGAAACAGCTTTTTCTCGCATTTTCGCATCAGTCAAAACACCCAGTGCGAGCAAGAATACACACGTCTTTCTAATGCATTTAGAAAACATAAAGGTATGCTCAAAATTTGCAATGCAAGTGAGGATAATTTTACAAGTGAAGGATTTCAATGGGTGTCAAATAGCGTGGCACCTGTATTGTGTAAAGCTCAAAATTGCTACAAACTTTTATACGAAATACATCGTCTTATACTGCTCCAATTTTCTCCATAAGATTTGCTTGCCTTAAAAGAGTGAAGAATAGTATATCAATGTTTTATCAACTTGACAGGTCTTGTTGAGATGAATAAAACTACAGGAATACTTGAAATTTCTTGAATTTTTTGGAGGGAATTGAGGCCGCCAAAACTGGCGTATGTTGCTTACACTTCGCTTAGACAATTTAGAGGCATTTATTTGGGCTATCTAGATTGTCACAAATATTTAGTTTTTCAAGAAGTATTTGGCCGCTTCACGCGGGCATATACGTTTTTAAATGAATCTCAACCACTCACCTTAGTATAAGGTAACGTCTCTGAATTTGAAAATGACAAAATTTATTTGTACTAAAGTAGGTTGAAATAAACTACCTCAGCAAAAACGATTACCGTTTCACCGGTATTAAGTTACATGCTCAACGTTCATTGCATTATTACTTCCAGGTTTCAAAGTTTGTGCTTAATGGAAACGACACATGCTATCCCAAAATTGGCTGTTTCAGAACGAAAGAAAACATGAGTCTTCCTTACGGCGGGCCGATGTCACCCGACGAAGTTGGCACTGTTTTTTATTTTTTCCACAACAACTCCCGGAACGGCTCGGATCCATTAGTGGCCAGGACTTGGACGCTCGATAACTGGACAATAGAAGAAATGAATGACTCTACCAAACCTCTAATGATTGTTACACATGGCTTTACTGGAGACCTTACAACACCATGGCTTATTCCTCTTGTAAATGCTCTTTTAATGAATGTAAGTAACAAATTAACGGTGTAATTAATTATGACGCGAGTTTCTCATTTTTGCCCAACTCAGCATGGAAAAGTTTGTTAGTAGTTTGATTTTTGAGGTTTAGTGCTAATCCTTTAGAGAAATATCTTTACTGTTGCCACTAAGGGCTCCTAAGTTATACGGTTTTTATACAGCGACCCCACGCACCAAGCAAAGCACTGCTGCTATTGGGGACTTCTTCCTCTTGTATATTGAATTCGCTTCTGTATTGGTTAATGTGCAGTGCAGACAGGGGCGACCTGGATATGCGGGGTGTAGGGATAATCCGAACGATAAACTTTGAAGTAAAACATTGTCTTCCGGTACCTGTGCTGGGGTGGGCAGTGTCACGATTTAGTCCCGCGTTCGTGAACCTGGGAGGGTAGGGGTACCCACCAGCCGAGAGACGACATGCAGCGTGCTGGTGGTGACGGTGACTGACCCCCGAGCAGCCGTGCTCGGAGGTGTTTATTGCCCGGCCACACACAAGGTTGCCCACCGAGCCTGGTGGGGCCACTGAACTTAGCGGCCAACGAATATCAGGGATGGGGGGCGCCACACACTTGTCACACCCCTCACACCCAAGTTTGCTTGTCCTACACAAACACAAAACAACACCTGTCCCCCCGGCAAGTACCGGTCCGGAGGTCTCCGCAGTCTCTCACTCCGCCGGAGCACAGGTGTCGAGGCCGTTGTGGCAGCATTAGGTGCTGCCTGGTTCACACTCGCACCAGCTGTCAGCCTTCCCGGTGTCGAAGGACTTGCGCGTGGTGCCGCAGTGGCGCGAGTAGCACCAGCCCCTGGTGCTGTGCTGGCAGCGGTCGGTGAAGCTGGCTCCCCTTGAAGGAGTCCAGGCTGAGGCAGTGCAGCGGGCCCGTGCCCCGGCAGCCCGGCTGCGCCAGCAGGGGCGCCAGCACCTGCTCTGGCGCGTACGGGTCCCCGCACAGCATGCACAGCATCAGCCGCAGGTCCGGCCGGGGCCCCGCGACCGCGGGCAGCGCCTGGTAGATGTGCAGCCGCTCGATGCTCTCCACCAGCGCGCACAGCGCCTGCTCCAGCCGCACGGGGTCCAGGCCGCCGCCGTCGTCCACGAAGGGGCACTGCAGGCTCTTGGCCCGGTTGATGCCCTCCTCGCGCAGAAGTCCCCCTGGCCCGCAAACACCATGACCAGGGGCAGGCCGTGGAAGGGCAGCCGGTCCTCCTGCTCCAGGTTGGCCAGCAGGGTCTTCTCGAGGCTCTCGCGGATGTACTCCAGCCCCGGCTGGCTGGCGTACACGCACAGGCAGCCGTGGGGCAGGGGCTCCGTGTGGAACGAGTTGTGCGGCAGGCCCACGTCGCCGTCGATGATCCTGAAGTCCAGCGCGTACTGGGCCTTGTCGTCGAGCCGGAAACCCTGCGGGAGCACCTGCCGCATAGCCTGCGCCACCTGCTGGGCGCTGGCCCTGGCACCCAGCACCACCAGGTGCAGCAGGCGGCCGTTGGTGCCCAGCACCCCGCCGCCGTTGGTGCCGGCCTCTCGCCGGTGCAGCAGCTGCTCGATGACGCCGTCCATGCAGTCGGGCTGGACGGGGCAGTGCTCCCTCTGGCACCTCAATGCTTGCCGCCGTGCCGGTGAATGTCCCCACCTCGGGCTGGAACAGGGCCTCGAACTTGGTCAGGAGGCTCGGGCCGTCTGCCACTGCATGCACTGCTTCCTGGTACTCCGGCAGCCTCACGCCCAACGCCTGGATCCAGTTCCGGCCCAGCAGCGTCGGTGACGGCCCCTTGGTCAGGTACAGGGGAAGGGTGGCCTCCCTGTCGCCAAGGCGGACGCTGACCTGGGCTTGACCCTCGACTTGGGCGAGCTGTCCGGAGTAGCTGCGCAGCATGACGCCCGACGCCTCGACGGCCACGCCAGGGAAGGTGCGTCTGAATGCTTTCCCGGCCATGACAGACACACTGGCCCCTGTGTCCAGCTCCATGGAGATGGGGCGCCCGCAGACTTCGACGGTCAGCCAGTATGGTGGCACCGGCGGCTGCACTGTGGCCGCGTGCCACATGTCGAAAATCTGCGGGTCTTCGGCCACGACGTGAAGCCTAGCCGCTGCACCCGAAGCTGCTGCCGCACGCCCCCGCCGCCTACCCTTGCGCCGACTCCCTCCGGGCCCTGGGCTGGCGCGGAACCTGTGCTCGGCGCCGGCTGCTGCTTCCGTCCGTCCGCCGTCGTCCCCCCCCGGCACGCCCGAGCAATGTGCCCAGTTCTTCCGCACGCAAAGCACTCCGCTTGCGCGAACTGGCACTGGAGGGGGGTGGTCACCACCGCAGCGAACGCACCTGCCATGCCGTGCCGCCATCTTGTTCACCACCGCCTCCCCGACGGTGAGCCGGCCGCACGTGCTATCTCGCCCGCGTCCTTGGCCGCAGCCTCCATCGCCAGCGCTGCCTTCACGGCGTCGTCCAGCGAGGGGTCGGGAAGCTCCAGGAGTCGCGTCTGCATGGCGGGGTCGTTGATGCCGCAGACGAAACGGTCCCGGAGCAGCGAGTCGAGCTGCTCCCCCAAGGCGCAGCCGCTCGCCAACCCTCGCAGCGCTGCGACGAACTGCCCGAGCGTCTCTCCGTCTCGGCGGCTCCGGTTATTGAAGCGAAAACGCTCCATTAACGTCGACGGAGCCGGGCTGTAGTGCGAGCGTAGCGTCGCGAGCAGCTCACCCAGCGACTTCTCGTGCGGCGTGGCCGGCTTGAGCAGGTCGAGCAGGAGAGCGAAGACGCGGGTCCCGCAGCTGGCCAGGAAGATGTCGCGCTGTTTTGCCTCGGGTGTGTCGTTCGCCCGGAAAAAAAACGCCGACTTGCTCCTCGTAGACCGGCCAGGCGGACCCTTCACCCTCGAACGGCTCGAGCCTCCCGTACAGCGGCATGGCGTAATGGCGGCTGGCTTGAGGGGGCGGTGTCTCGGCGTTCTCGGTGGCGGCGTTCATGGTGGCTTCGGCCGCTCCGCGGGCTTCTTCCCTCGTCGCCAGTGTCAATGGCGACGAGTGGCGTCAGTGGCGACGGATCCCATCCTCGTCGCCAGTGTCACGATTTAGTCCCGCGTTCGTGAACCTGGGAGGGCAGGGGTACCCACCAGCCGAGAGACGACATGCAGCGTGCTGGTGGTGACGGTGACTGACCCCCGAGCAGCCGTGCTCGGAGGTGTTTATTGCCCGGCCACACACAAGGTTGCCCACCGAGCCTGGTGGGGCCACTGAACTTAGCGGCCAACGAATATCAGGGATGGGGGGCGCCACACACTTGTCACAGGCAGTAAAATTCACATCCATATAAATGTCGTGCGTAGGTTATAGGGTAACCAATTCTTTAGGCTTATACATCGTATGTTAGGCCTAAAAACAAGCTTCAAGGTTTTATATCTACAGCTGGTACCATTTTGAACAAGGGCACTTCGTATACTCAGCCTGCTTACATTACACGACAAAACGTCAGGCGTAAGCTTCGGTTCAACGACAAATGCCAAAAAATCGCCAGTGTAAAGTGGCACACAACAACGCAGTTCTATGTTAAAAGGAGATGGTATTGCACAACCCATAAAAATTCCTGTAGTTTAGCTTTTGTTAAACCTTGTTGATAGCGAGAGCTTCTATGCCCTGGCAGGGCCCCTTATCGACGTCCGGTTTTGCAGTTATATACTGGCAGGTTTGAAAATAATACAATACGTATTAATCATCTTTTTTTGACTCACGGAGTGTTTAAGCTTCGCCGCTGTACGAACGACCACAGCTGGAGGGTCGTCTTCCTCCATAGTACACGCGTCTGCGCCGCACGGCCTTTGCGCCGCACGGCACGCGCCACAAAGTAAGGCGTCCTGGCGTTCAGTAAAACGTGTTGCTGTGCGAGTTGGTTCATGGTACAGAAATAGGATTTAGCGCAGCGAAAGACACGGATGGTGAAAAGGACGGGACAGGCACTAACTCGCAACTACATTTTTATTGAAAAAACGGCATGCATATATACAATAACCGTAATCACACACGTGTGCTAAAAAAACTGGCGGGTATCCGCTGAGGGCACACATCAACAAGCATCAAAGAAGTTATCAAGGAAAGCACACTTGCTTGCGTAGATTAGCAGCGATAGCGCACTCGCGCAGTTACCTCCTTTTCGCTTGATGTAGCAGGTTTCGGCTACTTACGTGCCGTGACGTTCCGACTTCGTTTCAAAATTTTTGTTTGTGTCGAATTCGGCTACACTGACATTCTCCGCAGTGGGACAGCAAGTGTGATCCCGTCCCATTTTTCATGGAGGGGCCGTGCTCTCGTAGGTGCTCATTCACGCATGGACCAGTTTGGCCGATGTATACTTTGCCACAATCCAACGGTATCTGATACACAGCACCTTCAATGCAGTTTACTAAAGTTTTAGCATGCTTCTTGTCACATCTAATTGGGACGTTTCCTTGTAGGGTCGGTTCGCGCGCATAGTGTGTCAAGTTTAGGCGTTGCTGAAAACACAACCGGGACCTTATACATCGCGGCGACCTTCTGTAGATTATGTGCGACTCGGTGCGCGTAAGGTACAACTTGAGGGCTTGTTTTTTTTTTTTTTTTTCGCGCCGCTAAATCTTATGTCTGCTTATGGCCTGACTTTTTGGCCCGAGCTATCGCTCTGGTGGCGGCCTCCTTGCCTTGCCCGCAAGACTCTGAGCACTCCTCCGTTACCTCCATACCTCTCTCTCCCCTGCCGCCTATCTCTCCTCGCCATCGGGCTGCTGCTCCGTGCCGGGCGCTCCCCTAGGAGATGACACAAGACCCGCGCACGTCCCTGTTCCCTCTTCGCCTATCTCTCGCTAGAGTGTACTAGAAGATATAGAGTGGCCCGACCGGCGGCCCGGAGCGGTGCTCCTTTCGCGCAGAAAATAGCGGCGGCGCTGTAGTCAACGACAACTGAAAGCGGCGGTTGGCCGCGCGCACGGCCGCGCGCCCGGCCGTATTGTCGGGGGCCAGGAAACGCTGCTGCTGTACGCGCGGAGCGCTTGAAGCTTGTTCCAAGGGACGTCCGACTGTTTAAATATACTGTAAATGCAGTGGAGTGTGGGCAGCGAAATGAGAAATAAAGCCTGCGGCGCATTTTCCGTTAATTTTGCCCTTTCCGATCGACAACAAAAAATTACCGTTTTATCCATCCTTTGGTGCAGTATTCGTAGCGGATTGTAAATTAAGTAATCGCAGCGACATTTTCGCTATTACAAATTCACCAATAAAACTTTTTTGCGTGAAACGGCCTAATATGAAAGAGTTCATGATTGCTTTATGATCTTGTCCTTTATGCTGATGGATTCGTTCACACAAAAAAATAAAAAAAAATATGAGGCCTGGAATGAGGGCTTTTCGGTAGATTTTTTTATTGTGGTGTAATTTACGTGAGCTGTTGTTATAGCCGTGAGCAGTGGTCCACATGTAATAATTAAGGATCAGCGTGGTGTTTATGCATGCTGTCGCCTGACCCAGCAGAAAATGACACATACAAGCGAAAAATTGTTTTAACTTAAGGATTATCTTAGCTGTTAGCCCAGTTGTCCCCAAAACCTTGTTTTTTTGCAACTATTCTCCCAAAATTCTATTTTTCGTACCACCTTTACCCTCGTTCAGTGATTGATTGATTGATTGATTGATTGATTGATTGATTGATTGATTGATTGATTGATTGATTGATTGATTGATTGATTGTGGGGTTTAACACACCGATGCTGCACAGAAGATGAGCCGCGCTGTAGTTGAGGGCTCCAGGTTGATTTTTTCGACCACCTGAAGATCTCCAACTTGCGCAGAAATCTCAAGCAAAAGGGGGTTCCGCTTTTCGCCTCCATCAGAAAAGCGGCTGCCGCAGCCGGGAATCGAAGCCGCATCCTTGAGTTCAACAGCGTAATTCAGCTAAGAAAAGTCGAATCAAAGAAACAGAAATTTTATTCACAAGTATACTGAGAGAACAACTACACGCACATGAAACCAAAGCAAGGCATAGATAAGATCATTAACAGATGTATTCATCGCGAGAAAAATAAAATATAACGCGGGAAACTATACATAGTCTATTATAAAAGAAAGTTCATATAAACGGAACTTGTATAAATACAAATTTTTATTGCATTTTCGATGGCAACGAAAATGAAATGTAACGCAAATAATCATACACAAAATCTATTCAACAAAGAAAAGTACAAGAACGCTAGCATAGAGATTTACCTGGGACAAAAATACTTTGCTTACATTTGGCGCAAACGCATTTTCAGAACTTCGCATGTAATCACCGGACTTGTTGAGACCTTCTATATAGAAATGCATCCGTGTCACGACGTAGAACCCAACCAAGTTTGCAGTCAAGGTCTCACTGTGCTGGCCGCAACCAATACCGGTGAAGGGGAAAACTTTCCCAATACCGAACGTGAAAGATTAACTCGATTTTGGAATCTCGAAATATTTGTCAAATCGAAACTTTTTTCTCTCCGTGCATAATCACCTCCCATAGGCGGTACGCAACTGCCCCCATTTCTCTCGGAATGTCTTTTTTTTTCCAGGACAACGGATATCTTGAAATCTTGACAGAGAGGACATAAGGCAAAGTTAGCACAGACAGCTGATAATGTCCCTGTTCGAACGCTAAGCTCCCACTACTACGCGCCAAACGCGGTCACGAATGGCAAATTTACACGAAGTACGCGCTGTGCAAAACTGACCTCCCCGTTACGGGAAGGCTGTCTGTCGCTTTCATCGTTTTGAGATAGCTACATGTGGAGAACGCAGCTGATTATGCGGACGACGACCTCCGACCTTCCCGACCTCCCCGTTACCGGAGGAGGTCGGGGACCTCCCCGATCTCCCCGTTACCGACCTCTGACCGTTACCGACCCCGTTACCGACCTCCTCGTTAACGGAAGGCTGTCTGCCGCTTTCATCGTTTTGAGATAGCTACATGCGCACAACGCAGCTGATCATGCCTCCAGAAGTGCCTACAACAGAAGAAACACCAAACATGCAACATCTGCTTCACAACAAGATAGAAGTAGCGTTGGCGACCAACAACCAATGTGAGGCATTGAGTAGCTTTAGAACGCATTTTTGGGATGCAGATGCGCACGCAAAAAAGGCGACGATCATATAAGTTTTTTCTTTTGCAATATTAAAAATTGTTTTCGCCGCGAATTATTTTCTCTTTATTAGAAAAACACCTATTTGCAGTAGAGCTATAAGGAGCACCAGCTGTTATTGCAGTGGCCTGGCCACAAATTTTTGGCATTCCACATATCTTAAAACTTTCAGACAATTTTACGACTTTGAGTTAACGGGAGCTGTATCTCAAAAGCGTTTTCCGAATACGCATCAGGAAATCATTAGGTGGAAGGCGTCGATAATGTGATGTTGGGTCGTACTAGTTTAAAATTTTCACAAGCGGAATTACAACCTACGGCGTTTACTCTCTAAATTAGCTGCCCAAAGGCGTTGATTTGATTTCCTGCCACGGCGGCCGCTTTTCTGATGGAAAAGAAAAGCTAGAAACGGCCGTGTGTTCAAGATTTCGGCGCAGGCTAGCGATTACCAGGTGGTCAAAATTAACCCTTAACCCTCCACAACGGCGCCCCTCATCGCCTGTGTAGCGTCGGCACGTTAAACTTCATAATCGATCAATAAATCAGCTGCCCAGGCGGAAACACCGCAGCGAGCAGCGCAAATCTTGCCGCGCGCAGGCTGGGAGCTGGGGCCGGGAAGCGGCGGCTGTTCAGTGGTTGAGGACAGCAGCGCCGCCGCTATACCGGTTTATTTTCTGCGCGAAAGTCGACCCGCCGGAGCAATGGGAGAGCCCGCCGCTTGGGCCACTCTAAAACTTCTAGTACACTCTACTCTCGCCGGAAGGGTTGCCAACTAGTTGCAAAGACGTATGCTTGGATGAAACCAGCGTGATATTAGGCAACGCAAATGCAGTGGAACACAAATTGTAGCAACGTGCATTTGAAACAGCATGTATTGTCGTAAAGGGCACCCCACCATCCCATATTTCTTCACCTTGTACTAATTGCCGCGGATGTAGAGCTAATTTTCCTGCCACTGATGTTCTATTTATGCACCGTGCACAAACGTGCCGCGAAATTATAGAAGCGATCCACATAGCAGAAAGGGTAGAAAAGTGTGCAGCCAAGCAAGCGTTCGTGTGTCTTCAACGCCAAAAAGGTTGCATATCTGCGTGGCTGTCATAAGTAACCCCCTGAACGAGTATGCGCGGAGACCTCCCAAAGAGTATGTTCAAGTCTAGTAGGTAAGAAGAGTGCAAACAGGGAAATGAACATCGAGACCAGAGGAAGAAGAACGAGGCAAGCGTTGTGAGATGGAAGAAGAGAAGACCAGGCGACGGTCCTGGAACCCACCCCAGCGTCAACGCGGCCTCACGACGACTCAGGCGTAAAGACTGCAACTCCACGCTACGATCCTGGAAGGAGACCCCGCGGCAACGCACCCTCGCCAACTCAACAAAGGGAATCAGCTGGGCTATAGGCGGCGACGCTCGGGCTTCCCTGCGACGGTAGTTCACATCGCCACTAGGGCTTCGCTCCCTTGGCTGTTAAACGGTGACGGCTGCGCCCCCTTCATGCAAGCCTCTGCGAGACGCGACGGTCGCCTTGATTTCTACGCCGAACAGGAAGACATCTGCTGCAACGTGAGGCGACGCCATCCTCCACGACTTTTATGCGAGCTAGAACCGATAGAACACTTCTTTGACTGTTTACGTACTTGTCGTGTGCTCCGAAAGACAGCCCTCGTCAATTAAACACTTTTCTGTGTATCCTGTGCGCTGGATGAATTGTTGGTGACAGTGGCCCTTGACTGTAGTGGTGTCTATCTGGTTGCCTTATCACCGTGGCTTTTGTAAACTTGGTTTGATTATGCGGAGTGTATTTATTGTTTTGGGTTATTAGTTCCTATTCACGTTCATGATATTTAACTTTATTTTGTAGACCAGCTGCTCTCGTTGCGTTCCCCTTCCTTTGTCATTAGGTGCGTGTGTTTTCATCCAAGAATAAACGTATCTCCCCCTGCCGCCTATCTATACCCGCCATTAGGCCACTGCTCCGTGCCGGGCTCTTGCGGAAGAGGGTGTGTTTTCACTGCCATCTGTCATGGTCAAAACAGCTCACCTCGGGAAGACCAGCGGAGCTGGCGTAGTGTACCTTTCGGTACAAAAATCAACATATGTTCGGCCGCAGTATGCGCGTCTCTAAGATGTGGCCGGGGTATTCGGGGAAAAAAATAAAAATTTGAGAACTTGGCGGTTAATTTTTGCCATGGTGGACCACATGTAACGTGGCCAGTAGGGTGAATATGTATGTGGAACTACACCGAGTGGGCGATCCGAAGCCTACGGTCGGGCTAGACGCGGCGACGCTCGGGCTACGCTGCGACGCCAGTTCCACATCGCCACTAGGGCTACGCTGCCTTGGCTGTTGGCGGCGACGGCTGGGCCCCTTCCTTCAAGCCTCTACGATACGCGACGGTCGCCTTAATTTGAACGCCCAACAGGAAAACTTCTGCTGCAAGGTGAGGCCACGCCATCCTTCAAGACTTTTATGGGAACTCGAACCGATAGAACACTTCTTTGACTGTTTACGCACTTGTCGTGTGCTCCGAAAGAGTCCTAGTCAATTAAACAGTTTTTCTGGGTACCCTGTCTACTGGATGAATTGACGTGACAATTTTGGCGAGGCTGCCAGGATCCATCATTTTTTCTTTGTCACTGCCAATGCAGGCAGGTGAAATATGGACCCAGAAAAACTGTTAGTCCTTGCCGAAGCACTAGGGTTCACGAAGGAGGAGGCGTTGGCAATGTATGGTAGGGCAGCCCAGGAGGAGCAGAAAAGAGCTGAACGAGAGGAGGAAAGAGCCGAGGGTAAACAGAAAATACTGGAACTTAAACTGCAACTTGCTCAATAGGCTTTGCAGCGCTCTTTATTGCAGAACGGAAAAACACCAATTTCGGTGCACCTCGAGCACAAAACATCTGCCCCTAAAAAAACTAATGGCGCCTTTCGATGAGACGCGAGACAACCTGGTCGCCTACCTGCAACGTTTGGAGGGGATAGCTTGTGCCTGGCAGTGGAGGCATTAAGCGTCTACTGTCGAATGCCAGCTTCTGACTCTCATGACTAAGACAAGGTGCGATCGCTCTACTGCAACGATTTCGCTTGACGGCTGAAGGTTTCAGAGAAACGTTTAGGTGTTGCCAACTAGAAGATGCTAAAACCGGTCGACAGTTTGCAGCACGAATCAGCAATTACTTCGATCCGTAGATGAAGCTCTCCTGCACGGCAAAGACCTATGAGTTCATCAGAAATCGGATTGTCTCCGAACAATTTTTGAATTGCCGTAACCACAATTAAGTCGTGTTTTTACAGAAAAAGAGATTACAAGCTATTGACGACCTGGATGACCCAACTGATGGCTTTCTCGAGGCGGAGGGTTAAAAACACTTTGGTAAGGTCACTGATGAACAAAAATAGCCAGCAGGTGGAGGAAATCTGCCAGAATTGAGGAACCTCCGCATCACCAAACAGGGTCGTAGAAGATGCTTCCTCTGAGATAAAGTCGGCTATTTTGCTGCGGATTGTCGCATCCACCCTGAGGGCACAAATTCTGATCTGATTGGCCAAGTCTGCGATAGGAGAGTGCATATTAGTGTGGCCTGTCACTGTAACCCCCAAGGCATAGTTGCGAGCAATAGTGTCTCCACATGCAAATCCCGCAAAACGGCCGAATGATGCTGAAGGAAAAAGAGATGAAGTCGGAACAGTAGGAGCATGTACGGCCATGAGCAATGGGACATGATGCCAATAAGTGAGAGAGTAGTTCAAGGGAAGAAGATCACGGTATTGAGGGATAGTGGTGCTAACACGGCACTGATTAAAAGGAGTTTGGTCTGTGATGAAGATCTGACAGGAAAGAAGTCACAAGTTATTTTCGCTGATAGTTACCTGAAGCCATCATAGCAATCGCTACGCCTATTATTCTTGGAAGGTTCGTGCAAGATGCCTAGACAACCGTATGCATGATCTGATATTGGGGAATGATCCAGGTGTTCGAGATGAAGACACTCCCGAACCCCAATGGATCTGCAAAGCAGAAATAGAACACAAAGGGAGTACCCGCATTAGATCACAGAAGTTGCACAGGACAAACGGTGGTTTACCGCATATGGAGTATGCCCAAGTGAAAATGTCCGCAGCAGTTGAAGCAACCTTCAAGGTGGCGGAGGAGCAGACCACTCCAAAAGAATCACTGAATCAACCCCTTGCGCTAAACTCTCGCGAGTTAGCCAAGCACGAGATGCAAGATCGGACACTGCAGGGTTGTTATCAGCAAGTATGTGTGGAATGGAGAGGACATCGTGCTGTTTACATGCCTATAGTTCAGAATAAACTTGCTTACCGAAGATGCCTATTCCCCAAAGGACAAGTAGTCTTGCAGCTTGTCGCGCTGCAAGATATGCGGCAGAAACTCTTCGCATTAGCGCACAAAAACATCGTGGCGGGTCATCGAGGGATGTGTGAAATCATCAGGAGAATTGCTGAAGATTTCTTTTGGCCAGGCATGCAAAGTGACGCAAGGAGATATGTACAGTCCTGCAAGGTATGCAAGCAAGTTTTTTCAAAAGGCCGTGTTAGCCGAAGGAACGAGAGTCCAGGAGGCGTGGTCTCCGAGCGGCTGTCGTAGTGCAGAGAGCATCAGAAGAGGGGACGATACAGAGCACGAGGGTGTCACGTTTTCATGAAGACTTGCGGTGAGGGCGGCACTTTTTATTAGTACAGTTACTGGGATCAGGCGAAAGAGAAGGGACATGCAGGCGAAGATGTTATGGCCGGTGTGAATTAGTAAATTTTATAGCAGCGGGGATAATTTAGAGGTTTGAATATCGTGGTGGTAAGCATATCGTCTGAGTTGTACAGTGCAGTGTTCAGATGTGGATATCCTTTAGGGTCTGAGAACTGTGGACACTTGGAAACTTTGAACGGAATAGTGAACGGTGTAAGTTATACTGGATTAAGAGTTTGTGGTGCGACAGGGAGTTTAAGAAGAGACTGCATTCGAACCAATAGCCTCTTCAAATCAAACAAGGGGACATGACTTGTTGAGGAAGTGTGCAGTTTTTTAGAAAAAAAAAACGCTTAAAAGGGGAAGAGATATTGTCATGAGTAACCGCCCGAACGGGTATGTGCCCAAACCCACGAAGGTGAATGCGCAAAAACCTCCCAAGGAGTATGTGCAAGTCAAGTAGGTAAAATGTGTGCAAACAGGAAAATGAACATCGAGCCCAGAGCAAGAATAACGAGGCAAGCGTTGTGAGAAGGAAGAAGAGAAGACTTGGCGACGGTCCTTGAACCAGCCCCAGCGTCTAGGCGCTGATGAGGCCCCAGGCCTACAGGCTGCAGCTCCAGGCTGCGATCCTGGAAGCAGACACTGCGGCAACGCACCGTCGGCAACTCGAGAACGGGAACAATCTGGGATAGAGGCAGCAACGCTCGCGCTACGCTGCGACGCTAGTTCACATCGCCACTAGGGCTTCGCTCCCTTGGCTGTTAGGCGGTGACGGCTGCGCCCCCTTCATGCAAGCCTCTACGAGACGCGACGGTCGCCTTAATTTCTACGCCGAACATGAAGAAATCTGCTGCAACGTGAGGCGACGCCATCCTCCACGACGTTTATGCGAGCTAGAACCGATAGAACACTTCTTTGACTGTTTACGTACTTGTCGTGTGCTCCGAAAGATAGTCCTCGTCAATTAAACACTTTTCTGTGTATCCTGTGCGCTGGATGAATTGTTGGTGACAGTGGCCCTTGACTGTAGTGGTGTCTACCTAGTTGCCTTATCACCGTGGCTTTTGTAAACTTGGTTTGATCATTCAGAGTGTATTTATTGTTTTGTATTTTTAGTTCCTATTCACGTTCTTGATATTTAACTTTAATTTTAGACCAGCGGCTCTCGTTGCGTTCCCCCTCCTTTGTCTTTAAGTGCGCGCTGTTTTCATCCAAGAATAAACGTATCTCCCCCTGCCGCCTATCTATCCCCACCATCAGGCCGCTGTCTCGCGCCCGGCTATTGCAGAAGAGGGTGTGTTTTCACCTCCAGCTCTCATGGTCAAAACCAAGGAGTTTCTTAGTAAGTATACTAGAGAGGAAACTGCGCCTCGTAAGCCATGTCGTCATGGGGGTTCCTGGGAGGACATCCTTTTTGGCTTGGGCTTGGCATAACAACTGGATTCTTAAGCGGTTTTTTGATTTGCTTTCTTCACTATGCATTCACATGTTTACGAGCTACAAGAAAGCCGAAATCCTCCCGTTCCTGTGGTAGCCGTGTTCAGTGAAACAGCAGGCAATGCGTGATCGCACCTGACGTTGCTCATGCCGCAGTCGAAGGACGTATGACTGAACGGGTAATATACCGCCGCCAAAATTGTAGCCGAGGAAAAGAAGAAACAAAACGTACTTCGACAACGACAAGATACGGCATATACGGGCGCTTGTAGGCGTCCTATCTTGTCATCGTCCACGACTGTTTAACGCCACGTTTTCATTTTTCTTGTTATACTAGCTGGCGGTCGCGGTGCACCGGTTCACCACGAAGACAACGTTTTCATTTTCATAGGCACGCTCAAAAAACTTTCGAAACTCTTCAAACAACTTATTTTTTGAAATAATGGTAAAATTAATAAAATCACATTCTCTAATGAGTTACCCCTCAAGTAATAACATTGTTCGTAACTACAACCTTGGCCTGCGGAAAAGCAGGCACAACCGTTCTGGCAAAAATACGCTTTACTTCTTTTTTTCTTAGTTTTAAAACAGCCTTGTTTTTATTTTCCACTTACATAATTGAACACTATTCTTCGCGTTTTTGTGGCACTTGTTAAAATTTGCGGTAACGAAAACGTTTAAATCCAAGCCAGTGATGAAACTAAGGCAAGCGCGATGTATAATGGCGGTCCATGACGACACAGACGACGTTGATGTGAGCCGCATAGACGCTAGCGCCATATTCCTCTCTAGTGTATACTGTAAGAAACTCTATGGTCAAAACAGCTCACCCCTGGAAGAGCAGCTGAGATAGCGTAGTGTAGCTTTCGGAACAAAAGTCAACATATGTGCGGCCGCTGTATGCGCGTCTCTAAGATGTAGCCTGGGTATTCGGGGAGCAAAATAAAAATTGCTAACTTAGCGCTTAATTTTTGCCATGGTGGACCACATGTAACGTGGCCACGAGGCTGGATAATTCTGTGGAACTACAGTGAGTGGGCGATGCGAACCATACGGTACCTTACTTATGTACTTTTCATATGTACCTTACTTATACATGTATGTCACTTCTGTAGATGTTCAAGTTGTGAGGCCTCAATGCTAAACAGTGGGCCCAAGATCTTGCCCCCTCTTACAATTTTAAGTTGCTCTTGTTACTCCAACAAATTATGCGTAAAGAAATGATCGCAGCAGCCTCGTTGCATTATTTGGAAATTCGGGAGGATATGCTGCTGCAGCGCTGCATAGACACACAACTCGCGCAAAACCAAACAGAGAAAAAATAAATATTCAATTACACTTCCACAATCAAACTCAAGAATTGGTGCATTCGCAAAACTTACACAAGTTCGGATGCCTACAGATGTCCTACACATACAGAGAAGATATCGCATACGCTAACTGTCGTGGTGAAGACACTTTAAACGCCGAAACGTGTTTTTTTATGGTTAGCGCCCCCAAACTTCAACTATGTAGCCATGAAATATTCAACGTGCTTCCGCGTAACTTGCACAATCTGTGTTAATCAGTTATAATTCTTCCTTCATGGGGATTTTATTTTAGTCTAGATACTTCTTGCTAGCTTACAGATGGTTTTTAGCCACTAGTCATGCTGGGTACAATGGGAGATTCTATATTCTTAAGCCCTTCTTTTGACTAAAATGAGTGTATATTGATTCAGAGGCCGATCACGCTACTAGGTTGCGGGAAGTTCAGGCATTTCTTTGGACATTCAAGAAAGGATTATTGCTCCAGAAAACGAACTCGTTTTTGGGGATCATATTGGTCACAAAATATGAAAAAACGTTGTATGTCTCAACGCCTAAAAAACAGAATATTTCCTAGCCGTTACATATTGACGAACGTTGAGCATATTGCTGTCCGCAAACATTTATTTTTTGTCTGTGTTAGTTGTTATTTCCACTGTTTTGCTTTGTTTCATGGTAGTTTTCCACCAACGGGCCAAACTGCAATCCGCATTGCTGCTAAGTGTGTTCAAGAAAAGTCTTACCTTTCATCATTTGTTTTGCGTTCACCCTTAAAAATTGTTTCTTTTTATATTGGCCAGTGACTCTATATTTCCGGAAAGTAGTTCCTGATAACGATAACGAAACATTCGTTTTGCCTTTTGACCTTGATGCTTTTCGTTGTACTGGTGGAACGGTTTCATAGAACTCACGATAACGTAACTGATCAAATGCTTATTTTTTGTGCTGACACTGAACCCTCGCAGTTTCATTTGACGAATTTCCCGTATAAATTGGTTGTTTTGTACAAATACTCTGCGATTCTGATTACAATGGTGCTATTCTCGAACCTTCAGATTGCGGATAAATTTGCCTACACATTTGCTCGGTTATTTGCTTCTTCATTTCTTTTAATACACCATCGTACATGAAATATTTTCCTAGAACAATCATTTTTGGATACGCTTTGAATACGCTCTTGACTCAAGTGACGATAAACCTGTAGCTGCATTGAAAATTATTCAAAACATTTCAGTTAGGTTTGTTCTACCTTCCAAGTAATGAAAAAGTGTGCCTAAAAATTAGGAATTTGATTTCAGCCTGCCAACATTGTCAGGTCAAGCTAAGATGGAGGAATTAGACTTTTTCAATTCAAAATACCACTCTGTACTGTACAACAGGGCCCTACAGAGACCCCGTGACCAATCGTGTCTTTCGGACGAGGTGCACAAGGAGGTTATTCATATAAACAAAAATAACAATTCTTTTCTCGCTGCTTTGACCGTCGCAATAAGCGATTGGAATCGCCTTTGTTTTGTCGAAGTATAAATAATTGATAATTAACGGTTTAAATTGCACGGATCACAATTGTATAATGGAGAACGTTTGTAATCTTGGCTTTTTAGCATCACATTGGAAGCATTTCCGTACATTACGTTATATATTTCCTGCATGTTTTATTTTGTTTTTTTTTTGTAGTTTTGATTAGCTGTAACCATAATTACTTTTAAAATTGTTTTGTCTTGAGGTAAACAAGAATATTTATATTTTTAGTTATAATTAATAATTAAACGAATAGAAACACAAATAGAGACCTGCTCGATGTGAAAACAGTGTGCTTTTTTTTCAACAAACCCAACGTTACTATTATGGGAAACCTCTGGTTTCGTGCAAAATAATCAGGTGTTTCTCATCAGCATCATCTTCTTATTTGTTGTGAAAACCATCGTCATCTTATTTGCACGGGCCCAGAAAACGCAAACGATTTATGCTCTGGTGCGTGCGCGGAATAACACATACAAAATTTTTATCAAACAGAAACAAGTCCGAGAGGTAAACAGCACGTTCATAGACATTGGTTTAATAAAGAACACCTTAGAAACATTTCGTCTTAAAAATAAAATTCTGCTCATTTTTAATTAACACATCATTGCAGCAATCAAGAAATGAAACCTTGTAAAGCTACATCACACAAATATATGATGGCAGTGCCTGCTGTTCCTGGCAGGAACTTTTAAACTAAATGCTCTGTAAAATGTGTTTATATGCGGTGGCAGAAATCATGCCAATAAATGTCTTCAAACATCAGTGTAAAGAGAACACGCACGAATGGAGATTTGTTATTTTTTAGATTACGAGAGCTTGCCCTACGGCATAACACGAAGTTTTAAAGGTACAACGTTGCACCAGTTTTACCGAAAAAATTCAAGACCGGTATTGAGGTCCCTATATCAAACGATTAAGAACTCGGGGTCTCCCAGGATGGAGCCCTGTCCCTCGAAGATGTTTAATTTGGGCGTTTCTGATACATGAGCACGTACACAACAAGTGTTTAATGTCAGCTTCAAGTATAGGGGCAACACCAAATGGGCAGGTGTCCGCAAACTGGTCGTAACGCGAAGACCTCCTCCGAGCGAGCCAGCCCACTGGCGAGGTGAGTTCCACGCGGTGGTAATAAACACGCGTGGGGCGGTTGAGGTTCTCTTTTTCCACCAAGTGCTCTTCTACAGTGGATATTGAAAGAAGTGGTAGTGGCATTGGGTTGTTTCTTCGGTGGCAGGCTCAATCTGCCGCAGTGTGGTCATTAAGCATGTCTTCCGGCGAATCCAGAACACACGGACGGGGCATTGGTAGGTGCCCAGTGTTGTGTGAATGCACGCAGCCAGGCTTTAACATCGCGCAACGCGACATAAATACCCAATCGCTGCCGTTGAGTATTTGAAATTTTCCAGCTTTACCCGCGTAGTCACTGTCGATGCAAGCGACTACAGGGCATCCCGACTGGCAGTAGGTTCCGCTTGCAGGCTAGGTAGAGTACGGAGCGTCTTGTAGTCACAATATTGATTCAACCCAGTCGAAAAACACAACAGGAATTTCTGTCGCACAACAGAACTTTCTGTCGCACGACAGAAATTTCTGTCGCACGACAGGGATTTCTGTTGGGACTACAGGATGGTCTGTCGTGCGACAGGAAGTTCTGTAGTACAACTACAGAAAATCTGTCGTACGACAGGCATTTCTGTCGCACGACAGGAATTTCTGTTCGGACTATAGGGTGGCCTGTCGTGCGACAGAAATTTCTGTAGTACAACTGCAGAAAATCTGTCGTACGACAGGCATTTTCTGTCGCACAACAGGAATTTCTTGTTGGGAATGCAGGATGGTCTGTTGGTGACAGAATCTCTGCAGAATGATGAAGAATGTCTGTCGTACGACAGACATTTATGTAGTACAACAGACATATTATGCGACCGACATTCTGCAGTCCCCACTGCAAAAAACCTTGTAATAGAACTACAAAATTTCTGTCGAATGAGACTTTCTGTTGGACTACAGTTATTGTGCAACCACCCTGTAGGCACTACACAAACTTCTGTTGGCCCACAGGACTGTCCTTCAGCCACTACATTCAGCATTCGGTAATTACCATTATTATCTGCCATGCGACATCATTTTGTAGTCCCTGCAGATTTTTATAGTGTGAAAGACAAGCTTAGATCCATTGCGAAAGTCGTCACATGACAGACCGTTCAGTATTGCTACAAAATCTCTTGCTTACCCTGTCGGAAAACCCCGCGTTTTCCGGCATTAGGAGAGCGATGGAATAGCCCGGAAAGAACGGAATACACAGGAAAACGCCGCGCTGAACGACAGCAACGCGGGGATGGTTGCTGGAGAGCATCGAATAACATGGGGACATTGCCTTTGGGGACAGGGCTTCAGCCACTGCGAAGGGGGGATATCACGAACGGGATAGTCCGGGACGGTATGGTGCCGCTGCTTGGCTGGACACGGGAATGCCGCGCGCCGCGATCGACGCAGATGCCTCCGAAACGTGGTGTTTGCGGCCCGTGCGGTGCCGCAAAATCCCACTTTTTTAGCGTGCGCTGCACGGAATCAATGCTGCGTGCGAGTGACGGTCATCTCGTTCAATTGCATTGCAAGCGTCTGTTGTAATGAACGTTTGTTGCATTGCGGCCATTAGCATTCCGGCCGTGTTGGAAAAAACCTTCGCTACAAATTTGCAATTAACAACACAACTTAGCACAAATCAGACTAATGTTGGAGCATCTAAGCGTACCCCATAATAAAAAAAAGATACATAGAGAACTTCGGAAATTCCTTGGGTCTTTGAGTGAATTGAAATTGCGTATATTGTACTGTGGACAATGTTTGATAAAGAATCAGGCAACAAGGGTAGCCCCTCGGCAAAACGGACACATAAAAAACAAGTAAGATGTGCTTTTTGGAGACGTGGTGTAATAATTGCAGTGGGCAGTCTGACATGTATTTCTGGGTGTCTTTGAGAGCCCCATTGTTTCAATCTGCGTGCTGTTGTTTTATTTTTTTAGCCAGCAATTTGTTTATTTTAACGCGAAACATATGTCCAATCAAGCCGAAATAGTTAAAATAAGATTTTACAAACAGCGAACCAGTTGCCGCTACCTGTGTGAAAAAAAAAAGAAACGACGCCAGTGAACTCGCTGCATTACCGAGATGTGTTAAAAAAATAAATGTAGAAAGAAAGAAAACGCGCGGCCTTCCCTCTAGCCCGGCCCCTTCGGAAGAAGTTCGGGGAAGCATCATCACCACTGAAGGCATGTCGCGGCGCGGCAGAACTCGCGGGACGGGGAGACCAGAATACGAAGAATCGAGAGTGGTGCGGAGGGGTCGCGAAACAACTTCTACGTGATCGGCCGGTTCCCTCCTTACCCTTCCTTTGTTCCCTCCTGCTTTTCGTCTCCCGGTCAAAATTTGCGGTGGCTGCGTGGCCCAGTGGCTCGTTCACATTTCACATCGGCGCTTTGCCTAGTTGAAGGTAGGCTTAACTTTTTGGTAAAAACGTGCATCTTATGTCCCCGCGGAGTGTCAGCAGCAACATTTGAAGCTTCGGAAGCTGTGGTAAAAGCAAGAATCAGTGGTCCGGATTTCAAGGCATCTCGATGTGAGGACTCCTCAGCGACGACTAACCGGGGTGCTTGGATAATTGGCACTTTAATGTGAGTGAATGCGACGAATCTCGCAGGCAGCGTGATTTGGAATACGTGCGATGTGCTTCGACAATCGACTGACTTGCCACGATCCCTGCGTGACTTCGGCAGGTATCGTGCGTGCATACTCTTCAAGATAGGGCAGCACCACAGAGACGTGCGCTTTTCGCCACAGGATATCCTTCCACCCCTTGCTGTGCGAATGCACGGAACAAGGTTCACAAAGGCAAGCATTCCAGCTAAAGATTGACTTTCCATTTTAATTTTCTCACGTTCTCTCACGTTTTGCAGTGTAAAAAAATATTTGTTCACTTGTGTTTTAATGGCCCTAACTAATATCAGGAACGAATTTTCGAATGGTTATTGTCGATGCTCGTTTAATAAAAATTATTTGTTTGGTGTAACAGGAACATAAGAGGGCAGTAAAAGCCTCTCCATGACAAAAAGTGAAGCCGCGGTAGTGCCCAGGAACAGTATTGTAAAAAGAGGAAAATAAAATGGATAAGCACCGCAAAACTGCTTTTTTTTTGGACTGTGATCAGGCATGTGCAGTCTGCGTAACATCAAACTTTTGTATTGCATGCATGAATGTACCACTAGTTGCATTGCTTAAATGCCTTTTGGTTCAG
This sequence comes from Haemaphysalis longicornis, assembly GCA_013339765.2. NCBI lineage: Eukaryota > Metazoa > Arthropoda > Arachnida > Ixodida > Ixodidae > Haemaphysalis > Haemaphysalis longicornis. The sequence goes on along the minus strand of CM023458.1, from coordinate 105,875,410 downwards.
CTTTATGAAATCAGTTATTCACTGAAAACAATTTCAAGCTTGTACCAGAAAGGCAAGAATGACCCCAAATGCTTATTATGTTTGTCGGTCATATTTTTAAGGAAATTGTTATTAAAATTTTGAAATTGAAATTGAATTAAATTTTATTGAAATCATGCATACTTCAGGTACTTAATAGAAAAAACATCACGCGAAGTAAATTTCTTATGCCAAACAAGTTGAAATTGGAGACATGACAGAATTTACTACGAAAACAGACATGACATGATTTACTACAGACTACCGAACAGGATTTACTACAGACTACAGGGCAGGATTTACTACAGACTACAGGACAGGATTTACGACAGACTACAGGACAGGATTAACTACAGACTACAGGACAGGATTTACTACAGAATACAGGACAGGATTTACTACAGACTACAGGACTGGATTTACTACAGACTACAGGATAGGGTTTACTACAGACTACAGGATGTCCCATTCCCTCACAGGATCATTCTGTCGTATTTTTCTGTTGTGTTTTTCGACTGGGAAGGCAGGGTAATACCCCTGGTACACGAGCATTTCGAAGGCCTTCGAGTCGAATATCATTTGACTCAAATGACACGTTTGAGATGCTACACAATATTTTCAAAGGCATTTGGCTAAAATGGCATTTGAGTCAAAGGAGCACGACAACTGACCTTTGAGGGTCTTAGAGTACTTTGAAACATGAACGCTCGTACCCTTGGGCTCAGTTTCTGCAAGCCGTAATAGCAAAAACAGTTATTTACGAGCAAAACTTGATGTTTGCAGTGCAAGATCTACATATATTCTCACTTGTTTTCATTTTCTGTCATTCGCTCTACAATTACGATGTAACTTCGTACTCACCACATCGGCGGTCGGAAAAAAGACACAAAAAACTGGCTGTCTTGCGCCTGCTTTGTGCGCGCTTGTAGATCATTAGCAATTTCATAACTAATAATTGCTTTTTTACCATTTTAACTCTAACATTAAAATTTCGCCAAGAACAAAATACGGCAGCAGTGGCGACTCCAAAACATGGCGGGCGAACGCGGCAAATGCGAACGCGTACTTTAGAGAATGGTCGTTCAAATCGACAGAAATCCTTCCAGTTCGAATGACATTTGAAATTTCGCATGCCATTCGACTGAAATGTTCTTGCAAACGGTTGTGTAGCACGGGTATTAGACGGACAGGTGAAGGCCGTGCTAGCGATGCAGTCGTATGCTGCACTGTCCAAGAAAACCTTAACCACCGGTTGCGTAGCAGGCGCCCTATCAAGGACACCAATGACGGTGCCGGGGCCTTATGTTTGCCAGAGGTATAGACATGGAGTCTTGTCAGAGAATTGTTTTTCGTCACATGATGGTAGAACCGGGGCGGCCTAGCAGCAGAAAAGGCTAGCATCGTCTTGGGCGGCTGGCCCATGTACGCGGCGAGAGCTGCCGCCTCTAGAACTAGTCCACGTTTCAGCAGACTGGGGGAGCGACGCTGACGATTTCACCGACCATGTTTAATTCTGGTTCTGCTTGCAGCGACGACATTGGCGTTAAGCCGGGCAGGCCACAGATGATGCGAATGGCGGCCGTAGTAACACCCTCAAGCCGATGCATGTTTACTTGCGTTATGTGATGGAATTGTGCCTGGTACACGAGCTTTGGCTGTAGTACAGAACGCAAATAGGAGACGGGCAATCATCCAGTAGTCCCACCTGACTTCTGAGAGATGCAGCCAACAAGGTGGAGCAGTTGTCCGGCTTTTTATAGAGCGGATCGTAGCCACTGAGGTGCCGACCGTGAGGGCGACATCTCTAAGCCCAGAACACGAAGGAGTCGACAATGGCAATGGCGGTACCATTAAGTGGCAGGACGATCGGCGATATCGCAAGGAAGCGAAGGCCCCAAGCGTTGGCGACTATAAATGCAGCATTATTCTCTTGAGAGAGGGTGAGGCCCCCATACTCACACCATTTCTGGCACTCTGTAACTGTTACTAGAGGCACTCGCCTTGTCGTGGCAGGGCGGAATGGACTGTCCGTACAGTAATGTCATCCTCGTACATAAAGGAATACAGGTTATGATTAGTGGCTAGATGCCAGGCTATCGGCAATAAGACGATGTTAATATGTAGCCGAGACAGAAAGTACCCTTGTTTCACGCTGCGCACTAATGAAGTACAACTCGCACGAATAAATAGCAGCTAAAAATGATTAAAAAGTGGCTACGCATGTACATCTTATTTTCCTAATGGCTCCACTTCATTGTTGCTTGGCATATAACCTCACTACTCCGCTCGCTTTCCATCTTCGATGCTTTACATTGTTTTCATAGCGACTGCTCGATTGTTCATTTCCTATCATACTCCACCGTAAAGACTTGCCGTATAAAATTATCACATGTTGCACTAATGGTACAAAAGTAAGAAATCCGCAGGATTTTGCATCTCTCTCACAGTGTACCGCGTTGGCACACAGTACAACCTGCGGCAACCGGTTTCGCGAACACGGTGCCTGCTGCGCAAGCTCGCTGTCTGTGCTCACCACTTTATGCAGGAATGCACGTGAACTGGCGAGAAAACCCCCGACAAGAGATTATGCCACGAACGCTGGGTAGAGTGTTTTCGAAGGCCGAGCATGCCGACGCCGAGCATTTATCCTCAGTTGCATGCTCATCTGTGCTCGATATATTTTGTTGTTACGTTTTCGTGGTAACTTTAAACGGAAGAATTTCAATATTAAACAGTTCTGCTGTTAAAAAGAAGTTGTCATGCGTTTTCGTAAACTAACGGCGACTTTCGCAACGTCATCTCTAATGTAATATTTCAGTATATCAATGTTACCTCAGTCAGTAGTTGCTGCTATCTTTAGGTATTATACTGACGGCCTTTTTCTTCAAGGTGAACTGTAACGTCATAGTTGCCGACTGGCGCAATGGGTCAGCTGGACCAAACTACGCAAGAGCCGCGGCAAACTCCCCCATGGCTGGTGTTCAGATTTCTCTGTTATTGATAAAAATTATTAACGCTACAAATTGCGCATTACACCCGGATAATATAACCCTGATTGGGTTCAGCCTTGGAGCTCATGTTGTGGGCTTTGCTGGCCGGCATTTTCACAGAAATACAAGCATGCTGCTTGGAAGAATAACAGGTAGGTGAAAGGAAAGTCTCCGTCTAACATTTATAATTACAGAAGAGTGCCTGGTGAGCCTTCAGCAATTATGAGAAACAAAAACGTTTTGGGAGGGCAACCGGAAATTGATGTGTTTATATATGTGTTTCATCAGTACTTTTTTGTATAATATGGTAAAATTGCGAATAACCTGGTGCTAAATCCCAATGGTGACGTTGAAGATGTCCTTTTAGGTTTTCTTATAGCCTGCAATTTCAGAAATCTTGAATTTTATTCTCAATATGTACTATGAAAGCAGACAACGTGTCACGAAACACCTTCCAGAATTTTCTTTTTTGCCCTCATTGGGCTTTTACGATTAATTTATCGAGATTCTGTTTAACATTTATAACGTGATTATCATCTTGGGTTTTGGCTCTTGATTGTTGTCCATAGCTTGAAGGGTTTAGATAGCGTGCATTTACTTATTTTATAGAAAAAATGCAAGACGAAACTCTTCCCAGCATTAAACGTTTATTTAAGCGGATTGAGCTGAGGCTGCTCACAGACGGTTCGTATACGGTAATGCTCCACAGCCGCGAATGAGGAAAAGAGTTCAATGTAAGATGGCTAGATGGAAGAATTTTAGGGCAAGAATGAGTGCGTATGATTGAGTTGTAATTATCCATTACGATGGTGGAAAGCATTTCTGCAATGAATATTCATCACCATAACAAATATTGATACCTTTTATGGCTGGTGAGGCTCTTACGACATCAAATCAACCAACTAAATAAAGCTTCTTGCGACGCATAGTTGTACGTCAACCTTTGGTGCATTTCACAGTAATACTTGCAGCATTCAGCATTTTTTGCACTCCTACACTAGCATCTATCTACAATCTAGTCGTAAGATAACGTTTACAAACGTACGCATAGAAAATCCATATTCTTCAGGAATGAATTCGTAATATCAACACATAGCTACGCTGCAAGTCCTAAAGTTTATTATGATCATTCACACATTTTTATGGGGGTAATACTTGCTGTTACTTTTAAAATACAATCATTTACGAGGAAAAGTTAGTTTCTTCGAGTGAAGTCAACTAAAAGATTTATTTGCACGGCCGGACTCGCCTCTCCTCCCACGCGCACTTTACTGCCTTCGCAATACCGGCACGGGCATCAATTTTATGACATGTAGTTGGGCGGGAGGAGGGGGTAGGGCAGCATGATTTCACCGCAAACTCCCCGTCACCGCGTCTCACTGCAAGGCCAGAGCGAGCGCAGGGTTGAGCGTCGACAACCAGTGAGCATTCGCTGTGGCAATTCCGCAAGAAACGAGGCAGTTGGTCCAACTGATATGGCTCACATTTTGTTGTTCTGGTATAGAAAGGAGATATTTGCAAGGCAGTTTGCGTAATAGGAAAAGAGGAAAAGATGTTCGCGTATGTATGTTCGCTTGCAACAATCCTGATTTGAGGCACACCTCAACATATAATAGACAAAGAGATATAGATAAAGAGAGAAAGAGAGATGACCTTATTTTATGCCCGAGATGGGCTCTCAAGGGTAGACGACTTGGACGGTATGCCTTCCTCGGTTGTCAGCCAGAATTCCTTGGACGCGCGTGGCGTTTTCGGCCACCAGGACTGCTGAGTTGCGACTCGGGTGTGTAGCTGAGCGCAACAGTGTCCCATGTTACAAAGTCGTAATTCTGTATGTTTTAAGAGTGCGCATATCCAATTCGCTATTATAAGGCTACCGTAATATTTAGAGCTCATCCAAGACCATATTATGTTCTGGAAGTCTGCTGTTCTGTTGCACAAAGTGCAAGGTCGGGATAGCAACGGTTAAGGATACAGTGCTTAGAAGTGTGTCGAAAGTTCTTTTTTTTTACAAGCCTAATACAATTCCGGGAATTAAACATATTCTGGATGACTGTACCTTAACAAAAAAGAAACAAACTCCACAAGGTCTGCTTAAATTACACGTGTAAAACGCCAAAATACCCAAAGGAGGAAGGAAGAAGACAATGACCAGCGCTAAGCGCTAGCTCCTACAGAATATATTCGTATCCGAGGGAAGCGGTATTTGTTCCCGGCCGCGGCTGTGGATTTCCTTATGGAGGCGAAAAGCGCAAACGCCCTCGTGTTAGAGATTTGGGCGCACGTTAAAGATACCCAGGTGGTCAGAAGTAATCTGGAGCAGTTGTTTACAGGGCGCCTTATCGCTTTGAAGTGTCGGCGCAGTAACGCGCAATATCATTGCATCACCATTTATTCGTTAAAACGCCCACATATTGTACAAAACAAAATACGCAGATCAGCAAAAAATTAGACTCCACATCGTACATAGAGAGAGAGAGAGAAACATTTTATTGAGCCGGTGAAGTGGGAGTGGTTCCTTATTCCAGGAAGCCATGCGATGAGCCGGCAGCCTTCGCTCTGGAGGCCAAACGTGTCTGGACGTCCAGATCGCTGCTGGTCACCAGGTTCTCCCACAGCTCAGGGGTGGAAGGGGGGATGGAAGAGGGGGGAGGTTGGGGTTGTGCTTGCACTCTAATATGATGTGGGGAAGAGTACCGGGTTGTAAGCAGAACTTGCATGTGGCCGGGAATTGCGTGGGAAACATGCGATGGAGGCGTACTGGGTGAGGGAAGGTATTGCTCTGCAGTCGGCGAAGTAGGGATTCTTCTTCTTTTGAGAGTTTGGGATGCGGAGGAGGGAAGTGCTGTCGTTCGAACCGGTAATATTGAGTGATGTCTTGAAAAGTCAGTAGAGGGACGGACGGTTCGGTATCCTCAGTAGCCTGGAGGGACAGGGCGCAGGCTTGCTGGTTAGCAAAGTTATTGCCCGTCAGTGAGGAGTGGCCACGAGTCCAAACGAGGGTGACTTTCCGGCAGGGTTGATGCAAAGACAGTAGTTTTAAAGTTGAGTGGGCCACCCTTCCGGCTAGAAAGCTTCTGCAGGCTGCTTGAGAATCTGTGATGATTACGGGGTTCTTCGTATGAATGAGGGCTAATGCGATGGCGAACTCTTCGGCAATCGATATTGACGACGTCTCGATTGTTACTGAAGCTACAAGGGCGGTCTTGGTGGTGACTACGGCTACTTGATGCTGTCCGTTGAAGTAGGTGCTAGCGTCCGTGTAAGAGACATCTGTACGCTTTCCATAGATGGTCTCGTGCACTAGACTTCTCGCTTTTCGGCGGCCGGGCTGTAGGTCCGGGTGCATATTTTTTGGCAAGGGGCGGACCCAGATAACACTTCTCCAGTTATGAGGGAGGGGCTGGGAGGCAGTGGATTGGCATGGGACGTGAAGACTTTTCAGGAGGGCTAAGCCCGCAGGTGTTTGGGTGAGACGGAGACGTTGACTAGATAAATGGCCTTCAATAAGTTCTGACACCGTGTTGTGGAGGCCCAGTTGTAAAAGACGGGCCGTGGAGGTGTTCATGGGCAACCACAAGGCAATATTTTTTACCCTTGTGGTGTTCTTACAGATAACCACTAGGCAACAGCCGAATATTTTTTGATACATGGTACCACAAAACAATAAAAAACATAACAAAAAACAACAAAGCGAAGAAGGCAGAGAAAGCAGGGTGCGGCTGTTTGAAATTATTGATACGCAATATACGCAATTTAGGTTGCGATAAACCTAAAGACGGTATTCATATGCTAGGCGACCTATTTAAAACGTGCTAAAGGTTTCACATGCAAGCTGGTTTAATGCTCTGGTATACGGGCATTATCGTTTAGGAAATGCGTGTATTTGCAACTCCGCAATGTGCACTGAGCTACGATTGTGCCCAGTATTCATAACCCAGAGATACTCGCGCAAGCGCACATCCAAGCATTGCGATTTCTTCCCTACCAATTTGTAACCGCATGCACTATTGAAAATGTGTACTTGATGAAAGTAATCAAACATCGATATAGTGAATTATGTTAATGGCATTATTGCTGACAGGGCGGCAGATGACAGCATGCTTGCACAATGGCAAGGGGTGGATGCCGGCATCCTGGTAGATATCGCCACGTCGTTAGCTGAAAGCATGCTGATAATGACAGCATCGATGCTGGCAGGTTGGATGACGGTATGGCGGCAGATATACCAGAAATTGAACAAAAATGATGACGACATGAAAAGCAAAGCTGCTACGCAATGCTTATTCAAATCTGTTTTCTTTTCTTGCAAACAAATTGATAAAACATGACTTGTAGCAAATAAGCAAGGTTGCATGTCTTGCGTTTTACTCTGTTCATTTGTGTCGGCATCATTTTTTGCTATCCTGGGAAAATGCTGTGCAAATTTACCAAACATTTTATGGGAGTTCAGAGGTGTGTGCTGGGGTGCTTTAAAATGTTACACGAATCAAACTTGTTTTTAACACTGGATATATTATCATGAATTATGAAATATGGTGACTCTCTCCAAATCGGTGGGTAGCTGAAAAGAAAAGAAAAACATTGAGTTACACACTAAAGCTGTCACAAACCAGATGAGCTCAATACAAATGTATGCGCACAATGCTCATTCCTCCTTAAACGTCTTTACGTGGTGATTCTTGTGTGGTATCTTGCTTCTGCCATTCCTCTTCCCCATGAAAATCTACAATATAAAGAACAAGAACATTTCCACCAAATTAAGTGGAAACCATCCTACTGCGACTCCCTTCAAGTCATAGATTGATGTTCTTGACCGGCAAGCCGCTAGGAGGCATCGCATGGTGGCAATGCGTATCAAGGGAAAAGATTTTAGTAGAAAGATTGTAACACTGGAACAAGTTGAGTTGTTTGTACCCTACGTTTCCCTCCTCTTAGAAATGGGCCTTAAAGAAAATTGGCTTTTCCGTAATTTTATCTGCCTCAGCCCCCTTTTGAGAACATAAATAAAAAACGCTTTCACAATTCTTTACTTCTACAATTAAGGAGCCGCCTTGGAACTATCGTTTCTAGGAAAGCTCAAGTGACCATGCGATACTGTCAGTGGGAATCACAACTAGCGCGACGTCATGTTCATCACCACAACTCGTTTTCTATCCACGTGACCAGTTAAGAACGCTTCAGCTCCCGGCAACCACATTTTGACCTACTGGATGTTTGCACAGTTTTCCTACTTGTGATTCTGCTTTATTTCAAATTTTCTTCAGAAATTTACCTTTTTAATCACAGAAATCATAAAGTCAAATAAGCAAAAAAAGACAATCAGAATGGATCCTGTGATTTACGGGCAGGCATCAGCGTCTTAGCCGCTGGACTGCAACTCTAAAAAGCTTTCGACACCAAAAAAGTCTGTGTAGAAGACCATCTCCATTTGTAGCCCAGCACTTTAAAAATGTTTTTGTAATTGCTAATAACCACTGAATTTTAACAACCAACTTCCTATCGAACTCGTCTACAGTCAGCTGGACACGTGCATGTCCTGCAGACTGCACATGAAGGCGTTATTTATTGCAGGAAACCATTCGAGCTCAGTGCATAGGTTTACCGTTCACTATTTTCACGCTTCGCGCGTACAATATAAGTTCACGTTATTTTCAAAGTAGCTGACGATCCGTTGATAAACATGTTCAAGCAGTGAGTTCCCATTTTCCACCATCAGTCATTTATCTTGTTAAATCAGGAAGTTTGTTTCGTCAAATTAGAGGCTCGAGAAATTCTGGCTAGCGAACGACCAGCTGTGGACAACAAAACTTTAAATCCACCCTTCGGATAGTGAAGAAGTGCAATGTCAGGGTTGTAGAAGAGTAAAACCAATGATCAGAAGCAACGCCAAAACCATTAAGCTACCCTCGAGCAAAAGTACTTATAAAAATAAAACAGCGGGTAGGACAAGAGACAAAATTTCCACAAAGAGGGAAACAGCGGAACACAGATGGAACACATGAAAAAGGGAACAAAGATGGGCGCTGAATTATAAATGAAATTTTTATTTTTCGGTATGTCACATTTGTACGCTGACAGTAAAAAAATACAAGAAAACCGGATAAACAAAAATATTGGAGATAACCCATGCAATCGTCACGCTGCACAAACGCCATGTGCCACAAACCCGTGCTGAACTATCGGGGCACAGAAAACTAATATATTTTTCTGAGGGGATTGGCCGCTAGGGGGCCAGCGGGAGCGGACGCGCATCACATCAGCTCCGCAAAAATGTTCTTTTCACCGGCGGAACAAATCAATTTTTTGGTTTGAAAGTGGTGTGTGCTTCTGTCGGAACATCTACGAACCCCGTGGACACCAATTTTGAACCTGTGAGTGGACATTTAAGACTTTTCTGGACGCTTTATCGATCGAACATGCCGACCGCATCGCTAGGCCTCGACTAGCTTAGGCTTAGCTGCTGGTCGGCCCGGGCTACCGCTGCCGTCGGTTGTTTCTCGTTTCCCGACGGCGGCCCGCGAGTGGCTGACGAAAATGGTGATGGAAGTGACGGTCGAAGGCACGGATATTGATCCGTCGGAACTTAACGAATCCAGCTGGATCACGAAAGTGACCAATAAAGTTACGGAATTACAAGACCAAGGTCGAAGGGAGAAACAAACCACCAATGACATCTGCACGGCAGCAGCCTTGAACTCGAGAAAAAGGTCAAGGGGTCACCCGCCGGAGAACATAAAGCTCTGCAGGCGGGCAAGCAGCTGCAAGGACGGCCTATCGCCTCGCGACTGCCACGACTACCCCACACGGACCCCAAGGTAATTCTGAGACCCAAGGAAGGATTAGAGCTCACAAAGCTTTCCCTCGTCTATGTTGGTGGGACGGTTAGACTCGCCGCCAACGTACACCGGGAAAGAGGAAAAGAAGAGGATCAAGTCGTACTGAACAAGATACAAGGTACCATCACGTACAGCACGCCGAAGAAAGAAGATGCACTTAAAGTACTCGCACTGAAGAAGTTACAGTTCGGAAGTAAAGTGTACGAAGTTACAACCTACATGGCCGCCCCAGAAGACTGCGGTAGAGGCGTGGTGCACGGCATTGACCGGCGCATCACCGAAGAGGAATTGGAGGTGGGCCTCTCTCATCCAACGAACCCGCCCGTTCTCGGAGTCCGTAGGATGGGTACATCGGAGTCGGTGATTATCACCTTCGGCGTCTCCTGGGTCCCGAGGTGGGTGCGGATTCTGGGATCGCCCATACAATGCTTCCTCTATCACAAGAAACACGAAGTCTGCTTCACGTGCCGACAAGTGGGCCATCGCTCCGACGTCTGTAACAACGAACCTTCTGAGAAATGTAGAAAATGTGGAAGCCCGTCATCCCCAACCGGCGAACACGACTGCAAGCCAAAATGTCAACTGTGCGGAAAGAATCACGAAACAGGGGACAGAAGGTGCAAAGCTCTCTATCGCACCCCGTACTTAATTAAGAAGAGGCAATGGGAGCGTAAGCTCGACGAGGAGACAAGAAAGCAAGAAGAAGAGAACGGAAAACAACGACAAGGCAATGGGCCTTCAACCAGCAAGGACACGCAGCGGAAAAGTCGTCAAGACCAAAGCCGGGACCGTGGACGAAGCAAATCCCGGAAGCGCAGCAAGTCGAGAAACAGATCGGTCTCGTTTCCTCGACTACCATCGTTGAGGAAAGAAACAACGAACAATACAACGACCCAGTACAGTGCCAGTGTTGGTGCCCGTAAGACGCCGAAGCACAGCACACCAAAGGTAGGCTGGGGAAGTGGGGTCACTCAGGATGCAAACGCAGTAATCACAAACGAGCTACAGGAGCAGAATAGATATCAGAAGGAACTGATAAGGGAATTACAAGAGCAAAATAAATTTCTAACGGAGCAACTAAAGGCCATGCAGCAACAGATAGAAGAAATTAAGGCCGCCAAGGAATCGGGGCCAGTAGACGGAGAGTCGATGCAGGTGGTAAACACATCTCTTTCTGGGCAACCCGAACTCAGGCAAATCCTTTGTAAGCTGGACGAATACGAAGCTAGGTTCACCACGTTAGAACGAGCTCTCGTAGCACTGCCTGAACAGATTAAGAGTTTGAAAAGAATTGAGGGCAGACTGGGTGAACTGGAGAAGCGTGCGGATCGACTGCAAAAATCGCAAACTAGAAAATTAAAGTGCATGAGGAATCAGGACAGAGTCGATGGATCGTAGGTCACACCCCCATCTCTTAGTCTGGCAGTGGAATAGTAGGGGATACGGCAGCAAACGTGCGGTCTTACAAACTTTCCTGGACAACGGCGGAGATCGCCCGGAAATAATTGCGATACAAGAATGTCGGAAAAATTCTAAATTGGCAGGATACAAAGCATACCCGGGTGCCGGAAACGACACTTGGGTAACCACTTTCGTTCGAAGAAACGTAACAACCATGCAGCACGAGACTGGGAACACCGAGATAGATCACTCGTTAATTGAAGTCATTCCGCGAAATCGTACCGACAAGAGCTTATTCGTACTGAACGTATACAGTTCGCCCAAACAAAGGAAATGTGACTTTGGAGACCTGTTCCTTAAACTCAAAAGGCTTGCTAATGATGCTCCCTTGCTAGTTGTGGGACACTTTAATGCTCCGCATGCGGCATGGGGTTATAGGCAAACCTTGGTCAAGGGCAGGATACTGAACGAAGAGATTCAGCGACACGACCTGCTGCTCATCACGGATCCCACGAACCCCACTCGGCAGGGCAACAGTGTGTCAGTGGACACGACACCAGATCTTACCGTCACGCACGGGGGACTCGAGGCCGAGTGGCGTAACACGGGGGAAGACCTGGGCAGCGACCACAAAATCATAGAGATAGTTGTGAACAATGGTGCTCCGGTTCCGAAGAAACGCAAATATAAAATCACTAACTGGGAAAATTTTCGAAACGCAGATGCATCGGTGGGCGAACCAATAAGCGACATCGCCGCGTGGAGTAGAAAGATATTGGATGCCGCACAAGCGGCAACGGATGAGCTAGAAACAGACGAAAGCATAGAAACGATTGACAGTCATCTCGTCAGCCTGTGGAGAAAGAAAAAGGAACTGGAAGGGCAACTTAAAAGTAAGAGGTGGGAGAGAAATATGCGCAAAAGGACTGCTGCCCTAAATAAGGAAATCGAGGAATACTGTTTGGAATTGATTTGAGTAAACTGGGGAACATATGCGATCAGATGAACGTGGGAATGGGGAACGCGAAAACGTGGAAGATACTTAGGTATCTCCTTGACCCAAGCACGACTAAGTCCGAAGCGCGGCAGAAACTAGAAACCCTAACTTATAAATTCGACGGGACCACTAAAGAGTTGTTAGACGAAATCCGGAGCAGATACTTGGGGCCGTCCTCCCGAGAAAGTCTTCCCGACTACGCTGGTGCAGTGAACGAGATTCTCGACGCCCCGATCACGATCGCGGAGGTTAGAGCCGAGATAAATCGTCTCAAGACCAAAACGGCCGCTGGACCGGACAGAGTCAGCAATAAGATGTTGAGGAACCTAAATGACGAATCCATCCATGAACTAACCGGCTATATGCAGAGATGTTGGGACAGGGGCGAGCTTCCACCGGAATGGAAAACGGCTAATCTGGCACTCATCCCGAAACCCGGCAAGAAACTAGGTTTACAGAACCTAAGACCGATCTGCATCACATCGTGTATTGGCAAGTTAATGGAACATATAATTCAAACCAGACTTGGTCGGTATTTGGAAGACGAGGGAATGTACCCAGACTCCATGATAGGTTTCAGGGCGAACCTTTCGGTCTGCGATGTAATGCTACAAATAAAAGGGGGATATAATTGACAGTACGAGTAAAGATACGAGAGTCATTGTTGGCCTGGATGTAGCCAAAGCTTTCGACAACGTCAGACATTCGGCCGTCCTGCGCCACCTGAGCGCCCTAAACGTGGGGACCAAAACATACAACTGTGTCAGGGATTTCCTTTCAAATCGTATGGCTAATATAGAGTTAGGGGGTGCCTCCCTCCGAAACATCGAACTAGGTAACTGGGGCACGCCTCAAGGGTCGGTCCTATCTCCGACATTGTTTAACGTAGCCATGATAGGACTATCCGAGAGGCTCGATAAGATAGAAGACCTGAGATACACTATCTACGCGGATGATCTCACTCCGTGGATCAACCGTGGTAGTGACGGGCACATTGAAGATATACTACCGCAAGCCATAGATGAAATTGAAAATCACCTAGAAACTTTGGGACTCAAGTGCTCTGCCGAAAAATCCGAGGCACTGTTCCTCGCCCCCCAGTACAAGCGGAAAGCGAGCAGGAACAGCCACAACATAAGACTTAAAGTAGGAGGACAGCAAATCCCCGCGAGGGACAAGATCAGAGTACTGGGGCTTTATGTCCAGGACACCGGCAGAAACACGGAGAACATACATCGACTAGAGAATGCGGTGGCACATGTTTGCAGAATGATGAAACGCATCTCAAACAAGCATGGGGGAATGAAGGAGCTCAACCTCCTCAGGGTGTTTCAGGCCTTCGGTATCAGTAGGATCCTTTTCGTAGCCCCCTACATGAGGCTGACAAAATCCGAGAAGAATAAGTTGGACATAATAATAAGAAAGGGAATCAAATGTGCGCTAGGTCTTCCCGCGAACACGTCAACGGCCAAGATTCTTAGTTTGGGCGTATCAAACACTTTAAATGAACTCATAGAGGCGGCAAATGCATCGCAACAGCAGAGACTGTTGGGCAGCAGGACGGGTCGCAAAATACTCGAACGTCTGGGATACCAGACCAGTGAACTAGCCAAAGATACACGCGAAATACCAAAGTCGATCAGGGAGAAAATTAAGGTAACACCCATGCCCAGAAACATGCATTCCGCGTATCACGAAGCTAGACGAAAGAGCAGAGCCAAAGCCCTGCAAACCAGATACGGTGGACAGACGGAAAGTCCTTTACACCGACGCAGCGGCATATCAGAGTAAAACCGCTTACGCAGCAGTAGCGGTTACTGAAAGCGGGGTCCCAGTCTCGTGTTGCACGTTACTGAGTAGGGACGCGACGGAGGCCGAGGAGGTAGCCATTGCCTTAGCAATGACCCGGCCGGAAATTAGAACGATAGTGAGCGACTCTAAATCGGCCATCAGAAATTTCGGCCGAGGGATGATCTCCAGCGCCGCTTGGAGTATCCTCGCAAACGTCAAAAACTTTACAACCGAAGAGGTAACGTTAGTGTGGACACCAGCTCATCGGGGACTCATTGGGAATGAGAAAGCACATGCGACCGCCCGAGGTCTTACAGTCCGGGCGACCGCCGCCAACGCCGCCGCTGCTGATGTCCAGTCGTTGGCCTCAGCCTTGCATGCCGAACCTCCTTCCCAAATGACGGCGAACGAAGGGCCGAGTGACTACAGTGAAATCACGCAATAATATAGACTGGAGGGGAAGATACTACCTCCTGCGGATCCGCAGCTAAGTAGAAAAGAGGAGATTTACTGGAGACATTTACAGACGGGAACTTTCCAGAACCCAGTCCTATATAGTAAGTGGCATCCCAAAGTCGTCGATCCAAGATGTAAGAAATGTAAGGGTCGAGCGGACCTCGTCCACATGGTTTGGACTTGTCCTTCGTACAATAAACCGCACCGAAACGTAGCATCCTGGGAGGCACTACTCCTCAGCCGAACCTCCGAAACCCAGCGCAAGATCATCGGTCTCGCCCTAGAAGCCGCCAAGTCCCAAGGGATACCGGCCGACTGATGGGGGGAGGGAGCACCTAACGCCCCCTTTTTGACTGGTGTGTAATAAAGTTTTCACTGACTGACTGACTTCTGAGGGAAGAGTTAGTGTAAGAGTTGTATTTTCTGCGCCCGAAACATTTTGCGCCATGTGTATGAGGTTAACAAAACTAAAAGAACAATGCAGTCTATCCTCTGTTCAGCACAGAAACCGATTTGCAGGGTGTGTTCAAGGCATCGTGTATTCTATTCCGCTGTCCGGTGGGAATACCGATGTACGCCAAACGGGACGATGCCTTAGTGAAAGATCAAAAGAACATAACTACAAAGTACCGGCGGGGACTTAATTTTTCGGACAACGCAAGCGCGTGGGAAAAGCCACCGATGCGCACTGTGGAGACCTGGCTACTGTTGTCGAGACCGGCGCGGTGCGCATGCGCGTCCTTTTTTACTCGCAGGCACGTTAATTTTCTCGCTTCCTGCAGCGGGGCTGCGATGGTTACTGGAGCACCGTAGAGCGACGCTTTAATGGCATTCTCGTCATCACAATGACACCTTTGCGCACGAGGTCACGGGTTCGATTCCCTGCCATGGCGGTCGCTTTTCTGGTGGATGCGCAAAGCAAAAATGCCCGTGTGTACGAAAATTTGGCGCACGATTAAGATCCCCATGTGGTCAAAATCAATCAGGAGCCCTCCACTATGGCACGCCTCATCGCCTGCCTTGCGTCGCCGCGTTAAAACCTACAATCAACGATGACACAATTGCGGCATTACGTGACGAGTGTGCCGGCTTTGGCGCATATTCTCTTTGCATCCTGGTAAACGCTTAGGGCGAAGGGTTTGTTAGGCTTTTTTTTTGTTTTGTTTGTTAAACACGCTGAGACTATAGCGGCTTCCGAACAGCATCGCCGAATAAAACGTGTATGAAAGGCAATCGCAGGGTGCCGTGCTATGGACAACAAAATTCCGGTGAGATGAATCACGACACTTTATTCATCGTCGTGATTTATTTTGTATTCTACGGCGCTCGTGATGCGCGCGCAGCGCGGGCACCGCTCGGCGCGCGTCGCTGCTGCGTCATTGTTCCTGCGATGCCGCCAACAGCGCTCTTGGCGGTCAAAGCATCCTCTGTAACAGCGGCGGCCAAAACCACCGACAACGGCACGCTGATCATGTCAGGGTGGCCGCGCACATGCACCCTATCTCGAACCCTGTATCACATCGTCGCCACCGATAGGCGTCGCCGGTGCAGCCCACAGCACGCCGCTCGAGTGTAATAGACAGGGCTGTTGCCCTCTGTACTTGCAAGCCATGCGCCTGCAAAACCACTGAGTGAAGCTGCGAAAACTGCCACGCTCCTCACCGTCGCCGACGACGACGCGTTAGACGTTTTCAACAACTTCACGTTTGCGGCAGGTGAAAACAAGCAGCACTCCCAGACTGTGATAGTGAAGTTCGAGCTGTATTGTGCAGGCCACCAAAACGAAGAGTACGAGAGGTACCTTTTCAGGCCAAGGACGCGGGAAGAGGATTCCCCAGGGAACTACGAACGAAGCAAGGTTTTGCAACTTTCGCCCACTCTTCGGTGAGGTGATTCGCGACCAGATAATCTTCGGTCCGAAAACAGCACGTTGCGTGAGATGACGTTGAGAAAGAACAACCTGACCCTCCAGAAGGCAAAGCAACTGTGCAAGGCTACCGAGGCAGCAAGCAAACAGAACGGAGCGTGGAAATAGAGCGAGGAAAAGGTTGATGCAACTACAGCGAGCAGCAACGCCGGAGCCAATGCTTGAAGAACGCGATCCAGTGCATCAAGTGCAACAGGAGGCACGACCCAAAGAATTGCCCCTCCTTAGGAAAAACATGCCGCTCTTGTCAAGGAGGAAAACACTTTGCAATATGCTGCAAACAAGAAGTCGGTGAAGTGCAATGTGACGACAAAGGCTTTAATATCTTCGATGTGAGCGTTTGCGGCATTCAGAAAGGGAAAGACTGAGTCGTAAACGCCTACCTTGCGGAGCAAGAAGTGGCGTTGAAGGTGGACACAGGCTCTCAAGCCAATTTATTGCCGTAATCGGTGCATAAAAGTTTCCGCACCAAACCGCCCCTCAGGCAGAGCTGTTCTGCCCAGCGGTCGTACAGCGGGAACGTGATTACGCAGTGCGGCGTCCTAGCACAAGTGGTCAAGCACGGGAGCCGTCGGTGCGTCGCCAACTTCTTCGTAGTGAAGTGAATCCAGGGCTTTGGACTGTGTACAGCTCATATGCTAGGACTTGTGTCGCGAACTGTTTACTGCGTTGCGGGAAACGACGCCGCTCAAGGCAATTTATCTATCGTGGTGGAGGAGTTCGCCAATCTTTTTCAGGAATAGGCTGCGTGCAGCGAGAGTACCAGATGGTTCTTCACGACGATTCCGTTCCAGTGGTGTAGCGGGCTCGATGCGTGCCTTTGGCACTTCACGAAACACTGCGGAAAGAACTTCAGCGTATGGAAAAAGCAAGCATCATCTGCAAGGTGGATAAGCCTACTGACTGGGTAAGCCCTCTCGTTATCGTGACGAAAAAAAGATGGCAGCCTCAGGGCATGCATGTATCCGAGATATGTAAAGGAATGCTTGAGGCGTGAAAATTACCAGATGCCGCAACGCGAAGATATCGAGGCAGAGCTTTCCGGTGCGAAGTTGTTTAGCCGTACGGACGCGAATGCGGGGTTTCACCAGATACCACTGGACGAGGACAACATAAAAAATTTGCACCTTCGCCACCCCTTTCCATGGCTACCGCTTCCTCCGACTTCCGTTTGGAATTTCGTCGTCATCGGAAGAAGTATTGCAAAAAACGCTGAGCGAGACTTTCGGCCTCTTGCCAGGAGTGCGGCTCTACATCGACGAAATTCTGGTGTGGGGCTTATCTACGCAGGAGCATGAGTAGCGCTTTAAGGCCGCTCTTTGCGCAGCACAACGAGCAGGCTTAACTTTCAAATTGGGAAAATGCACGTCCGTCGTACAGGAGTTGTTTCCTGGGATACTTAATCATCGAAACTGGAATTCGCCCCAGTCCAAAGTTGTGGGGTGCTTTCACAAAATTGTGTTGCCGAAGGATAATCTTGCAGTCCAGCGCATGCTCGGTGTTATGAACTATTTTGGCAAATACCTGCCAACCCTGGCTTATCGAACGAAGCTCCTTCGCAGACTGATACGGAAGGACGCAATGTCCGAATGGACAGAAAACCACGCTCAACAATAGGCTATTATCGGTGAAGCGTGACGCACGGCCCCACTGTTAGCGATTTTTACCCTAGGAATGAAACGATACTAACGCCCGATGCTTCGAAAGCCGGCCTAGTAGCTGCTCTACTTCACCGTCATGATTTCAGCTGTCGTCCAATTGCGTACGCATCTCGAGCGATGACCGAGACCTAAAGGCGTTATTCGCAAATTGAAAAAGAAGCCATGAGGATTGCAAATGGCTGAAAAGAACTTCATCAGTTTGTGTATGAGCGAAAGATTTTCATTGACACAGATATTAAGCCATTGGTAGCAATCTCGTCCAAAGACATTGGTGACGTGCCACCAAGGCTGGAACAATTTTTTCTCCGGCCCCTAATTTATGATTGCGTATTGTAGTTAGTTTTCGGCAAAGAATTGGCACTTGCTGATATGCTATCAAGGGCGCCTGCTGGTTCGGAAGACTTGGAATAATGCAGTGACGTTCAAGTTCACGCTGTCGGCGTTCTGTCATCCCTTGTAAGTGAGACCACAAGAACGCGTTTTGAGGAAGAAACACCTGATGACCAACAACTTCGACCTGTTGTAAACCGTGTATAATCGAACAAAAACGTCGAAGGAGAACTCAAACCTTACGCTTCCGAACTTTTAGTGGTAGTTAGAATTTTGCTCAAATGATGCAAGGTGGTCGTTCCAAAGAAGCTACGACCAGAAACACTTCGACGCATTCACAAAGGCCACTTCGGCATTAACAAATGCAACGCTAGAGCACGGAAATTTAGTTTTTTGGCCTGGAATGAACTCTGAAATTGAAGATGTTGCACGAAAGTGCTCAATTTTTGCAACCTATGCATACAAGCAGCCCAGCTAGCCTCTCTTACTGCGACCGACCCCTGACAACGCTTGGTACCGAGTAGGCGTGGATCTGTTTCTTGACACGGGTGTCGCGTACCTTGCCGTATTTGACGCCTACTCCAATTTTCTAGGGGTTGTAAAACTTGGACTCATCGGCAGCCATGGTCCCCGACAAGGTGTGAGCCATTTTTGCCAGATACGGAATTTCTGTCAAAGTATGCACAAATAACGGCCCCCAGTTTTCAAGCCGCCACTTCGCCACCTTCGGCAAATGATACGATTTTAAACATACAACTTCCAGCCCTGAGTTTCCACCGCCCAACGGGCTGGCAGAAAAGGTGTGCAAATTACTTAGAGACTCCTAAAAAGACGAGAAACACACGTGAAGATTGTAGACAAAGGGACGAGATGCCGAGATCCCTCCCAATGCTTCCTTTAATCCATTGAAGTCATGATGATATTTGTGGGGCTCACGAGATAGACAATGCAACTTCTTAACAACATCCTCCGGCGTAAAAAGTGAAAGAGCACAGTTTGCAGCCGAAAATTGTTTATTTCACGGAGAGTTCATTTCAAGTCCATCTTAGCCGAAAAATTTGACCCCTTGCACCTTCCACCTCCACCGAAGTTAGCGATGCTTTGGCGTTGGTGGACCCATGAAGTGATCCCCTGCGGCCACTAGATGCAGTCTTGTGAGGAGACTAGCTGAACTTCTTTTACATCTTGGCAGCAGGTATTACTTGCTCTTTCCGCCTCATATCATTTTTCCTAGTGGCAGCCGGGCACGTGTGGGGCATATTCGAAGAAGGTACCCTTTCCAGGAAATTATGCGGGTTGAATTCCTGGGGGCCAATTTAGCTCTGCCATTGACACGCGGTGCACTGTACGCTCTTTTGCTGAAAACTGCCGGTGCACACATATATCCTTCCCTTCCACAAACTTTAGTTTGAGCACCAATTTTTTGGTAATGGTGGAAAATTACAATACAACCCAGTTTCCACCATCTGCGCCTTCGGACACTTCCTCTTAGCAGTTTTCACTTTGCTTCGGTTGCACTGCTTCTTCCCTTGAACCATACATGCTAACTGTGAAAGACAAAGTAGGTCGCACCTTAACAAACATTTCTTCCCGTCTTCAACTGGCGAATTGTTCGAAATCACCGTGGGTTCTCCACTCTTGCACACTTCTTCCTTGGTCACTTGAGGTGCTCGAAGGCTATAATGCTCTTTGGGCGTTGCATGCGACGGCAGGTTGTCTATGGCCGAGTCGTTGCTTATGTCATTCGCTTGCGCTTTTCCAACCATGGAAGAAATCAGTGCCACTTGATCTTATAGCTTTCTACTAGCGGTAACCTCGTTAAATTCAGTCACTTCTCCATAAAACACGAAATGGCCGGTTGCCAGTGTTGCTGCACATTGCAACTTCACGTTTGTTTTTGTCGTAACGTGGGCCTTGCAATTCACTGCTCAATGAATCTTTTTGTGTCTGAAGTATCGCTCTTTCTAAAGTATTCTTCCGTATTTTGTCGGTGGTCGTTCAGTAATTGGTAGGTACGACCTCTGTAGGAAGCAATTA
The DNA here is from genome assembly GCA_013339765.2 of Haemaphysalis longicornis. Taxonomy (NCBI): domain Eukaryota; kingdom Metazoa; phylum Arthropoda; class Arachnida; order Ixodida; family Ixodidae; genus Haemaphysalis; species Haemaphysalis longicornis. The sequence goes on along the minus strand of CM023458.1, from coordinate 105,854,963 downwards.
GGTTTTGTCGGGCTCTCTGTGCGTCGAACATTTGCCTTCGCCATACAAACTAATTCTTCGTACTTGACCGCATCTTCAACTTCGGCCTCTAATTCATCGATGTCCACGGTGTCTAACTTCCCGGTTAATCACTTTCAGTGTGTAATGATATTCAACCAAATGAAGAAGTTGCTTTAACTAACTTATTGGTGGTCTTTCGGCTGGAGGAGGTCTTCAATCTTGCCGATGATGGACGTGATACCTTAACGGACGATGCGCCGCCTTTCAAGTAGGGCCTCCATAGTTCGGTCCAGCGTCGCAAATTCAGTAAGGGCTGGTGACCGGGCCCACAGGGCAGAAGTTGGCGTCGTGTCCGCGTCAGTATCGTCTCCTCATGGGATCACTATGCACTGTATCGGGCTTAAGGTTCGGAGTCTTCCATCATCATCTTCTTTTTAGGCTGCTCGGATGATCCTCGGTTCCGCTTCTTCCATTCGCGGCTTCATTCTCGCTCCCAAGATGCAAGAGGGCGGCCCAAGAGAACAAAATCCACTCAGTGGGGCTCACCCCTCGAGGTTCCTTGTATTGGGCTTCGGCACCAAAATTATGTAGACACAGGGACGAGCCGCCGAGACCCCTCCCGCTGATTCCTGTTTTCCGATGACATCATGGTGATGATTGTCGGGCACGAGAGAGACGATGCAACTTCAATACAACAAAGATTTCTGGCTAGGTTTACTCGCGTATCGCTCTTCCCCATTAACACGCGGACGTTTGCCAGGGGAACTCCTAGGGGGTCGGAGCCTGCGGGTACGGCTTCCCGACTTCAATCCCCCGCCACGTTTATCGGTCAAGAAGCACCGCCACCGGACAACTGGACGTATACTGCACCCACTTAAAACAGGACACCTGGTTCCATTCCGAGGCCCGGTCTAGTCTCAAAGGGGAAAGGAATTGGGTGAAGTTTCGCCTAGGTCGTACAAAGTTGCAATAAAGAATGGTACAACACTGAGACAAAACTGCCAACACCTGCGGCCAACACATGACTCCTTCCGCCGCACTAGGTATAGCGATGAGAGCGATGGCATCGATGCCGAATACGCCCCATCACACGAACCTGTCCGCAAAACTTCGTCCAGAGAATCGTCAGCCCCAAGAAGGTCAGCGCGGGCCCCAACTCAACCAAGACGCTGAGCGTGCGGTGGCAACTTCGAACAAATAGCTTATCAGTAAAAGTGCTCTGGTAGCACTATTTCTTGTCAATAATTTTGTAAAAAAAAAAAAAAACCAAGATGAGAAGATGTATCCTGCCGTGCCACGCCCGAGTATACATGTGATGCGCGGTTCAGTGCGCAGAACGTTTTGGATGTACCTATATAGGCGCTCCTGAGTGAACTACTAATCAGTTGCTGTTCTCGACGCCAGCGTGTCAGACTGACCATCTTATCAGCTGAGTTGCGGCTGATACAGTATCCACTCGAAATACGGGTTATTGCAAAACAGATAAAACAACCAGACAAATATTTTAGGCTGCAGACATAGAGCGCCGAAAAGAAAACTGCGTGAGCGTACCCTCGTTGTTGTCCTCCAAACAGAGAAATTTTCTGTGGCAAAGATAGTCCAGCACGTGTTTGTGGCACATGGCGTTGGTGCGGTGTCACGATTGCTTTGGTGATCTCCAGCATTTTTCACTGTCAGCGTATATATGTGACATGCAAAAACATACAAATTTCAGTTGTAAGTCAGCACTCGTGGTGGTCACTTTCTTCATGTTTGATATGTGTTGCGCTGTTCCCCTCTTTGTAATTATGCACCAACTTTCCCAAGCCTTACCCAGAGTAAAATGTTCATCCCTCCAAATGTAGTCAGTGGACTTGAAATGGAAAGCTAGCTTAAGGAGCCGCTTGAAGTTCAGCAAACTTGTCTCAGTTCAGGCCTTAAACAAACAGATATTTATCTAGCACAATCACTTAACAAACTGAGTTAGCATTCAGGATGGCCTTTTGTCACCATAGCAGCATTGATTGTACGCAAATGTATCTCAACAGCTGTACTATATCGTTGAGTGGATAATTTCTTTTTGTTGAGCAGGAATGGGCTGGTACATTGTTGCACCTACTTTTAAGATATTACTTTTACTTTAATTCACACTGACGGCTAGTTTACCCATTTCTTGTTTAATCGGTATCTGCGTGTTTTCGTCAATCACAGCTTTAATATAACCTTCAAACAAAGCGGGTCAATAAGTGGGAGGAGTAGGTGTATTGCATGAAGATTGTCACGCAAATACAACCCACAACCATAAAATTCATAATTGCATCACAGGGACACAACTCAAAACTTGGTCTCAAATTTCTTTAATTTGACCATAATCTTTACTAATAGTTGTTTCATTAATAAGGTTGTCACTGTTTTGTGGCCCCGTTTTTTGCTCTCGCGTCTCGCGAAGACCTGTGTAATTTTTCACGTGAGATTGAGCTACACCTAATGAACTCATACTTATAACGAACTTTATTACAGTACGAAAAAAAGGCGAAATACACGCTGGTCGCTAACACACGCTTCTTCGACCTGTGTTAAAGTTGGCTTGAAGTATCAGTTTATTTGTCAAAAACACACTCGCCCAACTCTCCGCTTTAATTTATCTACACCTTTTGAAGATAATATCTCATGGTTGTTTTTAATTCAAAACCAACTGCCCTCAAAATTTAGATCTCTTGAAACCCTATTTAGGTATAGCCTGCTTAAAAATAAATTAAGAAGCAAAATACAAGAGCTGAAATACAGGTGAAAAATGGCGATTTCGAAACATAGACCAAGGACAGCGCGATCATTGCAGTGACGTTGCAACCGTCCAGACAGCGGCCAGACAATTAGCAGCTCGAGAGAAAGTCGGCGCGCAAGCTTTACGCGCGCACGGGGACGCAAATGGGTGAAGTGTGCGCAGCAGAGCTCAACTGGCTCTCCAGATGCAGTGCTGGCCCGAGGAATAAGCCCTCATCGGATGGAACGTCACAGCGGGTCACGGCTGTTTATGCGATCCGCCGGCAGGTGCAGCGTGGTCTCGGGCGGAGCTTTTTTACACGCTTATGGCTTATTATCGAGGCGTTTGACGGGGCTGCCACTCATGTTCCAGCTGATTTGGGGGTACTTACTACGAATTAAAAATAAATTTGGTAGAGGCAAAATTTGAGTGCAGTTGGCCTTTAAACGAATGCTCTTATTTTCGTGATATACAAGTGGTTGGCAGTAACATTTTTACAAGAGGACCTGTGATCTAAGCGATGTTGATAAGAAGAAATTGTGACACCACTGTCAGTGGGGCAAAGGTGCTCCTCGTAGTTCCTTAGCATTCGGAGTCGTCATTATTCAACATATCTAACAGTGATAGAGGTTTTTACACCAGAAAAAACCACTGCAATACAAACGGCGCGGATCATAATTCAGTCGAACCAGCCAACAACTTCAGACAGACTGCTACGCATAGAAAGCACAGGTGACAGGATGTTCCCTTTATGGGTGCTGTTTAGGCACATAGTAGAGGAAAAGAAAGGGGGGGGGGGCTCCTGCTAACATTGTTAAGGAAGGGGGGGGTGGGAGTTTCCTAACTGTATCACCCCATAAAGAGTATTACTAAATATGTTTTGTTACAAGCACAAAATAGTCCTCTGAGGCTTTTCCGCTCTTTCCAGTAATGATTAGCCATTTGGAAATACTCTGAAGAAAAACAAATATGAAAGGAAAAGTGAAACATCAGTATAATATGTTCACTACCTCAACATATTATTCTTAATTTGAATCTGTTGATTGTTTCACGTTATCTACTTGCCTTTTACATTTTTGCTCCGGCAATGTTCTCACCCCAAATAAAACCCTGAAGCCGCCGCTACACATGAATAATTTAAAACCACCTTAACAGTGTAAGAATGAAGATCTGTGATTATAAGCCTTCTATGTTGACTATCACCCAATCATTTTCTCATCCCAACCCCTTACCGGTTGATTTCACAAAAAGTTTTAATGCTATAAGTATTGCAAAGCCACTGTTGTGAACTAAGTGCTAGACACAAGCTCTTATATAAGATTGGAAACTCGCCTCAGATGGTAGCTTTTTTTATACCGTATTTAAAAGAAATTCTCGTAAGCGAGTTAGGTTCCACTTGAATTAAAAGAAAGTGTGGCGCTAAACACACGTGGAAGAAAACAAGATATGACAGACACAGGAGCCAACTTCCAACTGTTCTCAATGACATCCAAGCTTATTTTTACATGACTTGCAAAGGAAACAACTAAACGTAAGGTACAGTTCAACTAACCACTGCAAAGGGGGAGAGTGACAATCGCTGGTATGCACAAGTGGCACTTTGATGAAAGCGTTGCGAGATAATTGCGCAGGCCTGAAGTTAACAAGCCAAAGTGCGCAGCAATGTTATATACAGTATCCCCTCGAAGTGTGATAGGATGTGCACTGGACAAACAGGGCACTGCTTCAATGAACGTGCGAGAGAGCACCGGTTGGCAATCGCTAGCATCATGGGTGGGCACCTAAAAGACCACTGCATGAACTGTGGGTGTGAGCTATTACTGGGAGTGACTACCTTTTTAACAAGAGCAAAAAACGAAACGGAGAGGGAGGTAATCAATCTCATCCTTATAAAAATAGCAGGCGACACGTGTGCAAGAACGCCGTCACTATTATTGAGAAAGAAATCTCCGTCATCAAGGACAGCTATTGGCCCGATTTATAGGAAACCACCAAGGTGGAGTAAGTTTCTGCGAATGAAAGTTTGACATCCACCTCAATGAAGTCGTACGGATACATAGTAAAGCTATACATCATTCTCAGAAACTTCGCTGTTTAAGAAGAATCGTGGACAAGGAAAATTGTTCTTCAACTGCGAAGATTCTGAGAAAGCTGTATAGCTTGTCTATGTAGCCATACAGCTGCATTGAGGTGGATGTCAAACGTTCCCTCTCATCAAAGAAAGTGTGCAAGAGGACAGTTTAAAATGTGCAGTTGTCATTCCCTTGTTGCGGACCGTACTGCACGTGAAATACGCGCGCAAACTTTGTTTTGTTAACTTTAGGCTTGCGCGATTATCTTGCTATGCTTTCACCAGTGTCGGGCTTTTGCATACCAAAAATTTTCCCGCCGTCCCCCCCTGCCCTGTTACACGTTAATTGAACCGCACCTTCGTTTTATTTTTTTTTCTACAAGTCGCGTATAAATAAGTGTGGTTCTCTTTGAATAAACAGTCGGAAGTTGGAACCTGTGTCTGTCGTATCTTATCTTCCTCCACGTCGGTTTAGCGCTACCCTTTATTTCCAGTTAATACGTAGCCCGCTTTGTCTACCAACCTGCTCACTACCCGGGACATTAGAACACACTGGTCCTGTATTAACTACAATACGTGACGTGTCAGTGCTATGCTGTTGCCACCCAGCTGTACTGCAGGTATGGAACGGTGAAGGTCACACCACATAGTCTTTGTTACTTGCTGTACCCTTTTCGTTGGTGCCTAAACAGTTTGGAATCACTTTCCTGTTACATCATGGAAAATACAGATGTCACTTCTCTGTAGACGTCACATCTCTTTTTAACTGAGAAGTCCCACCTTTGTGCTTTTATTTTAGCTGTTAAATGTACAATGGCAGCAAAAGATCAGGTTAAACATTATATAAAGATGTTCAATACAGTACATCCAAATTCACTGGTTGCAGACTCAGACAGAAAAAATTGCTGATATGGCGCCGACTTGCTTATATATACGGCGCTACTGGAAGGCCAAAACGCCTGTTAATACCCACTCCCAATAGCGCCAGGAAAGTTCCGGTAAATGAACTGCAGTGTCCATGTCCTAGCAAGACCCTATGACTCTATACACCTAGGTGCTCACCCATTGTAACCAACCTGAAACACAGCCACTAACATCTGAAGAGGTCATTCTACACCATCAAAGTAGTGCATGCAGCTGACCTCCACTGCAAAGTGCAACAGTCAGTAGCCTACATGACAGATGTTATTAGCAACTCACAAGCAAGTTGCATAAGCCTTAACCTTTAAAAGTCCTAAATGCCATATTACTGTGTTCAGCGAAGTGTTTTTCACACTCCAAGCGAGAAAACGAGAACCTCAAGCTATCACACTACCCCAAAGAAAGGATCGCCCTTGGGACTATCGCAGCATGGGGACTTGGGACTTGGGACTATCGCAGCATGGTCAACAATCAAGTTTTAACCAATATATTATCTCTGCGGAAGCACATGCCGTTTATTTTGACAAGTTTATGTATTCATAAAAACGGTCGAGATGAGCTCCCTCGTTGCTACTAAGGCACATTATTGCTTCCACTATTATGTGACAAAGTGTGGACCTAAATGGTGATAACGTTGCCTTAACGATTATGCTAACGCAGGCTGGCGGGCTAAGCGATTAACTTATGAACAAAAATACAAGTAAAACTCTTTTGTTTCTGAAATTTCTTCTCGGTGATTTCAGCTTAAACCAGGTTCTATTCTCCTTTCCGTGCAGTGTTTAAGCCCACATGATGACTCAGTGCACGCTTTCAAGAGGAACTGTGCATATCATAGCAACCACTTTTTTCTTTAAACCATGCACCTAATTAGTCCGAAATCACGGCCTTGATGTCGTAGGGAAGCGTAGGGCACCCGACGTAAGGTTGTGCCCCCTTTCACATGCATAAAACCCATTCAAACGATCTTCAATATGAGGCACATTTTTATTTTCAAAAACTGAAACATTACAATAATCTAATATTGTCAATAATCCCTGGCAATAAAGACAATAGCCAGTGCCTAAAAAATTATTGTGACGAGAAAGATGGTACCCTATACCGGAAACACAAAACTTCCAATGAGACATAACCATTGCACATCTGGAAAAGGCTTTTCTCCAATCTATTTGGTAGTGGTATATTCTCTAGAAGTATATTTTTTTATATCAAGTTGTGTGTTTTGAAAAAGAGTGTGTTCGTTGATGTGCAATGCTGTGCACAAGCTACTTGAAAGAGACTTCCACCTTAACAGGTCCAAAGGAGACCTACATGTTTTAAGCCATTGTTCTTGTGTGGGTGCACTTATCCATGGAACGAGAGCCCAACGCAAAGTATAACTGAGCCACACGCGTGGCAGCGGATTGTTCGGAGACGATAATTGACCAAGCGGGGCAAGCATTGCTACGCTTATGCACCAGACGCCCGATACGCACGCAGTTTCGATGTTGTAGCAAGTTCAAGTTGAATGCACGGTTTTGGTGCGACTGATACACATGCACAAACACATGCACCAACATACACATGCGCGTTATCGAACGACCGGAACACTTAAAAATTCACTGCAAGTGCGGGGCGTGAGAGTGTTATTTCAGTTTCAGCCATTGTACCCTCAATCGGAACACAGGTAGCCTTTTTTACCAGTGCAAATTACCGAGTGATCGCTTTGAAAAATGCGAATCTCTGCAGTTTAGTGTCAACTGCTATGTGCCTCGGCTAAAAGCGACCTAAAGCGTACCACTACACTCCAGGTCCAAAAAGGATGCGAAGAAGTACAATTTTTCAATTCCTTAAGATCTACCACCTACAAAAAAAAAGAAATCGTAACTACTGTAAACTCACCTTGGAGCGGTGGACCGCGTGTATTGGGGATTAGTTGCGATGAAGAAACGTTTAGCCCACGTAGCTGTATGATCCAACTGTGCTCAACAAAAAGCCTAGAAACGGCTCAAACACTCTGGCTCTTCGATTTAAAGACTCGAAGTCCCCACGGATAGTTCGCGGGTGTCCGCGGATTCCCGGAGCCAGAAGGATACCCAGGAAAATCAAATACCTGACAGCTTTTCAGGAAGTCTGCGGTGAGTTTGGGATTGTAAATATAACGGCCACACTGTTGGTGCTACGGCACGCAACATCCGCGGTCAAAAGGCGCACGCAAAGATGTTAGGGCTAAACGGCGACGCAAACCTCTAACACGGAACGGATCCGCCGTGCTGGTTAAGTACACACAAGTAAGCAAAGTTCACTTAGCTTAAATCACAGGCGGCATATCTTCATCAAAAAGATAATCCATCGTTTTCAAAGCAATTAAAACAAAGCCTGCGAACTTGCGTGAACGATTCCAGCATCTTGGCGGCCACCGGGACGTGAAGGCGATGCCGGCGACGGCGATTGTGCAGGAAGGAACAGTGGCGTACTTTTGCGGCCTTTTGGTTTCGGATCTGTCTTTGTTTTGGATGCGGATCGTCTCTTGCTCGGGGGTATGTCCCGCGGCGTCGGCGTCCGCACTCACACTACGCATGCGCAACTTTCCTCCTTCCCGCTCTCCAACAGCTGCGCGTTACTCTCTCCACTTCTCTCCTACCACCTGCTTGCGCTTCTCCTGCGTTCTCGCTTCTACTCTCGCGGCGCATGCGCTCCTCTCCACCTCTAGTCTCCTCTCCTTCAAGTGTGAATATAAAGCGGGTAGAGCGCTGCGCGCGTTCAGTGCAGCGCTTGCTTCGGTTTACTCCGTTGATGCTTCCGATGAAGTGTGATGGAAGCAACAGTCCCGTCAGTGAGTGGCCTGACGCAAGCACGCGTCAGCATCAGCCCAAACACTAATACCAACGTTACGTCCACTCAAGACAACGCTGCGAAGCGAAGGGCACGCGACGCTGAACGCAAACTCTTGAAGCGAGCGGCGGACCCTGAACTTCGTCAGCGCGAAGCAGCTTCGAAGCGTCAACGTCGAGCAGCGGATCGTGAGCTTCGGCAACGTCAAGCAGCGTCGGTTCGAGAATGTCGAGCGGCGGTACCGGAATTTCGACAATTTCCCCCAAACCCAACTGCTCACACAACAGAACGCAACGGAACCCCCCGATGCTCACATCCTACTCAGGGTTTCTTTCGGGAAGATGGGGTAATTTTTTTATAACGTAGTTCATAGAACTAGACTGGAAGTGAACAAAATCCTTCGAAATAAATTCTGGCTTGAACACAGACACTTTAGCAATGTAAATAGATAGATAAGGTAGCTTTACAAAACCAATAAGAAGAAGCGAAGAAGAAGTAAAGAAGAAGTCATGAACGTTCCAGTTCTATTAATGATCATTTCTTTCTAGAATAAAATATGTGTTCGTCACAACGTCGCCACGGCCTCTCACGATTCCATCGTCCCAATGGTACCGTCACCAGGATTTCGAGAAGTCTACGTCATCGAAGCTACCAGCCTCCCCTGCGTAAACGGGCTGGCTGCAAGTAAACCTTGATCGACAAGCGTCGCTGGAAGGACCAAAGCCATGGAGCAGCATCGCAGAATCACGGCAACAGGCGAGTCCTCAGTGCGCTATTCCGTAAAAACATGAACAGAGATATACTCGTGAATAAGCGCAAAACGCTGCGAGGGCAAGCTTCCACCATTGTTAATGAGGTTGATCACAAACTTCGTAGCCAGGTAGATCGGAGCGCATTGGTAATGCTACGTAACCAAATGACAAGAATCTCGGAGGCTCTAAAGCAAGTGGACAGCCAAGTAGAGCAAGTTTTGACAGTAGAAAATGCAGAAGCCGAGTTTGAAAGAGTGCTCGAATATGAAATGAAGATAGTAGGTACCTTATCCAAGATTGCCTTGAAACTCAAGGAATACGAGCCGAGTTCTCGCCCAGCCTATAGTGATGAAGAAAATAATGCCAATATTCACATGCAAGGTACTAACCTCACGGAACCAAGTGACATAGTGAAGCTACCAAGGCTCCAAATGATCAAGTTTGATAAAACCAGGAAGCTATGGCCCGGTTTTGGAATCAATTCAAAACGAAAGGACATGGCAGAGAGAGGATACCAAAGACGTAAAAATTTAATTACTTGCTTGCATCCCTAACAAGGAAAGCTGCGTCACTAGTTGAATGGTTTCAGTTCTCAGAGGAAAACTGTCATCACGCCGTAGAACTGGTGCGGGAAGCCTCCGGCAAAGTAGAGAATCTGCGAGAAGTTTAGATAAAGGAGCCCACAAGCCTCGAAGCTGTCAAGAGCAACAAAGACACACACGGTAGCCAAGTGGCTTAATAACATTCTACAGCTAAACAAACCAGGACTCCAAACATTGGGAGTAAAATTGGGAAGCTACGCGACAATGCTACTAACATTGATCAAGAAACTTTGCCTTCTGATATGATGGTGGACTTCAAGATGAAGGAAGCCACCAAAGAAACAAACATTACGGGATCATCGCTGTCTGCATCGGACGCCAGTGTTCAAACAATCCTTAGACTGTTAGATTTTCAGCAAATTCACATCAGCAGCAGGGAAGAAGAATTACGTCCGAAGCAACAACCCAGCGGACGACCATCGCGCGCCCAGGATGAACGTCAGACCTACGTGCAGGATGTCAAGTTTCCAGAGCATCGCAAGCAAAAAGTGCGTGTTCTGTGAAAAACAAGGACATTATGCAGAAGACTGCCGACGGAAAATTACGCTGAACGAAAAGAAGGCTGTGCTTCAACGGGAAAACCGATGCTTCCGATGCACCAGACGAAATCAGACGGCGCGAATTTGCCGAGCCAACGTTCGCTGCAAGACCTGCAAAGGAAGACACGCCACTTCAATGTGCTGCCGCAGAAAACGCGACCATGACAGGAGCGATGCACAAACGATTCCTAAGGGCCAGGAAGAGACAAGCTAAGCTGCATCCAGCCGGTCGTGCAATATGCACACTCAAAAGATAGACATCTCTTAGTGCATCTTGCCACAAACTGCTCTCTCTTGGACGGAAGGGCCGAAATCTGGCAGCTATGCAAGAATAATGCTTGACACTGGGAGCCAACGATCCTTCATTCTTCAAAGCTTGTCACAAAAACTTGGATGTAAGGAGAAATGAACGAAAAGGGTAACCGTTCGGTCGTTCGGGGGTGGTAAGAAAGACATGAAAATGAGAGTTGTGGAGGTGAAAATTAACAGGTAACCGTCCGAAGGAGACATTATAATTGATGCACTGAAACAGACATTATCTCCAAAAACACGTTGTACGAAGTTCAAGCTCTAGGACTTACTTTGGCAGATGATCCTGACACAGCATTCCAAGACTGGGGCCCTAATAACAACATCATTGCTCGTCGGAGCGGATTATTATTGGTCGATCGTTACGGGACGAACACAACGGCTTCAAGACACAAGTAATTGCCGCGGAAACGATTTTAGGGGAACGTTACATTGGCCAACACAATTTCGAGCCCAACCAATCAATTCGTCAACATTGATGGTACTGAAGGTAACCACTACGAATGACGACATAAACGAAGAAGTAAAAGGGTTTTGGAGCTAGAATCAATAGGCGTCATCTACAAAATAGCTCACACCTTGACAACAGACTACGATGGAGTACATACGTGCATGAAAGACACCATGGCTTTCTAGAACGGGTCGTCACGAAGTCAGGCTTCCTTGGAAGGAACACGTCACGTTGGACGAAAACAATCGGTCGCCGAAAAGGGACTTTTACAAGTAACCAAAAACTACTTAAGGACACCAAAAATCTTCAAGCATACGATAAGGCAATACGAGAGTGTATAGAATCAGGTATGCGAGAAAGTGAGCGCAGAAGAAGACAAAAAAAGAAAAAAAAATTGTTTACTAGATGCCACATAAGCCTGTGATAAGATTCGAATCGCGTTTGATGCATCTGCGAACCGCACGGCAGGTCGGTCGTTGAATGACAACTTAGGGACTGGACCAAACCTTAACCATGACATCGCATTCCTAATGATGACTTTCAAGCAACACAAAATATTTATGGCTGCAGACGTGGTGAAAGCTTTTCTTCAAATAGCCATCCAGGAAGACGATTGGGACACACTTCGTTTCTTGTGGTGGAAGGAGCTACCTTATAAGACTACTTATAAGACTACCTTATAACACTACCATATAAGACTACCATAGAAAGACTACCTATAAACCTTATAAAGTTGCATCAAACGTGTTACACTCACGCCCCCCCGCAGACGTATGTTTGCATCAGGAAGCAGCGATTGTGCAGTGAAAATAAATTACTTGTATGGCAGTGCTTCTCATGTACAGTCGTTCAAATGCTCCTGTGGAGGTTCCTTGGTCAGCCCGCTACTGGTGCTAGCAGAGCTGAGCGATGAAGATGTGGAGGCGGCGGCGAATTGCAGCAGCATGTGTCTGCTGCATACGTTGCTCGCCCAAAGGCAAGAGCATGTCTCAGCTTCGTGACTCATTGTATTGCCGTTTGCGGACCATGAGCTTTGGCGCCAACGTTTAATATCCAAGGTTCAGTAAATGCGGGGACCATAGACATCCAGAAAAGTAGCAAAAAGGAACACGCCAATTGCTTCAGAGAGTGTAGAGAAGGTGTGTTATATGTGATAAAGGTCTCATGTGGCAAAGCAAATGCAGGGCAAACGGCTGCAGCCCTAAAGATCGGCTCAGGCAGCACACCAACACTTTACGGACAGTCACTTGCAGAAATTTTGCTGCACACCGTGCAAAGTGCCAGCAATGTGAGCTCGGCAGACCAGCATTTGTTAACAGCGTTATCTTGAGGCAGTATCATCAGGACCGCACGAGGGAGATGCACGAGGCATTCGTTGTCGAAAAAGTGGGAGATAGTTGCGTGAGCACACCTCCATCTAAGTATTCGAGAGGGATATAGAATTCTTGGAATCATGATCATGTACTCCCACGTGGCTACTTTCATTTCCACAATCAACTTCCTTTTGTCATTTTTGTAACAGTTTTCCTTCTCTTTGTTTCCGATTATGGCGTATAATTTTTGTTCTTTTAAAAAAACTGACCTGGCAGTTCAGCGCATTGTTTGCCTTTCCTCCCCGTCGTACCGTTTTTAGCACTGCTTTTATGAGTACCACCATACACCATACCATCAAGCCCTTCTCAGTTCTATTGTTTAGTTGGTTTTATATTACCGGGCTCCATTTCAGCGGCGAGCAGTTCAACTTCCTTCCATCAGCACTTCCCCCTGGTCGCTGTTTGAATTCGACAAATGAACACAAAGTGGTTAAGACAAACAATCCGCCGAAGAAGAGTAGAGGGATTATACTCCTGGGCACTACACCACGACATGAAGGTGCTCTTTTGCCCTGGGACGTTGAGTAGTGGCTCTAGATCAAACCCCGCCGTTACGGCATGTCGTCAGAACAAGCGAATTTCAGCCGTACGCTAGGGCAGAACGAGGCTTAGCTGGAGAATCACAGTTTACTTTAACGTCGCATAGGGTTGAGCATTCTGACATAAACAGGTTCGACCACGCGGGGTGGACTTGAGTACCACCTTCATCTTCAGAGCAGTGTGGAAGTTTTGACTAAATTAGCATACGCTAAAAAAGTGGAAGATAGTATATATGGGAAGTGTGGCTTTACGTACGTCAGGGAATGACTGTGCAAATAGTTGGAACGACGTTTTAGCGTGTTAGCATTGGTAGAAGTCGCATACAGTCCCGTGCCGGTGTCTGCCTCAGCTGTCAAGGGTGGCAGGTGGCGCTTATAGCAACGTCTCTGTGCCCTCCTTACATCGACTAACAGATGGCCTAGAAGAAAGGAATGGCTATACTAACCCACTGAATGTAAGGAAGCGCCAGCGATAGTAAGTTGCTAATGGCAGTTCAGTGACAGGTGACAGCAACTCGGTCCTCGAAAAGATACAGCTTAGTGAAGTCACAAGCAGCGGTGAGGCTCATTCTTATACAAATAGAGGGAATTAACCATAATTAAATCGAGAAAAAGCTTCAAAGAGGCCTCCTAATTTCAGTATATCTAGTGGTCGGGCCGAGTCGGCCACCGTTTCGATCAAGCACAGCTGATCTTCGAAACTAAGCTGGTCAGAGCTCTCCCTCATAACTTTTTGGAAAGGTAAAGACTCAAGGGTGAAGCGTGGAAAGGTTTCAGCTGCTCAGTATGTTCTTGATAGTCCCGGGCTGTTCACAGAAAACGCAAAGTGCAGATGATCGTGTCCGGACAAACGGGGGAAGTCTCGTGGGGTGCGGTAAGGTGCTAATTTGGAGGGCATAAAATATTCTTCAGTGGTTATTCGGTAATGATTTGTGGGGGGAGGAATACACTATTCGAGAGAGCCTATATTGCTGCGCAATTTCCTTGTATGTGAATACACGCTGCCTGCTCTCGGAATCGGCTTAATCAGCGCATGCACGGCTGCCGGAATTTCATACCACAAGGTTGCTAATCTCATTCTCGGGGATGGCGCTGTGAGCTTGGCCGCAAACAATTCGAATTGACGTTTAAGCGGTGAGTGCAGAAGTTCATGTGAGGTGCAACAGCCAGGTCTGCGGCGAAGATAAAGTTACCGCCAGACGTCTCGGTTTCTCGAGCCTTTCACCACTAGTAAAAAAAGCGCCAACTTTATTGTTTTTCAAGTAACTGTGAAAGAGAAACAGTGCATTGGTCTCTTCACCTGTCGCTGGCGATGACCATGCAATAGTTTTATAATTTTATCCCTGTATCTTCCAACTAGATTTTTTGTTGCCGACGAATATATTCGTAAACGTTTGTTTGGTGGAGTTTCTTTGAGCTCTCCTGGCGTAGTCACAGTTTTTAGCAATTCCGAAACGTTATTTATTTACTTATTTATTTAGTACATACCGCAGGCCCAGTTTGGGCCCGATCAGGAGGGGCAATACAGCACATACAATACACGCAAATAAACACACAAAAATATAGCCCCGCATTATGGCAAACAAAATATCAAACATAGAAACAACAGCAAAAACGAACAATTCACTACACAAATCGAGCAACCGCTAGTTAAAGAAAAAGAACTATACATGGAAACAAGAATACGTAAAAAAACAGTTCACTACACAAATCAAGGAACCGCTAGTTTAAAACAAAATCACTAAATTAGATCTATGCTATGGGTAGACTGTAGTGATGACAAAGTCAAGCTGTTCCAATCCGTTATCGTACGGGAAAAAACGAGTTTTTAAAAAGATTAGTTCTGGCATTATAAGGTGTTAACGATTTTTCATGTCGATGTCTTGTTAGTCGTGTCACCAAAGGTTGTAGGAATGGCTCAGGATCAATGAAAGCTGCCTGTTATACAGCTTAAAAAGAAACTTAAGTCTGAAATTTTTCTCCGCTTTTCAAGGGATTGAATACCAAGTTCAGTCATTAAATTTGTGGGCGAGTCGCTGTTATATATTTAGAAGTTACAAAATTCATTGGTTTCCGCTGGATACTTTCCAATGCTTGAATATTTAGTTTTGTATGAGGGTCCCAAACTGTGCATGCATATTCAAGTTCGTGTCTGATAATGGAAGTATATGCTAGAAGTTTGGTATCTGACGGAGCACCCTTTAACTTGTGCCGGAGAAGGCAAAGCTTAGGAAAAGCTGATGCACATACGTTCGACACATGGTTATTCCAAGAGAGAGTATTTGAGAGTGTGACCCCAAGATATTTATATTCATTTTTTTATTCATTAATTTTTTTTTCATTTTTATTCATTATTTTTTTTTATTCATTAAAGGACGGGATGGAAGAGTATAGGTGAAGGACAGGCTCTTGCGTTTGTTGGTTATCTTCATGAACACAGTTTTGTCGGCGTTTAGCTTCATATCCCACTTATCACACCATGACTGAATAATATGAAGGTTAAAATTAAGTTGCTCTTGGTCTTCTTTGCAAGTAATTTAACTAAACAACACGCAATCATCGGCAAACAATTTAATTTGAACTTTGTCTGTTACTACGGCAGCAATATCATTGATGTAAACTAGAAAAAACAAAGGCCCCAACACACTTCCCTGCGGAACACCAGAAGTTACTGGTAGACGAGTAGAAGTTATCGAATCAATGCTAACAAACTGAGTGCGGTTAGTTAAATATGAAGAAACCCAGTTTATCAAAATTCAGGAATACCAATTGTTTCTAGCTTGTGAATTAGTTTGCCGTGATTAACAAGATCAAATGCTTTCCTGAAGTCTAAAAAATGGCGTCCACCTGGCCTGCTTTATCAAGAACAGTTGCGAAGCTGTGGATGACTGTAGTTAGTTGCGTCACTTTAGAGAGGCCTTTCCGGTAACCATGCTGGCAGGGGTGAAGCAAACCGTTGGTGTTCAGGAAATTGGTAATGTAAGTAGCTATTCTATGCTCAAGTAATTACAGCAAGACGACGTTATCGAGACGGGACGATAGTTAGGCACTGGGGCAACATCACCTTTTTGAACAGAGGCACAACAGGTGCCGTAAGCCAGTCTGGAGGTAGTGTAGCCGAAGCAACGGATGCACGGAAATTAATAACAAGATACTGGGAAATCATTTCAGCATACCGGTGCAAAAAAGTATTTGGTATACCGTCAGGCCCAGCCAAGGATTTAGTTTTTAAGTTAAGAAGCATGAAAAGAACGCCATGCGGAGATATAAAATCAGATTCCGGGGACGAAGACAGCGACGTGATGGGGCGGAGTACGGAATTCGGTACATTGGAAAAGACACTATGAAAATATTCATTGAAATGATCAGCTATTTCTTGTTTATCAGTCAAAACCACGTCACCACGCTTTATTTGGTTGATCACGTTCTTTTTCTCCCTTAGGAAGCCCCAAAATTTTTGTGGGGCATTACGAATAAAATTAGGCAAGGTTATTTGGAAATAACGACGTTTCGAATGTTTCAGGGTTTTGTTGAGGGCAGTTTGGGCCACCTGTACGGCCTCACGGGGGGCGCGTCTTCTCCTCATTCGTTTAACCTTCCTTTTAAGGTGTATGACGTCACGCGTAACCCAGGGTGTTAATTTGACAGTTTTTTTACTTTGTTCGGAATAAAGTTACGAAGGCAATAAGCACATATTTCCTTGAACCGGCTCCATAATTCTGTGGCGTTAGTACCATTGAAATCGCTAAGGCATAAGTCGAGGTAATCGAGCACGCTTTCGTCCCTTGCACGCGAGAAATCCTTTACACACACCTTTTTAGAAACGGAAGAAGGGCGCATAGCACCCAGATAACAAGAAAAAAACACCATTTTGTGGTCAGACAAACCAGGATCAACAGATGCAGCATAATGTTTAATAGAGCGACTAAAAAATCCAAATCAAGCACGGAAGACGACGTAACATCAACTCAGGTTGGATCAGTGACAATCTGTAGAATGTCATGACTAAACATATTGTCGAATAAATGGTGGACAGGTGAACCACACGCAGGGTGGGGAAAATTCCAGTTAACGCTAGGGAGATTAAAATCACCAGCTATAATGATCCTACTGTTCCTGTTAAACGTGTTAATATGATCATGAAGGTCACTCAAAAATTTAGCAGGAGAGTCCGGTGCGCGATACACTGCACAAAGTAACAAAGACCGCACCCAGCAGGAAAGCTTCAAAACGATGCTTTCGTGATCGTCAATCTGACGGACAAGCTCAGCTGATATACTACTTTTAACCAAAACCGCGACGCCACCGCCTCTCGTGGGTCTATTACGACGAAACACTTGGTAAGATGGTGGAAATACGTCATGGTCATCAATTTCAGCACGCAGCCAAGATTCTGTTATGACGACCACGTGGGGTTTGTAGACCAGAAATATTGATTCTAGCTTATCTGCTTTATTTGCAATACTGCGAGCATTGATGTTTAACATGCGGAAACCTTTATCAAGAGTTGGCGCAAGTCAGTCATTCTTAGTACAGTTCGTTGTACATGCGTAAATTATTCCGTGTCTAAGATATAATTAATAATACACACAAATATAAACAATACACCATGTTTATTAAGACGCATTTTATGAGGTATGATGCGAAGTGTTAGAAGTGTTTGCACCTGGGTATTGCAGTCTGCAAAGAAAAAATGGCCTGTGGCAACGGTAGAAATAGACAACCAATAAACAAGTAACAGGTGTTTGGTAAGTCTACGAAGGTAATGGAAACAATAGAACAATTGGAATATCTCACGCCTCCTCGCCGCCCGACATTCTTCCACTTGTACTATCATAATTGTACTTTTTTATTTGGTATATGCTGCGCTTCACAACCGCCGTAACACCGATGAAGTGAATTAATAGGACTTTTCTTCTTAACTCTAAATGAGATTGTAAACCAGTTTCCTCAACAACCCGAAACATTAGGAGGCTTGAGCAGTAAATACACGAGCGGGAACCTGAAAACCTCCAATAAATATGGCAGGTTCCGAGCATTTTTCCTAGAACAATATCTTATTGGATTACGCATAATATTTTCTGCACCTTATCTTGTCACCAATCGATTTTTACAGCGTGTTGATTTAAAGAAATCACGTCATTTTTTCTACATCAGATAATTACCCATATTCTGTTTTATTACTCGCAACATGGGATTCTTCCATTTATTGAAACTTTACGTTGCTCTTTACAGGTGAAAATGCACAAAATAAGTTGTACTTTAGGACAGAGTAATGTTGGAATTTGGAAAAGACAGATGAATCAAACGGTTTAGAGTATTGACAACCTCATTACCGGAAATACTGCTGCAGAAAAAAAATACGCTCACCAAAAACGTGTCACACAAAAAATATTGCACGTGCAGCCATCATGTGCTCAATTCGTTTATGTAGTGTGCAATACGTTTATGTATCACGAAGGCGACGAAGAAAGTCTATCCGATTAGGCGTAACACTATAGTGTTGTTTATATCTGACAAGCTAACATTTTTTATATATTTTTTATATATTTCAATTATAAGTAGTTTCGGCTTTCGCAACAGACTATAAAGACATGATGTTCAAGTAACTACTTCTATCAGCTACGACTCCGCTAACCTAACTAAACACTCACACACTATGCATTAAATCCCATGCATTTAGTTCTTTTGGATATTTAATTGCGTCCACGTCGTTGAAAGAGCGTGGATGGCGTACCATTTACTAAGATACCGTCATGAGCTATAAAAGCAACGGCGCCTGTACAGTAATGTTTGAATCGTTTTCGTAGCCTCTTTTTAGGTCGCTCAAGCATTGCGAGAACAGTGTGCAGGACTACCATTTTCATTGAAGCAAGGAATGGTTCGCTCCAAAACACCTTCTGAGCACTTTGTTTCCGTTTTTATTTCAGGATTAGACCCAGCTGGAATGTTGTTTGAAAACACGAATGCATCCCTATCGCGTCACGATGCTAAGTTTGTTGATGTGATGCACACAAACATGGGAGACATTAAAACGTTACAACTCGGCCTTCGCGGCGCTCAAGGGCATGTGGACTTTTACCCCAATGGAGGAAAGTACCAGCCCGGCTGCAGAAAACACCCAAATATAAGCATATTTCCCCTGCCAACGGACTTCAGCACATTTACCATGCCTAATGCGTATTCTTCAAATCAGGTGCTTTTGTCTGTCATGGGTGAGAAATGTTTTCATATCTTAACCGCCTTTTTTTACAGGTTCCCTATAATTACCGACATGAGAAAATTTACGATTATTAAAAAAATATCATACCTGAGAAATATGGTTTACATAAATGTAATCTACTTCATCAGCCATGCCGGCGACGTACAATCAGTTTTGCTATACCTTTTTAGGGTTTTCAAAGCGCAGCTCCAAAAGACTGCTTGGAAAGACAAACACGGAAAAACAGCCAGTTTTTAATCACTGGTTTATTGTATAAAGCACCCATTTTGAATTTAGAGGTACGGAAAAGAATCCACGAATAATCAGAACCGCAAGAACAAATATGCTAAGCAGTACACGTTTTTGCCGCGCCGTTATAAAGCCACGGGCTTCCAATAACGCCATCTCTTTTGGTGATATAGCAAGCGACTCTTGAATGAAAGATCCATGCGGATTTGATACGTTCAACCGCTAATTCAACTACTCCGGGCTATTTCACCTTTATTTTACAGCAATGTCTTGCGGTAAATTAAACAAACCACACACCCGCATTTGCCGCACCGCAAGGTTTGTCTTTGTTAGCCTAATGTATTATTTTAAGGCCGGACCATAAAAAGAAAAGAAGGGTCCAGTATTCAAGACTATGTCATCAAAACTGACCAAACTCGCAATCCGACAGTGGTAATACTCTACCTTCCCCGGATATCGCATAATCTTAAAACGGTTGAAAGTTGCGCGAAGGTCGCGTTTTCTTTTCTGCGCGGAAGAAGGTATTGCAATACCTTCTTCCAGACGATTCCGGACGATCTGCAACAAAGCGGGTAAATCAGTTCCTCCCCAGGGCTCCATGTGTCCGGTCACTAAATAAAAAAAAGCCAGTGCGCAGGATGTCCCGAATTCAAAGCATGTGTAATATTAAGATTCGAAAGTGTTTGCGACAGCCCATCACTGCTAATCATCACACTTGCTACCTGACTCAATTATTATTGAAGGCGCACCGTCTGCGGATAAATAAATGAAATAGCGTAAAGAAAACAATTGTCCGGACATTGCCTGCATATCGTAAGTGCGCATTACAGCGCTTTATAAGGGAGCAATCAAACCCAAACAAGATATTTTTAATAGACTCCTAAAGTGACAGTTATTGCGTGTGATTTCGGAAATTACTATGTAAAACATGCTCAGTTGTAAATGTACGATAGGCCGGATAACGTATATTTCATTGTCTTAAAACACAAATGTCTGTATTTAACTTCACTTTTTGATGTTATAGTTTAGTTCGTTCTAAAAGTTTTGCTCTGAATAATTCATTCAGTATTTTGCATCCCAATTGAAAAATCCGACTATCCCCTATTGGTTCTGTTTTCTTGTGATGGATATTTGTTCTTCACCCCTTACCCAATATCGTATGGCTTTTACTTTAAAACTGCAGAAACTATATCGCGAATGACAATCGTATAGTTTAAATATACACGCTTTGTACATTATGTCCAATTCTTGGTATAACACTGTGAAATTTCTCTTTCAGAGTCAGTGGCCTGCAGCCACTATAGAGCGCCGGACATGTTCACTGAGTCATTGACAAATCACAATTGCAATTTTACGTCATACCCCTGTCCCGGTGGTTGGAAAAACTTCACCGAATGCAAAAAAGAGTTCGAAAAAAACGAAACAGTCAAGGGTTTAATGGGGTACTACAGTTACACTAAAAATGGGCGAGGAAAGCAGTATCTGCAAACCAATGGGAAGCCCCCGTATTGCAATAACACGGTGAGCGGTGAAACCGCTGTGTGCTGAAGAAGAAAATTGTAATTGGGTATAATTATACGTGTTTTCTGAAATAAAACATTCTCTCTACATAATCTTTTCGGTGGACACATGGTATTAGTGTGTCTTTGTAACAGTCAAAGACAGCAGGATGGTTCTGTTAGCATATTTTTTAAAGAACATTTGTATTTGAAGATTGATTCCAACATCGACAAACAACATAGAATTTGCTACACTCGTACGGGGTTATAATGAGTTGCATCCACTATATCAAAACAGTCACTTTACGCAAAAATAATAGAATGAGGTGAATATACACGGCATATCATATCTTAAGCGTGCGCGCTTACACACACATAGACGCACACTCTATTATCACCATAGAATTTGCTACATTCGTACGGGTTATAATGAGCTGCATCCACTATATCAAAACAGTCACTTTACGCAAAAATAATAGAATGAGGTGAATATACACGGCATATCATATCTTAAGCGTGCGCGCTTACACACACATAGACGCACACTCTATTATCACCATCGTCACCACCATCATTAGCCTTGTTCTGTCTCCTAAACATCTCCAGCCACGAGAGTCAAGTGGTATGTGAATCAATATTTCCACCCAACATTTTCGTAGCTCAAGTCTCCATTGAGTCTTCAGCCGTATATTATTGCGTTTGGGGTCTATTGGCAGTTACTCTTTTGGACAGTCCACATGTTGCCACTCATTCGCATTACATGACCCATTCATGCCCTTCACCTAATATGTATTAGAATGTACTGCACTATAATCTGTTTGCTATACCATGCTGCTGTTTTCATATTCGCCAGCGTGACCACAAGCATAGCCATTCGATGACCTGTTTGGCGGATCTTACTGTTCTTTCAAGTAGATCGGTGAGATACCAAGATACACACATATAGATACGCAAGCACACGCAGGCACAAACAAACACCTTTATATATGCATTTAGAAGAAATTCAGACACAAACCCTCTAGCAAGGTTGCGATCACTTTTGTTGTGAATAGTTCAGCAAAGAGACTTGTTTTCGCCCTCACAAAAGCAAGTATTTCTGCTTAATCATAGGCAACACTCATGGTAGCTACGTTGTTCGAAACTTTCCTTGATTTTCTTACCAGCTTCAAAGTTTCATTACTCATATTTCATCATTGTCATCATCACGAGCCTATCCACGCCCACTGCGGGGCAAAGCCCTCTCCTATTATCCTCCAATTACCTGTGCTAAATGAGACAATTTATCCCCCTAACTTCTTGATCTCATCTGCCCATCTAACTTGCTGCCGCCCCCCGCAACGCTTACCTTCTCTGCTGATCCACTCTGTTACGCTTAATGACGAAAGGTTATCTTGTTTCCGCATTACGTGCCATGCCCACGTCCATTTCTTCTTCTTAATTTCTACTAATATGTCCTTAACACGCGTTTGTTCCCTGACCCACTCCGCTCTCTTTTTGTCCCTTAATGTAACACCTATCATCTTCCGCTCCATTGCTCTCTGAGTTATTTTCAATTTAAGTTGAACCCACGTAGTGAGCCTCCAAGTTTCTGCCCCGTAGGTGAGTACCGGTAAGATGCAGCTCACACACAGATTCTTCCTCAGGGAGTATGGTAGGCTGCCCATCATTATCTGAGAATGTCTTCTGTATGCCCTCCGCTGTATTGTTATCCTTATAATTATCGCTGCCTCGCGGTTAATACGGTTAAAGCTGCCCTTATTTGCCCCTGTCAAGACATGTGAACAGTCCCGGGCATGCATTTGAACATCTTAAAACAACGATTTTAGAATCCGCCTCAAAACGCGCCACGACCGCGAGGTTCGGGAATCTTATCTCATTATACGTTTGGGTCAGCCATACTTGGAATTAATGAAGGCACGGAAAAATAACGTGCTTATCCCTCGATTAAAATTAGCGGCTTCATAATTTTTATAACTATGTTCATTATTCCTACCCTCGAGTTTCCCATCAGAATTCGCAGAAACTCTTAATACAGCAGCTTTATTAGCCTAATGCGGCTCAACAATGCCATTTGTCCTGGGGAAGGAGGCCTCGTTCCCACCACCACTTAAGAATGTTTAACTTTTTGTGATCTATTCATGTTTAACCTTTGTGACCCTACCTATTTCCTGTTCAATTGCTAGCTCGTGAAATGCTCTTTTGTGCCCCCTATCTATTCTCTTCATCTGCGGGGGGCACACCCATCTCCGCTTCCCCCGGAACCAGTCTCCCCAGCCACTGAATACCTTATTGTATACACTTCCATTTCTCTTCAAACCGCGGTGGTCCAGTTTCCCCCATTGTCTGAACTTGCAGCCTCTTCGCCGCCCGGGGGTTGAAAAGAAGGTCCCCTTCTCCCCTGTAGTCATAGTGGCGCTGGCTACCACCCTCAAGTGTCAGATACAGTTGTACTAAATATAAATACCCCAGAAAGCGAAGGAGAACACAGTCGCCCAGATAGCCGAATTGGTAAGGCATTCGAGATCTATCGAAAGGCGTGGGTTCGGTCCCCACTCTGGCGCGTGTTTTCTTTCTTCTTTCTCACATAATAATAATAAAAAATAATAATGCAACGTCACTAACGGTAAAAAATTGTCTAACCATGCTTCTATGGTGTTGTAGACTGCCGGCATTTCTTTGTGTATTTCCTAACGAGTCCCTCATTTCCAAATCCTATTATCGTGCGAAAGCTTAGCGAGGGCCTCGGTTCTGGCAGCCTTGATGCCAAGGTAGCATAAGAGGGTTTCCCGCAAGTTACCCGCTTATGACAGGCTGTAGAACTTCGCGTCACGCCCCGGGGTTGAAAGAAGGTCCCCTTCTCCCCGTGTAGTCGTAGTGGCGCTGGCTACCACCCTCAAGTGTCAGATACAGTTGTACTAAATATAAATACCCCAGAAAGCGAAGGAGAACACAGTCGCCCAGATAGCCGAATTGGTAGGCATTCGAGATCTAATCGAAAGGCGTGGGTTCGGTCCCCACTCTGGGCGCGTGTTTTTCTTTCTTTCTTTCTCACAGAATTAATAAAAAAATAATAATGGCAACGTCACTAACGGTAAAAATGTCTAACCATTCCCCTATGCCTTCTATGGTGTTGTAGAGTGCCGGAATTTCTTTGTATATATATATATATATATTAGATAATATATATATATATATATATATATAATATATTGTGAGCACGATCAGAATCTACAGTCCTGGGATAATCTACTGTGCTTGGACAATCGCCGTGCTCCGATGGGATACCCTATCGTCATCGCTTCATCTTCATCATCTCGGTTTCTGGCATCACCATCACCGCTTCCTGACGGGGACTTCCTGGCTCCTCGGCTCTCAGAATAAACCGCTCTTCTCACGAGTCCTCGACTCTCTCAAGTGGTGGAGGGTGCTTTCGATCCTGCCGTCTACCTCTCCCGATCGCACAGCTGGAGCTTCGATCAGGTCGGCGCTTACCAACTAGCCCCATGGATCGCGAGGGCAGCAATGGTGGCAGCAAGGCTGCAGTTCCCGTCCAGCCCACCTTCACTGTCACCAGCCCCCACCGCGAACCGCCCTTTTTCGCTGGCCTTCGGGGCGAAGACGTTGAGGAATGGCTTGACCAGTTTGAGCGAGTGAGCGCGTTCAACCGGTGGGACGACGCATTCAAACTGAAGAATGTTTGCTGGTCCCTGAATGAAGTGGCGAAGACATGGTTCCTTAACCAGGACGGCTTCTCTAATTGGGAGAACTTCAAGGAGGACATACGTAAGATCTTCGGAACGTCCTCTGCTCGCTCGAATGAAGCCAAAAAGAAACTTGATGCCCGTGTGCAACGCCCGGAGGAGACTTACGCTTCATATATTGAAGATGTCCTCGCGCTATGCCGCCGGTTCGACAAGGACATGCCTGAAACGGAGAAGGTACGCCACATACTGAAAGGTATCGCCCATTTTGCCTTTAATGCTATGGCGATTCAGAATCCCGCTACCATTGCCGATGTGCGAACGATCTGCCAGCGGCTCGACCATCTCCAGTCCATCCGGATTCAACACGACACCTTGCCTGCCTGCCCCTCTGGCTATGCCGAGCTCCGTACTCTGATTCGCGACATCATCCGTGAAGAGTTGCATCAGCGTGACACACCCTGCGCTCAGAACAACTACGGTCGCGCACCTGGTCTTCGTGACATGATCAGAGAGGAGCTGGTGTCCATGACAACTCTTCCTCGGCCATGTCATAGTGCTCCTCTTTTCACGCCAACTTACTCTGAAGGCCGTATCCCGATCACCTGTGCCCATGGAGCATATCGTTGTCCCCGCCCTCGCACGGCCAATTGACCGCCCTCTCTGCACCTCCGGCCGCGCCGCCTTTCCATTCAACTTGGCGAGCACCGCGCCCTATTAGCGACCGGCCCGTCTGTTACTACTGTGGCATCCGAGGGCACATTTCTCGCTTTTGCCGTCGACGACAGCTGGACGAGCGCCGCGGCTACGCCCCATACGAGCGAGATAACCGCTTCAACTACGCCCCTCGCCAGCGTGTGTACTCGCCTCCTCCGCCTCGCTCTACGCCCCCGATTGATTCTGATGACCGGCCCCGGAGTCCACGTTCTCCCAGACGCCGTTCGCCTTCGCCTTTCCGCCAGTCTTCATCCCCTCTCCGACCCGCATCACAAGTTTTCGACCGACACCCGGAAAACTGAAAGCAGCAGTTTTCTGGGGGGAAACTGCATCACAGGAAAAATCTCAAAGTCCCCCTGAGTCACCATCGAACACATTAACTGTTTTCATTGAAGGCGTTTGGGTTGAAGCTTTAGTAGACACTGGGGCTAGCATTTCGGTCATTCACGCAGATTTGTGCTCTCGGATACGCAAGGTGACAACGCCATATGATGGTCCTGCTCTACGTGGTGCCAACGGTGGAAGGATTCGACCATCTGGACTATGCACTGCGCGTGTTTTCATTGATGGCATTCGTTACCACATACAGTTCGCGGTATTGTCCCCATGTGCACATCAAGTCATCTTGGGTTGGGATTTTCTGTCATCAGCATCGGCAATCATCACCTGTAATCAACCCACCATTCACATCACTGACCCCTCCCTTGCCAGTTTGTCGGACAGTGCAACGGACCGTCTGGTCGCAACAACTGATTGTGTGCTCTCTCC
This sequence comes from Haemaphysalis longicornis, assembly GCA_013339765.2. Classification (NCBI taxonomy): domain Eukaryota; kingdom Metazoa; phylum Arthropoda; class Arachnida; order Ixodida; family Ixodidae; genus Haemaphysalis; species Haemaphysalis longicornis. The sequence continues at coordinate 105,828,716 of CM023458.1, read as the reverse complement.
CGGCGAAGAAACAGTTTTCTCCGTGTCGTCCGACAGAGTCACCGATGGCGACGTGTTGATTGCACCAGCTGGCAATTTCATTCTGAAAGGAGTCGTTATACCTACTTGTCTCGTCCGTTTTTCATGTGGGTCGGCTTTTGTTGCCGCGGTGAATACATCTGCCGAAGCAATTTTAGTGCCGCAAGGTGCCACTATCGCTTCGGTTTTCGGCGATGAAGAAGCCTGTGTTTCTTCCGCTGTCAACCATTTCGACAGATGAACACGTTTCCCCATCGCCCGCTCCAGTTTCGGCTTTTGACACCGCCATAAGTTCCGACCTTCCGCCAGAGGAGAGGCAAGCATTGCTGCTTCTGCTGACCAAACACCAGGGTTCTTTTGACGCATACTCTTCTGTCCTAGGGAAGACATCTGCCGCGGTACACCGCATCGACACAGATGGATCTTGTATCGTTCGTCGCCGTCCATACCGTGTGTCTATGTCTGAGCGAAAAATAATACAGGAGAACGTCGATGACATGCTGAAGAGAAATATTGTTCGCCCTTCATCAAGTCCCTGGTCTTCTCCTGTCGTTTTGGTACAGAAAAAGGACGGTTCTGTACGATTTTGCGTGGATTATAGGGCACTGAACAAAATAACACGCAAGGACGTCTATCCAATGCCTCGCATTGATGATGCCCTAGACACTTTACAAGGTGCCGAATACTTCTCGAGCCTGGACCTCCGCTCTGGGTACTGGCAGGTTCCCATGCACGAGGCAGACAAAGAAAAAACAGCTTTCGCCACACCCGATGGTCTTTACGAATTTAACGTGATGCCATTCGGGCTGTGTAATGCTCCAGCCAACATTCGAGAGAATGATTGATACAGTCCTTCGTGGCCTTAAATGGAGAACCTGCCTCTGTTATCTCGACGATATCGTCGTTTTTTCCTCGACTTTTGACGACCATCTGAAGCGCTTGGATGAAGTCCTCACCTGTCTTACCAATGCCGGACTTCAACTAAACACCAAAAAATGCCGATTCGCGAGCAAGTCCATCAAGGTGCTCGGGCATGTTGTGAGCAAAGACGGAATTCGCCCTGACCCGGACAAAATTAATGCTGTAGGCAATTTCCCCGCCCAGCCCGCCAAAAGAACTCCGCAGCTTCCTTGGTTTAGCTTCCTATTTCCGGCGTTTCATTCGTAACTTTGCTGTCCTTGCTTCACCCCTCCACAAACTTCTTGCATCCGCTGCCCCATTTGTGTGGTCTGAAGATTGCGAAGCCGCCTTTCAAAAGCTCAAGCATGCCCTAACATCTGCGCCAGTGCTGCATCATTTTGACGAACAACGCAGCCACATGTACTACACACAGACGCCAGTGGACATGGCCTTGGTGCTGTGTTGTTACAACGCAACGCCTCCTCTGTGGAGAACGTTGTGGCGTACGCAAGTCGCTCATTAACGCCTGCCGAACGAAACTACTCAATCACTGAGCAGGAATGTCTTGCAGTTGTCTGGGCCGTACAGAAATTTCGTCCATACTTGTACGGACGGCATTTCACTGTGGTCACTGACCATCATGCGCTCTGTTGGCTTTCGTCGCTCAAAAACCTAAATGGACGGCTTGGTCGCTGGATTTTGAAGTTACAGGAATACGACTTTACTGTGACATACAAGTCTGGCAAGAAGCACATGGATGCGGACGCCCTTTCCCGCTGCCCTGTGTCTCCAGAAGATGATTCGCCGTCTAATGCGGCCCAAGTCCTCTTACCAATGGCACCTTTGGACGATATCAAAATCGACCGCATCGAAGATCTACCGTCCCTTCAACGTGCAGACCGGTACTGCAGAAATCTAATTGAGCAACTTACTGGTTCGACGAAGCCACTTACCAACCGCTTGCGGCGCCAACTGCAAAAATTTCGACTTTTTGACGGTGTTTTATACCATTATAATTACGACCCTACCGGTGACAGGTGGGTTGCCGTCGTTCCGCGATCTCTACAGCAGCATATTTTGAGGGTTTTTATGACGACGCTACTGCCGGACATTTAGGTTTCCACAAGACCTACCACCGCGTGAAAGTCGTTTTCTTTTGGCCTGGCCTTTCCACCAGTGTCGCCAAATACGTCGCCTCCTGCGCGCCCTGCCAGCACCGTAAACGACCAACGTCACCTCCTGTTGGAATGCTGCAACCGCTACCTTGTCCGTCAGCACCGTTCGAAGTCGTCGGCATAGACCTGTACGGTCCTTTGCCCATTTCCACAACTGGTCATCGTTGGGTTGTAACCGCCGTTGACCATCTAACCCGCTATGCCGAAACCGCCCCTCTTCGGACTGGTTGCGCTGTAGAAGTCGCGGAGTCTTTTTGCGCTCCATATTTTTGCGCCACGGACCTCCCCGAGTTCTTCTGAGCGACCGCGGAAAAACATTTCTGTCGGCTACTCTTGCGGAAGTTCTTCGTGCCGCCGACACCGTTCACAAAACTACGTCCAGTTATCATCCTCAAACGAATGGTTTGACTGAACGTTTTCATCGAACACTATCCGACATGCTCTCTTTGTACATCCGACCGGATCACAGCAATTGGGACTCAATTCTTCCGTTCGTGACATACGCATATAATTCCGCAGTTCAGCGCACCACAGGTTTCTCGCCCTATTTTCTTGTCTATGGCCGCCCGCCTCCCTCCGTACTGGACTCAACTTTCTTTGTCGGCACCCGTTGACTGCACGGCCAGTGTTCCTGAACAATCGCTTCCCGTGTCGCTTACTGCCCTGCCGTCTCGCCCGAATGAACACAGAAGCCAGCCAAAACGCCCGCAAGTCTCGGTACGACGAATCTCATCGCGACGTCACGTTTCACCCAGGGGACGCGGTCTTGTTATGGACTCCTGTGCGTCAACCTGGCCTCTCAGAAAAGTGGCTTTCTCGGTACATCGGACCCTACACAGTGCTCGAGCAAACGTCTCCTGTAAATTATCGCGTGGCTCCAACAGTGCCGTTACCGATCGTCGCTGCCGTGGAAACAGAAATCGTCCACGTCTCGCGGCTGAAGCCCTATTGTCCAGCGGTCCGACACAACCTCGACAGCGGCCGGGTGACCGCTTTCGAAGAGGGGGAGATAGTGTGAGCACCAGCAGATATCTACAGTCCTGGGACAATCTACTGTGCTGGGACAATCAGCCGTGCTCCAGATAGGGATACCCTATCGTTCATCGCTTCATCTTCATCATCTCGGCTTCTGGCAATCACCATTCACCGCTTCCCTGACGGGGTCTTCTGGCTCCTCGGGTCTCAGAATAAACCGCTCTTCTCACGAGTCCTCGACTCTCAATATACATAAATATTATATATAGGTCGGCAGTCTATAACGCCAAAGGAGGCATAGGGGTGTGGTTAGGCTCTTTTTTTTTACTACGGTCAATGAAGTTATTATTATTTTTTAACTAAGCGGAAGACAGAAAGAAAAAAACGCGCCCAGAGTGGGGACCGAACCCACGCCTTTCGATTACATCTCGAATGCCTTACCAATTCTGCTATCTGGGCGACTGTGTTCTCCTTCACTTTCTTAGCTATTTATATTTACTAGAAGTGTATCTCACGCTTGAGGGTGGTAGCCAGCGCCACTCTGACTACACGGGGAGAGGAGGACCTTCTTTTTCAACCCCTGGGGCGTGACTCGAACGTCTACAGCCCTTTTCATGAGCGGGTAACTGGCGGGAAGCCCTCTTATGCTACGTAGGCATCAAGGCTGCCAGAAACGAGACCCTCGCTAGGCTTTGCAGAATAAAACAGTAAGGAAATGAGGGGCTCGTTGAGGAAATACAGAAACATAGGTCGGCAGTGTACAACGCCAAAGAAGGCATAGGGCTGTGGTTGGGCTCTTTTTTTACTACGATCAATGAAGTTATTATTATTTTTTTTAACTAAGCGGAAGAAAGAAAGAGAGAAAAACACGCGCCCAGAGTGGGGACCGAACCCACGTCTTTGGATTAGATCTCGAATGCCTTACCCAAATTTGGCTATTTGGGCGACTGTGTTCTCCTTCACTCTTGAGCAGGGGATAACGGGCAGCGTGGAAGAGCGTCTGCGTCCTCGTGTTTTTTGCCAGTCCTTTAGACGACTTTGAAGGTGTACTCTTGTAAATGGAGTACCCAACTGCCTAGCCGCCCGGTGAAGTTCTTTAGGGAAGATATCCAACAAAGGGCGTGATGGTCCATGACTACAGTGAAGTGACGCCCGTACAGATATGGACGAAACTTTTGAACTGCCCAAACTACACCGAGGAACTCCTGTGCTGTTATTGTGTAATTTTTCTCGACAGGTGTCAATGTCCGGCTGGTGTAGGCAATTACCTGCTCAACAGAAGATGTCCTGCTCTGTAACAGAACAGCCCCAATGCAGTGTCCGCTGGCGTCGGTGGTAGCATAGTGGGCGCTGTTTCATCAAAATGGCAGAGTACAGGATGAGAGGTTAGGGCACACTTCAGTTTCTGAAAGGCAGCTTCGCAGTCGTCGGAAATGGTGTGGCAGAAGACAGCAGTTTATGTAGAGGGGAAACTATTGAACCGAAGTTGTTTCGGATGAAGAGGTGGAAGTAGGAGGCCAATCCTAAGGAGCTGTGAAGTTCTTTTTGACGGTTTGTGCGTGCAAAATTTAGTACGGGATTGATTTTGTCAGGGTCGGGCCGGATTCCTTCTTTGCTCACCATGTGACCGAATACCTTGAGTGACTTGCTTGTAAAGTGGCATTTCTTTGTGATAAGAGTCACGCCGACGTTTGAAAGGCAAGTTAACACTTCGTTAAGCCGACGGAGATGTTGGAAAAAAAGTAGAAGAAAATACGACTATGTCGTGAAAGAAACATCGGCACGTCTTTCACTTTAAGCCGCGTAAAACCATATCGATCATGCGTTCAAATGTGGCCGTAGCGTTACACAACCCGAACGGCGTTACGTTAAACTCGTAAAGACCATCAGGCATGGTGAATGCTGTTTCGTGTTTGTCTTGCTCTTGCATGGAAATTTGCCAGTATCCCGATCTAAAATCCAGAGTGGAGAAGTATTTCGCTCCTTGCAAGGTGTCCAAAGAATCATCAATTCTAGGCATCGGATAGACATCTTTCCGAGTTATGGGTTTAAGCACCCAGTAATCCACACAAAATTGTACAGATCCGTCCTTCTTCTGGACTAGAACAACGGGCGATGACCAGGAGCTGGTTGAATGAGAACTATGTTTTTTCTTCAGCATGTCGTCGACATGCTCCTGAATGCTTTGACGCTCCTGCAGTGAGACGCGATACGGGCGACGTCGAATGATACACGAGCCATCTGTGTCGATTCGGTGGGTGGCTGCGGAGGTCTGCCTTAAGACGGTAGTAGAAGTATAAAATAAAATTTCGTGTTTCCCCAGGAGAGCCAAATAGCATTTCCTGTTGCTCTGGGTCGAGATTCGAACTGACTGTTCCACTAATGAGAAAGGGTGAAGGCTTAGTGGTCACCGAATGATCGTCCGACCTAACAGATCCCAATGAGACGACATTCACTGCATCGTCGCACGGAGCACAGGCAACGGTCGTCGCTCGTGGCAAGAAAACCGCTTCGGTTGTAGTATTCGCTGTGGCCAGAAGAGCAGTTCCTGGAGAAAACCGGCCGAGGCAGGGGGGATATTACTACACCATGGAGGGGAGTTTTTCTGTCGCAGCAATGAGTACATGACAGTCGAGAATTTTGTCCGAATTAACCGAGAGTATAGTTTCTTGAGCAGGGAGAAGAGTTAAGGGGCAGGACGCCATCAATCGCAGGTCTCCAGTATCACAAACACTGGCCAGATCTGTATAATTCATATGAATCATCCGTTCACCACAAGAAAGGATAGCAGACGCCGATTTAAGAAAATCCCAGCAAAATATAATTTGATGAACGCATGATGCGAGTACTGCAACTGAATGTTGTGTCGAATGTCGTCGATAAAAACACGAGCTGTGCACAGTACAGATTGTTGAATAATAGCGGAGTTCGCGCATCGTACAGCTGGGCCAGAATAGGGAGATTTTACTTTTAGCAGTCGAGAGCATAAACTTTAGTTAATTATCGAAATACTCGCACCAGTGTCCACAAGAGCGTCAACACTAATTCATTCAACAAAAACTGATAACGTGTTCGACGGTCGATTACGATGACTTCCAGAATTCCAAAGTGACCCAGTTTCGCCCCCAGAAACTGCCGCCTGTAGCTTTCCGTGTCCTGGGAGGAAGGCCCAAGCGGCGAGGTAGAGCGGTGTGCGAAGGGGGTTGGGGAAGATCGTATCGGCGGGCGGGAGCTGCGGTGCTGGTCGTGGTATTGCGGTGACGGCGAACGTTGTGCGTACGGGAACCTTTGCGAATGTAGTCGTAAGACGGTTGACTCCTGCTTTGTGGAACGGGGGAGTACGCGAGCCTTTCATTTTGTTGGCGTCTTCGACAGAAAATAGACATATGACCCCGGATTCCACAATAGAGGCAGGTTAGGAGGGACGGACACCAAGCAGGGTAGCCATACGCGAACTGAGGAGGACATGGCAGAAACTGAACGGGACCAGGAGGCGGCACTGGGTACGGATGCACATGATCGAACCGGGGAGCATGGGAGGTCCCAAAGGCTAACATACCGAGTCGGAGAGAGGTGGCAAAATCGGGGCATTGGAAGCAAAAGGCAGCGAAGACAAAGCGGCTTTAGTTGAGCTGCGATGAATATCTGCTGCTGACGGGGAGGCCAGCATAAGGTAGGCCATCTCTTGTTTAATTAGCTTGCGCAGATCCAGAGGAGATGTCTCGTGTCGTGATTCTGAAAAATCGAGAGGTGCCTGCGCTCCCAGTTCCTCGCGGATAATCGATCTTATCATGGAGCGCCAGTCCGCTTCGTTCATGAAGCGCGGATGTCCCACTGGGTTGGCTGGACACGGAGGGACCGCAGGTCGTCGAGGCACTGACACATCGTTACTACCTGGTTATTGCTAGTGTAGTTCGGTGCGACCAGCGCGTTAAATGGGAATGGAGAAATTTTTTTCAGGACATGGCAACCTCGGGACGAGATATCAATAATTGACGCAGTCCTTTATGCAAGAACAATACCCTGATTCCCGTTGGCGATATTCGGCTTAGTACACGCCCTACGGCGAGAAGGCAAAAGAAGCGCTTCGGGCACGGGCCGATGGAGTATCGCTTCGGAAGGAGCTGGCTTAGCAAAGAACCTTGGCTTCTCCGCAGCTCTAACTGCTCGTTACTGGTACAATAAACGGGGCTTCAGTTTGGGGGAGTGTGCGGGTTCGCTCCCAGCGTGACCCGGCCTTCGCATAGCAAGACTCCGATACCACATCCTGGAGTTACGAAGCAGACGGCTATAGCCCGTGATGCACCTGAACACCGACCGAAACATGGCAAAATCCTCACCGCAGCCGATCGTGTGTTCGGGTGCGCTTCGCCAGTGAGACCCGCCTAACTTCGATAGAACGGATGACAACGACATGGAGGAGTGGCGGTCGCAGTACGAGCGAGTGAGCACGCACAAGAGATGAAACGATGACATGAAATTTAATGACGTTGAATTTCATTTAAACCATATAGCCAAGAAGTGGTTCCACAAAAGCATAGCCACTATGGCTACCTGGGCTGAATTCAAAAACCCTATTGTCGAGGTCTTCGGCCGTCCCGCCGTGCGGAAGCTTCTTGCTGACGAGCGTCTCTGCACACTAGGCCAGCGTGCGGGAGAGACGTTTACAAGTTATATCGAGGAGGTTGTGGACCTATGCAACCGTGTTGATTCAGCTATGGCGGAAGCAGAGAAAATTAGGCACTTGAATAAAGGAATCGATGATGATGCTTTCAAGATGCCGGTAGCGGAAGATCTGCGAACCGTTGCTGACATCATCACCCAGTGCCGAAGCTATGAAGGACTCCTCAGGCAGCCGGCGCTTACACCGGGCTCTTCTCTCGGGGAGAGCCGCTGTCGAGCTTGACAGAGGGGGCGGCCGGCGCATCCTTTATGCTGCAACTTGAACAGTTCATCCGCGAAGAAGTCGCTCGGCAAGTGTCACTTCTTACAGTGGAGCCTGGATCAACGATGCCACCGTCTGTTCTGGGCCCATCTCCACGATACGAAGTGCCTCCGTAGACTACCGAAGTGACTCCTACTGTTGTCTCGCTTCGCCACATGATGAAGGAACAGGTGGCTGAGGCACTGCAACCCACTTTGTATTATGCACCCCTCACGTATGCCGAAGCCACAGGGTGATCAGCACAGCCAGCTGGGCCGTCTTTTCGGGCAATGCCGCCAACCCCACCACTCTCTGTGGTACGCAGGAATGCACCACCGGGGAATATGTGCCGCACGGCTGATCATCATCCCATATGATTCGCCTGCCGACTTAAAGGCCATCTGGTCCGTTACGGCTACTGCCGCATACCCAGGACGAATGATGACATCGAAAACGACACTTTTGGCTTTTCAGACGGTCTTCGCAGCTAATGACCGACGTGACACCCAGGTGACCGTTACCTGCCTCAGGTGAGAATGATTTCTGCCGTCGTGAGGCCGATAGCCGCCGTTCGAGCTCCCCACGCCGCCACTCAGTATCGCCTATGCTACATCGTTCAAGCGCAACTGAACAGAAAAACTAGCCTCCGCAGTTATAGAGGCAAGAGCCGCGTGACTTTCGAACTGTAAAAGGCCTACAAATGTAATCGACATGTCTGTTGAGGGTGTATGTACACTTGGACTAGTCGACACAGGCACAGCGGTCTCCCTCTTTACCGCCAATATTTACCGATCGCTTAGAAAAGTTACGACGCCACTGCCGCAATTTTCGTTATGTACCGCAACTGCGCAACGTGGGAAACCTTTGGCAGCCTGCATGGCGCATGTCACTATCCAGGACGTCGTGTACCCCGTCGAGTTCCTTGGGCTCCCTAGACGTCATTTTAGGCTGCGACTTTTTATCTTGCCATCGCGCAATAATAGAGTGTGCGAGTACAATAGTAGAATTTGATTCTCCCTTGGACGCGCCTTATGACGACCCTCAGTCCGCTGCCCCTGCAAAGCTCACCGTGGCTCGCGACAAGGACATTCCTCCCCGCTAGGCTGCTCTCTTGACCGCTCTGCTGCTCTTCCATTCCCGACGCACCTGTTCTTTTTACGCCGTCGCCCTTATTTCTCCACCGAAAGCCGCTGTCCCTGCCATTCGCCCAACTGACAGTTCATGCTGGCGCGAAGGACATAGTAGTCAACATCGTGTCCTTTGAGCCCCTTCGTCTCCTGCACGGTGAGGTCCTTGGCTTCGTCGAAGTTGTTGGGCCTCAGCTTGTCACCGCCTTACCAGACGACTTTCCGTCATGGGTTCCAGTGCCTGGACTGAGGCCTGCCACGTCAACACCAGACGTGTCACCTCCGGACATGGGCGCTTCGATCGATCCTGCCCTCAGATAAAACCAACTAGTGAGGATCCTCGCTCGGCTATGTCTGTTCCGCTCTTCTTTTGACGGCGCAAAGGCACCGCTGGGCGAACATCTGCAGTTGCTCGCTCCGTTGACACCGGCTCGCATGCACCACTACGCCTATGACCGTTTCGTGGGTCGCCGAGGGAGCGCAGCACTCTTGACGAACAGGTGAACGATATGCTCAAGCGTGGCGTAATTTGAACCAACAACAGTGACTAGGCGTCTGCCGCTCTGCTTGTAAAAAAAGAAGGTTCCATCAGCTTTTGCGTAGACTACCGCCGTCTGACAGCATAACACGGAAGAATGTCTATCCTTTACCATAGATCAACGATGCCTTTGGCAGTTTACAAGGCGCCGATTTTTTCTTACCTTGATGTGCGGTCTGGATATTGGCAGGTACCGATGGCTGAGGTCGATCGCGCGAAAATGGCCTTCATCACTCCTGACGGCCTGTATGAATTTAACGTTATGCCCTTTCACCTGTGCAACGCTCCTGCCACAATCGAGAGGATGATGGACAATAATTTGCCGGGCTTGAAGTAGAAAGCGTGTCTCTGTTGTCTCGATGACAGTCGTTTTTTCGCCCGACTTCAACATTGATTTGAGGCGCCTGGAGCAGATTTTGACTTGCCTTCCAAATGCCAGATTGCAACTGAACATGAACAAATGCCACATTGCAGCACGAAAGCTCACCATACTGGGCCACGTTGTGTCGAAGGAGGGAATTCTTCCCGACGACAGCAAACTTCGCGCGGTCGCAGAGTTCACTAAACCGACAACCATAAAGGCCGTAAGGAGCTTTATTGGACTACGTTTATATTTACCCCGCTTCATTCGCCACTTTGTCGCCATAATTGTGCCCTTGACAGGGCTTCTCGACAAGGAAAGCTGTATTGGCGCTTGGTTGAGCGATTGCGTCGAAGCCTTTGCAAACTTGCGGCGCCTCCTTACTTTCCACCTAATCTGCGACCCTTTGATCCGACCGCGCCAACAGAAATGCACACGGATGCCAGCAGCGCCGGAATCGGTGCAGTAATTGCCAAACGAAACATTGGTTTTGAGAATTATGTCATCGCTTAGGCCAGTTGTGCACTCACAAAAGCTGACTTAAATTATTCGGTCACGTAAAAGGAGTGCTTGGTCATCGTATGGGCGCTTACAAAATTTCGACCCTATTTGTACGATCGTCCTTTTGACGTTGTGACGGATCACCACGCATTGGGTTCGTTGTCGTCACTCAAAGACCCGTCTGGCCGCCTTGGTCACTGTGCTCTGCGACTTCAAGAGCATGCTATCCGTGCGCTGTACTTTTCCGTCCGGAATCACTCAGACGCTGACGCTCTGCCTCGCTCCCTCCTACCGGCGGAAGTCTCGTGCTCCGTTTCTGTTGAGGCCGGCCTGTCGTCCCTCGAAATCACGGACATACCAGCCGGGCAGCGCAAGGATCCCTGGATTATTTCGCTCATTGACTTCCTCTCGGGCGTGTCCTCTGCTCAAGAATCGCGTGCGCAGCGCCGATAAGCTGCCCACTTCAGTGGGCAGAGCTACCCACTTTGCACTCCGCGACTAAATGCTCTTCAGCCGCAACTACCTATCAGGAGGTCGCAAATGGTTACTGGGGATACCTCGCCATTTGCGCCTTGGCATATACACATCCTTTCACGCTGACCCGAGCTGCGCCCACGACGGTGTATTAGAAACGTATCAGCGGCTTCGCCTACGGTATACTGGCGGGGAATGTACACTTTCGTCCGCAAGTACATCCAGTCATGCATCAACTGCCAGCGGCGCGAATCCCCTCCTACTCCCGCGGCGGTTCCGCTGCAGCCATTGTCGTCCTCAGAATAACCGTTCGATCGCATTGGGAGAGACATTTACGGTCGCCAACGTGCACAGCTGCTCGCAACGGTTGGGTCATTGTGTCAGTGGTTCACCTTACGCGCAATGCAGAACCCGCTGCTCTAGCGACTGCCGCGGCACGTGACGTCGCATCCTTCCTGTTACGCCGCTTCATACTTCGCCATAGTGCTCCTCGAGAGCTGCGAGAGCTGCACAGTGACCGAGGTCGCGTCTTCCTGTCGGAAGTCAATGAAGCCCTCCTGTGGGAATGTCGAATTGTTCGCCGAACTACGTCGTCTTAACGCCCGCTGTCGAATGGACTCACAGAACATTTTAACCGCACTTTGAGTGATATGCTTTCGATGTACGTGAAGTCAGACCATTCTGACTTGGACGTGATACTTCCCTTTGTCACGTACGCCTACAACACGGCCCCGCAGACGAGAGACGGGGTTCACACCTTTTTTCCTGCTCTACGGACGGGAGCCGGCATGCACTCTTGACACACTTTTGCCGTATCGCTCAGATCACACCGAGTTAGCACCCATTTCGGAAATAGTCAAGCATGCCGAAGAGTGCCATCAGCTCGCCCGCTTCCTCATACGTGAACACCAGCAACACCTGAAGCATAATCTCGACGCTTCCACCGCGGCTTTCACCTACAGGCCTAATTCACTTTTCTGGATTTCGGTGCCATGCCTTACACCCGGCCTTTCACCGCAGTAAACTTATACAGTAAATTACCTCATCGAACCGGTTGCACCCGTACCCGACTGTCGACACCGTGGACGCGAGATAGTTCACGCCAACCGGCTGAAAGTGTAATACAATCCTGTGGTTTCCTTGTCACCTTGAGTCGCCAGGATGACTCCTTTTCCACCGGGAACGAATATTCTAGCATTGATTATGGACGCGATATCAGTAATTGGCACAGTCGTTCATGCAAGGACAATTCCCCGTTGGCGATATTCGGCTTGGTACACACCCGACGACGAGAAGGCAGAAGAAACGCCTGGAACGGGCCGATCAAGTACCGCATCGGAGATAGCTTGCTTAGCATAAAGAACCTTGGCTTCTACGCATCTCTAAGTGCTCGTTAGTGGTCCAATAAACCACGCTTCATATATATATATAAATATATAGAAATAAGGATTGGCATTCAAGAAGACCTCGAAGCAAAGGGGAGGTGTGGTAGGCCATTGAAACAGATCAAGAATTTGGAAAGAAAGAAAGAAAGCGCAGAAAAAAATGCCCGCCAGGTGGGATCCGAACCCACGACCTCCAGAATACCGTCTGGTGCGATAACCACTACGCTACCGGCGGGGCGATTTTCTCCCCGCTTTCTGGGGTATTTATGTCAATGTAATTTTGCTCCGTGCTTGGGGGTGGTAGCCAGCGCCACTCTGACTTCTCGGGGTGAAGGGGACCTTCTTTTTAATCCCGCGCCGTGACTCGAGTGTCTACGACATGTCGAGAGTGGTCACCAGCGTTGAACCCTCTTAAGCTTCCTATGGCACCAAGACTGCCAGAACAGAGGCCTTCGCTATGCATGTAGCCGAATCAGAATAGGAAATGAGGGACTCGTAGAAACAACACAGAAATAAGGATTGGCAGTCAAGAAGACCTCGGAAAGCAAAGGGGAGGTTGTGGTAGGCCATTGAAACAGATCAAGAATTTGGAAAGAAAGAAAGAAAGCGAAGAAAAATGCCCGCCAGGTGGGATCCGAACCCACGACCTCTAGAATACCGGTCTGGTGCGATAACCACTACGCTACCGGCGGGGCGATTTTCTCCCCCGCTTTCTGGGGTATTTATGTCAATGTAATTTTGCTCCTGTGCTTGGGGGTGGTAGCCAGCGCCACTCTGACTTCTCGGGGTGAAGGGGACCTTCTTTTTAATCCCCGCGCCGTGACTCGAGTGTCTACGACATGTCGAGAGTGGTCAACCAGCGTTGAACCCTCTTAAGCTTCCTATGGCACCAAGACTGCCAGAACAGAGGCCCTCGCTATGCATGTAGCGAATCAGAATAGGAAATGAGGGACTCGTAGAAACAACACAGAAATAAGGATTGGCAGTCAAGAAGACCTCGGAAAGCAAAGGGGAGGTTGTGGTAGGCCATTGAAACAGATCAAGAATTTGGAAAGAAAGAAAGAAGCGAAGAAAAATGCCCGCCAGGTGGGATCCGAACCCACGACCTCCAGAATACCGGTCTGGTGCGATAACCACTACGCTACCGGCGGGGCGATTTTCTCCCCCGCTTTCTGGGGTATTTATGTCAATGTAATTTTGCTCCTGTGCTTGGGGGTGGTAGCCAGCGCCACTCTGACTTCTCGGGGTGAAGGGGACCTTCTTTTTAATCCCCGCGCCGTGATTCGAGTGTCTACGACATGCCGAGAGTGGACAACCAGCGTTGAACCCTCTTAAGCTTCCTATGGCACCAAGACTGCCAGAACAGAGGCCCTCGATATGCATGTAGCGAATCAGAATAGGAAATGAGGGACTCGTAGAAACAACACAGCAATAAGGATTGGCAGTCAAGAAGACCTCGAAAAGCAAAGGGGAGGTTGTGGTAGGCCATTGAAACAGATCAAGAATTCGTAAAGAAAGAAAGAAAGCGAAGAAAAATGCCCCCAGGTGGGATCTGAACCCACGACCTCCAGAAATACCGGTCTGGTGCGATAACCACTACGCTACCGGCGGGGCGATTTTCTCCCCCGCTTTCTGGGGTATTTATGTCAATGTAATTTTGCTCCTGTTGCTGGGGGTGGTAGCCAGCGCCACTCTGACTTCTCGGGTGAAGGGGACCTTCTTTTTTAATCCCCGCGCCGTGACTCGAGTGTCTACGACATGTCGAGAGTGGTCAACCAGCGTTGAACCCTCTTAAGCTCCTATGGCACCAAGACTGCCAGAACAGAGGCCCTCGCTATGCATGTAGCGAATCAGAATAGGAAATGAGGGACTCGTTGAAACACACAGAAATAAGGATTGGCAGTCAAGAAGACCTCGGAAAGCAAAGGGGAGGTTGTGGTAGGCCATTGAAACAGATCAAGAATTTGGAAAGAAAGAAAGAAAGCGAAGAAAAATGCCCGCCAGGTGGGATCCGAACCCACGACCTCCAGAATACCGGTCTGGTGCGATAACCACTACTCTACCGGCGGGGCGATTTTCTCCCCCGCTTTCTGGGTATTTATGTCAATGTAATTTTTCCTGTGCTTGGGGGTGGTAGCCAGCGCCACTCTGACTTCTCGGGGTGAAGGGGACCTTCTTTTTTAATCCCCGCGCCGTGACTCGAGTGTCTACGACATGTCGAGAGTGGTCAACCAGCGTTGAACCCTTTTAAGCTTCCTATGGCACCAAGACTGCAGAACAGAGGCCCTCGCTATGCATGTAGCGAATCAGAATAGGAAATGAGGGACTCGTAGAAACAACACAGAAATAAGGATTGGCAGTCAAGAAGACCTCGGAAAGCAAAGGGGAGGTTGTGGTAGGCCATTGAAACAGATCAAGAATTTGGAAAGACGAAAGAAGCGAAGAAAAAATGGTGGGTTCGGATCCCACGAAGAAAGTGGGTTCGGAAGAAAAAAAGTGGGTTTCGGATCCCACCTGGCGGCATTTTTTCTTCGCTTTCTTTCTTTCTTTCCAAATTCTTGATCTGTTTCAATGGCCTACCACACACCTCCCCTTTGCTTTCCGAGGTCTTCTTGACTGCCAACCTTATTTCTGTGGTTGTTTCTACGAGTCCCTCATTTCCTATTCTGATTCGCTACATGCATAGCGAGGGCCTCTGTTCTGGCAGTCTTGGTGCCATAGGAAGCTTAAGAGGGTTCAACGCTTGTTGACCACTCTCGACATGTCGTAGACACTCCAGTCACGGCCCGGGGATTAAAAAGAAGGTCTCCTTCAACCCGAGAAGTCAGAGTGGCGCTGGCTACCACCCCCAAGCACAGGAAAAATTACATTGACATAAATACCCCAGAAAGCGGGGGAGAAAATCGCCCCGCCGGTAGCGTAGTGGTTATCGCACCAGACCGGTATTCTGGAGGTCGTGGGTTCGGATCCCACCTGGCGGGCAATTTTTTCTTCGCTTCTTTCTTTCTTTCCAAATTCTTGATCTGTTTCAATGGCCTACCACAACCTCCCCTTTGCTTTCCGAGGTCTTCTTGGCTGCCAATCCTTATTTCTGTGTTGTTTTCTACGAGTCCCTCATTTTCTATTCTGATTCGCTATATATAGATATAGTATATATTATATATATATATATATATATTATACTAGATATAATATATATATTATATTATATATATATATATATATAATATATATATATATTTATATATATATAATATGATAGTATTGTCACGGGATAAGCAGGTGAGTAAGAGGCGAAGTAGGAGTTTATTCACAGTACTGGCGGTGGTTCACCAGAGTGCGTGCAGCAAACATCGATTCCGCCCAAAGAAGCGCTTCGTTCCCTTCGTCATCGGCCGTGCAGCTGGCGGGGAGGATTTGCCCGTACAGTGAAGCAGTCCTGACATTTTGTGTATCATTTCCCCCTCCGCAGATGAAACCCCCAGGGAGAGTCATTCAGCAGCGCGCGGGTTGTATGTTTTAAGGCGTGCAACATGTACAAGCTGAGTCTTGCTTGCCCGGCGTCCGGTCGCAGTGAGACGTGAAATGACGTCGGTGACAACGCTGACACGATCCGCAACAACAAATGCGCCAGTGTTAACGGGACAAAAACTTGGTACACAAACCGCGTTTCCATAAAGGTGTCCATAGCAACAACAGATCACCTTTACAAAATGCAATACTGCGGTGGCGAGCGTCGTATCGGTCCTTCAGCCAGGCACAAGGGCTTTGGCAAATGGATGCCCTCGTTTCTGCAAGGAAAATGGTAGAATGGCGTCATACGCGTCCCAGCTGAGCGGGCATAGACGAGGTAGAAGGGACTGTAGCCGGTGGTTTCGTGCTGGGTGATGTTGTAAGCGCAGGTGATGAATGTAGTATTTCATCCAGTTTCTATGGTCGGAGGAGATGTACATCGCGATCATGTTGATGAGTGTCGATTCGTGTGTTCAACCAATTCATTCGTCTGTGGATGGTACGGGGTAGCATGCCGAACTACGAAGTACAAAGCCGAAGTAATTACTCAACAACATCCACATAAATTTGCGGCCACGATCATGATAAGCACACGAGGGGCGCCGTGGCGAAGAATAAGGGCATGCAGCAGGAATACAGACACAGAGGTTGCTGAAGCAGTTGGAACAGCTGCGGGTTCCGCATAACGCGTCAGATGGTCAGCACAGACGAAATAATCCAGCGGTTGAACCGCCACAAGGTCAACCCCAACCTGTCGAAAGGAGCAGTGAGTGGTTGCACAGGATGAAGCAGAAACCGGCAGGTATGGTGGCAGGACGCTTGTAACGCTGGCATTCTGTACAGGTGGCGACGTATTTTTCATCGTGCGCTGCATGTTGGGCCAGTAAAAGCGCTCTTGGGCGCGGGGTAATGTCCTAGCGTAACCAAGGTGTCCAGACATCAAATCAACGTGCATAGCGCGCAGTACCCAAGAGCGCAGACTCTCTGGTACAACCAAAAGAAACCGCGCACCAGATGCTCAGTAGTTTGCCTTGTAAAGCAGGCCGTCCCGAAGAGAAAAGCAATTAGAAGGGGCGGATGCACGAGCACTGGGAAGAATGGGCCAGCGTTGGGATCGTTCTGTTGCTCTTGTCGAAAAGTTTCAACATTGGGAAATTCCTCAGATACTCGCGCGAGATAGTAGTCGAAATTGTCCGCGTCACACGCAGTCATTGAAAGTGGTAGCCGGGAAAAGCAATCAGCGTCAGTGTGTGACGGCGGCCGCTTTTGTAGGATATAACGAAGTCGTATTCTGGAGTCTGAGAGACCAGCGGGCGAGTCGCCCAGATGGATCACGTAGCCAACCACCAACACAGAGAATGATGATCCGTGACAATCGTAAAAGGACGTCCGTAAATGTAAGGGCGAAACTTCTGCACAGCGAAGATAACCGCCAAACCTTCCTGCTCGGTCACCGTATAGTTTCTTTCTGACTTGCTGAGTGTGCGGCTGGCATAGGCGATGACATGTTGGGCCCCGTGATGCCTCTCCACGGGTAGTGCTTCGAGGCCGATGCTGTGGCATCCGTATGCACTTCGGTCGAAGCCGATGGGTCGAAGTGGCGAAGTATTGGGCCAGAAGTGAGCAAAAACTTAAGTTGGGAAAATGAGTCATCGCACTCTGGCGTCCAGTTGAAAGGCACATTCTTGCGCAAAAGATAGGAAAGAGGAGCAGCCAGCTCTGCAAATTTATGCACGAACCGGCGGAAATAGGAGCGTAGCCCAAGGAACTTCGAAGGTCACGCACACACTGAGGCGGCTTAAAATGGCTGACGGCTGCGATCGTCTCCGGGTCAGGTTAAACGCCATGTTTGTCAACTAGGTGGCCCAAACCTAGTGCTTGGCGCTCACCGAAGTGGCACTTTTTCGAATTCAACACAAGACCGGCCTTTCCTAGGCAGTTCAGGACAGTGTCAAGGCGTGGGTTATGCTCTTCAAATCTACGACCGAAAATTACCACATCGTCGAGGTAGCACAAGCAAATCTCCCGCTTGAAGCGTCGCAGAATTGTGTCCATGAACCTCTCAAATGCAGCAGGAGCGTTACAGAGGCCGAACGGCATGACGTTAAATTCGAAAGTCCGTCAGGGGTAACAAAAGCCGTGTTCTCTTTGTGGGCTGGATCAATCGGAATCGCCAGTAACCAGATCTTAGTCACTGACGAAAAATACGAAGCAGAGTGCAGGCAGTCGATGACGTCGTCTATTCGGGGTAGTGGGTAGACGTCCTTCTTTATGATTGCGTTCAGGCGCCTGTAATCAACACAAAATCCCAAGAGCCATCCTTCTTCTTTACGAGAATCACCGGTGCTGCCCACGGACTAGCTGATTCCTGCACAACACCCTTTTGCAGCATTTCGTTGACCTGGTCCGCTGTAATCCTTCTCTCACTCGGAGAAAGCCGGTAAGGTTTCTGTCGCACTGGCCGGGAAGGTTTCGTATCGATGGTGTGTCGCGATCGGCACGCCAGAATGTCGATCTTGGCGTCTCTTTGCGAGAAGTCAAACACCGATGCATGCCTGCAGAGGACACGAGCTAATGCATCCCTCTCGGTAGAAGAAAGACCAGTTGCTTATCATTTGCAGGAATGGTCCGTCGAGGGTAGCCGAGCTCCAACCAGAATCACAATTTTCTTCGGTCACTGCTGCCAGGGATACTCTCACATCTTTTTCAAACGCCGCTAGTTTCATTCCCCGAGGCAAAACAGTACCAGCCGCTGAGCAGTTAACGGCCCATAGAAGACTGCGATCTACCGTTTACCGAAATCAAACAATGCGGTAACAAAACATCTTTCTTGATGCAGTTTGATGCAATGGCTCAGCTATAGCGCAAAAGGGTAGGCTCACCAGCACCGCAGGGCCAACACGGGAACAAGAGACGCTGAGCGGGCGGGCAGAAGCTTGTCTTCGAATACAACGAGAACGCGTTGTTCGCAGAGAGAAGGCTCCTCCGCGAGTACTGAATGGAATTTGCTGTTTATGAAGAGCTCGCCCGTCGGACAGTCTACCATAGCGCCACATTCACGGAGGAAGTCGATACCGAGAAAACATCATGTGTGGACCTCGGAAGCTTGCAAATTCAGCCTGTAAGTGTTTGCCAGCTAGGAAAACGTCAACAGCACAAGTACCGATGGGGCATAATGACTCGCCCCCAACACCTCGAAATATGGCACCACGGTCCCAGCTGAACATCACTTTAGGCCCAATACGCTCCTTAAAACCCTTACTCATAACGGAAACTGTTGCTCCAGTGTCAACTAAAGCATCGTCTGTACATCCATCAATACACACTTCCACTTTGTTCTTATTATATATTCTTTGTCCCTTTTTATATATATGATATATATATATTATAAATCTAGAGAAAGACAACACTCACAAAGCGCGCAGAAATAGGATAAGTAAAGAGTCAGATCAAAGCAACAACCACACAAAGAGTGTTTACTTACGTACCGGCAACGGGACTTGGCTTCATCAGAGTCAGTTACATGTTTTTGCTGTCACGGTCATTTGGAACACTTTTATTCTATAGATTTGCAGAAATTAGTGTGAGAAGGATCGGAAGATGTGTCGAAAACGGAGAGGATGCACGCAGTCGGGCTAAGCTTGTGTTACAAACAACAACACAAAAAAATAAAGGGGAGAGGGTGCTAGCCGAATAACGGACGGGGCAACGTACCTGGCATGGTCTGCAAGTGCGGAAGACTAGGCAATCGCTGTTTCAAAAGCGAGGGAAATGTATACAATAAGATGTTCAGTGGTTTAAGGAGACTGGTTCGGAGGGATTCATATAGGCATGAACGAAGAATGTGTTTTGGGGGTTTCCCCCCGGGGATGGACAGAATAGACACAGTACACAAAAAAGCATTGCGCAAGAGCCAGCAACCAAACAGGAAAAATGTAGGGTCCATAGATAACAAAGGGTTCAACATTTCTGAGTGGTGGAGGAACGCGGCCTCCTTCCCAAGGAAAAATCGCATTGTTAAGTCACATTAGGCTAATAAAGTTGCTGTATTTTGGGAGTTTCTGCGATATATGATGGGAAACTCAAGGTTAGGGTTAATGAAGAATGTGATAAAAATTATAAAGTTGCTAATTTTCTTCGAGGGATAAGCACGTTAGTTTTCCGTAATTTTCTTTAATACCAATCGTCACTGACCCAAACATATATATGAGATAAGATTCCCCAACCTCGCGGTCGTGGTGGGTTTTGAAAGCTGATTCTAAAATTCTTGCTTTAAGATGTTCAAATGCATAACCGGGACCGTTGACATGTCTTTAAAGGGGCAAAGAAGGGCAATTTTTTGCATGAGAGCGGTGATTATTGAGTCGTATTCAGAAGGGCGTTCCAGTTTTACCGATGTATTTCTGCCTAGAAACAGTGCCCTCTAGAAGGTTTACGAAATTAGCAGAGCCACAGTTGAAGTTACCCTTTATATTTACATAGTAGTCTGAAGCCGTGCTGGTGGCACGCTGTGTGGTGGTCATGTGTGGGCATACTTTACATCGGGGTTTATTGCAGGGCATGGAGCCAGTAGTTGCCGGTCGGTTGATACGAGAAGTATCAACCGAGCGGCATTTAGGTTGATAGGTTGATACCTAAATTTAGGTTGATACCTAAATTCTTATTACGCCGGAAGACAATGCGTGGTGGTTCGGGGAATATGCTTTTCAAGCGGTCACTTTGCATTAGGATATTCTGATGTTTTTTTAACACGGTGGACACTCTTGGAGCGGAGTATGAGTGGGTTAAAACTAAGTATGTTTGCGGGTTCCCGTTCGGGGCTTTTTTCTTACAGATTATGTTACGGTTTAATTGTTTGGCTCGCACAACAGCGTCGTCGATAACTTTTTCCGGGTATTTTTTTTAAGGAGGGCGGTCTTGAGTTCTCGACAGTTTGAGTCATATTCAGCTTGGTTTGAGCAAATTCTCCTAAATCGGTGGGCTTGTCTGTAAGGTATTGCTGTCTTCAGAGTCTGACATGGCTACTTCGGAAGTGCAAATACTGCCGCGTGACTGTCGGTTTTCTATAGTTTAGTTTGAAGCCGACCTTGGGAAGTATTAATGGTGACGTCCAGTAAGTTTACTCTGTGTTCCGAATAGGAATGAGCAAGCGAAATATTAGGATTGGCTAGGTTATATGCCTCAATGAAGGTGAGGACCTCCGCATCACCGTGCTACCAGATCATGAATATGTCGTCAAGAT
>CM023458.1:105627483-105807483 GCA_013339765.2 Haemaphysalis longicornis | reverse complement strand
CTTGTCAAGCAGCTTGTAACAGTGGCTTTTTGCGGTTGTGCCCTCTTTTTGTGAAAGAAAGAAAAATAAACAATTTGCTTTGATTTGATTTGAAGTTGTCGCACTTTTTAAGCATAAATATTTTGTGACGATATCTTGCAACACAGAAACCTTCCTAATAGTGATTGTGTTGTTCAAGTCCTTCAAAGCCTAGTTCGTTCGGAAGGAGCACTTTGACACACATAAAGTTTACCCAAATGTTTTTCGCAAGAGTTTTGGTTCTTCTGCTTGAAACGGCGAGAATAAAAAGCGTTGCGATTATTTTTGTTGACTCCAAATTGTACGTCTAAACGACAAAAATTTGTTGTCCAGCCTAACTGTTTTGCAATATTAGGTCAAAGAGAACAAACGTCTCAGGTGTTCTTTGCCCGTCTTGTTTTTTTTTCGGAACACGTAAAAACAACTGCTTACTTAAGCGTGCTGAGCTGACAAAAATGCATCACTAGCGAAAGCGAGAAGCATGCAAAAAGTCAAGATTTAAATAAGACTCTACCGAGTCTGGGTACAGAGCAATTATTACGTCACCCTCTCATTTGTATACTTTCCGTATACGTGACGTGCTTTAAGGAAGTTACTTACCTTCCCTCTTTTTACAAATCCTTACCCAGATATTCGGCACGTGGTAGCAGAGCGTTTTCCGAAGGGCCGCTAGGTTGCTCACCGCTTTTGGTAAAATAAAATCACTATAGGAACACCACAACTATAAAAATAGGGAAATTAAAAACTTATTCTGACGAGAACAAGCTGTCCGCATTTCCTCGACAGCCGTATGACGGTCCAAAATCCTATTTCACACATCCAAATAATTTATTTATTTAAAATATCCCAAACGCCCAAGTAAAGGCTTTTGGCGCACAATAAATGGGAAATTAACGGAAAGAATCATTTTTTGACAGCTTCGTTGAAATGAGCGTTGCAGGAGTGGCGGATGACGTCAGCGGGAAGATCGCCCTCAATGCTCTAACGCCGTCAAGGCCTAATGTGATTAAAACTTTGAGGAAGTCCTCAGTAAAGGATGTGTACAGGAATTGCATGCACATCAAAATACAGTCATGATCAGGATGTTTCTTACAAGTTGCAGAATATTTAGTCAATTTTTGGAAAAACCAACGTGACCTGTTCATTTCAAAACACGCCAGGCTGCTCGGCGCGTCGACGCTTGTCGTTACTATGCTCTTCTCGCAATTCTCTTTTATACATTAGGCCACACAAACCATATACATTAGGCCACACAAAAAGAAATAAAGTGGCTTAGCTCAGCTAACATTTTATATTGCTATTCAAAGCAAAAGCTTGGCGTAGTCTGGTTGGGTATTGGTTTCGCTTGGTTAACCTTTGATGTAGCTGTTTTGCCGACCACGGCTCAAAGCCGTTTGGTCCCGTGCAACGCTCACAGGAGGAGGCCCGCCCTAGTTTTCATTCTCGGCAAACGCGGCGTTTCTCCTTCACAGCGAACGCGGTGCATGATGAGTCACATCGCTCGAGGCGCCCCAGCGGCCCATGCGTGAGAGGCTGCGGGTTTGGCCGGCTTTCGAATACCTGAGCGGCCGCTCCGTCGCCGCCTCGACGGAAGCGGCCGCGATCTGAGCAGAGCGACTTAATTTGGGGCCTTGTACACAGGGCCGACAGCAGCCCGGCAAATAACGCGATGCGCTTGGAGGGGTGTGTCGCCGAGGGTGTATCTGCGGGCAAATAACTTCCGCATCGTCCGCGAAACCGCTGGACGAAAGTAGTAAAGCTTTGCTTTCAAACAGTGAATCGATTGTTGAATGGCGTGTATCACAGCCCATAAAGGCAACATGTTGAAATATAACTGACACGCGTTAATTTGTTCCCCAAATTCAATAAAAGATGAAATCATAACATCTGTTGCGAACCCATGTCTTCACCTACAGGCTTACTGGCGTAGAGTTGAGCTCTGCACTTTATGTGGCCAAAAACCTTCATCTTCCTGGACAGCTTAGGCAAACATTCTCGCCCCTTGAATATGCACCACTGTCGGTTGTCTCAACACTGCAATGGGTATTTTCAGTCTACAAACGCCTCCTCTGTGGCTCTGTTTTTCAAGGCGGCGAAGTGACGTCGCTTAGTTATGCACCACCACGACAGACGCCTCTTGCACCTCAAGGGAAATTTGCGTGAAAGCTGAGTGATAGTGCCACCGGCAACCATGTAGAGCTTGCAAGCTTTGTTGTGTGAATATGTGTAGCCCCCCTGACTTGCCCATTCCGCTGGGGGATGCATCTTCATCATATTTTAGGCAACGACAACAAAGACACGACTCGAACGTGACTTCTTACAAGACAGCTTTCTATAAAACAAAGTACCTGATTAGAGCAGCATATGTCAGAAGGCGGGGGCCTGCAGGGCAGGCGCAGGTTCCTTGTGGCGCACATTCTCTGAAAAATAAAACACCACTCAACGTCATGAAAGCGGTGCCTCCCTTCCGACTGACGTTGCTACGACGCTGGTTCACTCTTTGCTTCGTTTTTTTTTTGTTTTCAAAGCAATAAAAAGCCTGCCAGAGCCCTACATTCAAACAGGGAAATTGTTGCCACTTGCTTTTTTTAGGTGAGTAGTGGTAACTGGCGTTAGAAATATATGATGTAAGAAGAGTGCAGCCTCCAGGAAAACTAGGGGATCACAAGCTCAGAAACTGTGCCCCGTGAGTTTCATGGTATCTAACCAAGGAAGAAAAGATACGCGCAACTCCGCAACTAGCAAACCGCACTAAGCAAAAGTAGCCCACTTGTATTTTCTGTCAAGAGATGGCAACAGGTGCAGTTAACACAGAAGAAAGAATAACTGAGAAAATTAAACAAAATATCTGCTTATGATGAGCATTAACAGCCTTGCTGATATCAATAATGTGTCCAAAGGCACCCCCATGTGAAGCATCGCTTTTCAGATTGCACTGGACCAATTATTAAGAGGTACTCGGATTTGTCAAGCTACAATAATGAGGTTTTTTTTCTAATTCTCCTTCTGTTCTTAAAAAAAGCAAGATATGCCTCATTTGATATGACTTTTTTTCTTTTGGGTACAGTTATCCGGATTATCCAACTCCGCGCAGCCTCTCGCTCAAAGCTTACTCACTGCCAGCTTGCCCAGGTCGCACGACTATAGATCTCACCCAGAGCACTTGAATGATGGGAAAATAATAGAACATTCAACTCCACACGTCAGAGAACGTCCTCCAGAGACAAATCCTGTACGAATCTAGTCAGGCAGATGAGACTGACAATGCCGTCCCAGCCCATCGCCTTCTACACGCTCTACTCGGCTGAAATACCAGCCCCTTGCATTCACGCATCACAAGACAATTCTGGCTTGGCTGAATGATATCCTGTTTTTTGCTTATTGGTAAAGCTTTGCTCTTGATCTTCCATTCGTAAGAAATAAATATCGTGGACACGTGCCTTGGGTACCGGAATGCCCCATTACCATCTGTTTTCCGCAAAATCCGCTTAGAGTAGCTCTCTTGCTCGCTTATTTGCGTTTCCTTTTGCGCTTCAACAAGCCCTTTGTTTCAAAACACGCCTCTTGAGAAAGCGCAGCTCGGAAAAAGATATGTGCACATGCGCATCTACCAAATGAGGCGAAATTAGTGCTTTAGCAGTTGTGACTTGCTTACCTTTATGTTCCCTTTTTTTAAATTGTAATGCTTAGAGAAGTGTCGCACTGTATTCGGAAAGAGATCCCTTTTGGATGCATCTATACCAGAATTCATGCATTTTTTTGCATCATGAGCAAGGATTTGCTGTTCTGAGCGTGTTAATTTGCAGTTTCGAACATCACCATTAAAATGTTTTTTAGCCTCGTCATTTCACGGTGATCAAACACCACAAAATTTACTAATAGCGATTCTTATTAAGCTAACCTGTACAGAAGTGCTTCAGCAGAACAGAGCGTCAAGGACGGTTATCTAGGCACAGGTTCACTGGAACTACGATGACCAGGAAGAAGACAGGTGGGCTCATGCTTACGCGGGACATTCGAAGTATGATGCCAGACAATGGCGATTGCTCCGAGGCACAGTAGAGAAAATGTCGCCTAGTGGTAGATTGATGGGCAAGGATGGGGACAGACGTGCGCAGGCTTCAGAGAGATTCTACACATACATTATCGCTCTTTTCTCGCTCCCGCAATCGCGTCATTTGTTTCTCCCCCTCAACTTAATACCTATCCTTCTGGTTTCTTGGCATGATCCCGGTGCGTTTGAGAGATTTGAGAATTGCATGACCTACCATTCAACTCGGATTCATAACTTACTTAGTAATCATGTGTGCCAAAAAATGCGACCCCAATCTAAAGTTGTTTGTGCGGTCCTTTTGTTTTCTGTGCAGAAAATGATTCAGTCACTGAGCTTCGATAGCAACTACGCGCCTTAAATAAAAACGGAAGCTATGCTGCAGTAAACACGATTGTCATTTTGTGACAACGAACACGTTTTTCAATGTTTAATCGGAGATGGAAATGAGGGGAATCGCAGATGGAAATGAGCGGAATATTCCTCGTTACTTTCGAGCCTTAGCTATTACGACGCCATTACGCATCCCAACAAACGAGTGCGTCATCGGTCTCAACTATACTCCGCCGTCAGCCCTGCATTTCTAAAGCGAAATTGTGGTCAATCAAATGGGGGTTAGGGTTGCAAAAACAAGATAGAGAACAGAAAGTGCACTTCAAGATGCTCTGATTGCCGTGTACAAGATTGCAATATTCAAAGAATTTGTTTACTCCAGCCCCAGGGCTCATTTATATAGTACTGAATAAACCCTCCCCATATTTGGGTGTATCTGTAAAGGCACAATACGAAAGATGAAGCTCCAAAAAACAGTGCGAGGTTAGAGAAATCCCAACTAGGGCTAGGTAAAGAGAAATAGGCTGGCAGTGTACCACATAACGTTTAGGATTTAAATTAGAAGTTATGAAAGTAGCCCGCTTTGACCTTACTTCAATGCCCTAAAGGCAACCTTCAGTGTACCTTTGTAATCTTGTTATATTTTGTCAAAGGTTTCTGGTAAAACCTGAGTATCCTTAGTACTCTTTCGATGTCTGTAGGTGGCGACACAGCAGCAAATTTTCTCTGTTTGTTGTGTCTTCATTCCAGTTTTAAATTTGTTTCTATCTGTTCGTTTGAACTGATCGCGTCGTGTTATCTGAACGTAAATTTTGATTCACCATAGTATTTCTTGTAATGACCGTTACGACCTTGCGCGGCGACAACACCTTGTCATAAGTGAATGGTATACTCAAGCCTTTTAAAATGGCTATCAATAAAGCAGTATCCTACCTCACAGAAAGTGGGTGCTCAGGCTCAACGCGATATTACCGCGAACACTCAGTGCGATTATTTTGGGTAATAAACAAGAATCGCACATGGTCTACGCCATGTTTGGGGTCCTCAAATACTGGAAAAAAAATTATTCCACTTCCACCTTGTGAAGAAGGATTACCATATGTGCTAGGCGAACTTCTGGGATTGGAAGAAAACACACGTTAGTTTTTAGTTTGCAAGTGAGGATACTTCCTAACTAATTAGATCAATGAAACTGGAAAGAACTAGAGTTTTATTCAAAACGACAAACGTTTGCTTTCGGTTTTCCCCTTGCGTTGTGGGCATCTTACTGCCTTTTTAGCACACCAACCGAAAAGGCTTGCCCACAGCAGACAGCCTCCAGGCCTCATCGGGCAGTGAGGCGTCCACATTGCATCTTCCGTTGGCACGTACATGTGACTAGTGAGTCCATGAACCGTGGCTCCGCGTGCAGTTCGGCCCCTGCAGGTGTAAAGGAAATACCGGTGATGTGCGCGTGCCTAGACCTTAAAGAAACCAGCAAAAAAGCCACTCCAGAACTAAAACATTTAAGGTTAGACAAAACAAAAGAAGCCAGAACGTCACACCAGAAGCCCTACTAGACTTAAAAAAAACAGTAGCTCTTAAGGGCGTCAAGTTTGCTCTACACCTGTTTATTTATGCCAGCTGTATGTGATTGATTGGTTGTTGGGTTTAACGCGCCGACGCAACGAAGGCGGTGAGGAGCGGCGTAGTAGAGGGCTCCGGATTAAGTTTGGCAACCTGGGAATCTGTAACGTGCGCCGAAATTTCGTACACATGCTCGCTTTATGTCAAACGCAGGTATTTACACCTTCGCTGTAAAGCGTGCGGTATGTAATTTCAGCGTTATTTTCAACTCTGCAGAGTTTAGCTGCTACATGGGCTTAACAAAGACAACTTCGGCAACACATAATCTTTACTTCAAAGATAAAATTCACTGAAAGGCTGGATGCTTTGTTTGTTCATTGGTAATTTGTACTAGCCAATATTCAACTGAAGAAAATTATTTCATACCATTGAGTGTGCTTCGCAGACAATACTTGTGCTCTTCTTTCAGGTAAACTTGTATAGGAAGGAGTTTGTGCCCTTGAATCTAGCTGGCCTGCTGGTTATCCAAAGTGACGAATACGAACCCCTCCTATGTATATCCAACGTAGAGTTTTTAATAATTTCCGGACATTACCCATTTCTTACAGTTATTGATTTGGTAAGGAGATATCCTGATCTCCAGTCATAAAAAAACATCTGTATGCATATCCATAAAATCTAAATTTTACACCTACCACCTTAGGTTCGCTTAAAAAGGACCTGTAGTGGATTAGTGTTTTTATTCCTTCGTCCGCGTTCGCACGAAAATTGCGCTAAAATACGGACGACCGTGAGTAGGCCTTAGCAGGAACAGAAATAAAGCTCAAAAACTAACGAAAGGCCTTCTAAGTCAGGTCAAATGAATAAAACAAAATTTCGCTATGGTTTTACGGAAAGTAAGCAGGTAAAACACCCCAACGCAGAGGACATTCGTCGTACTAGGAGTGCCAGAAGTTGACGCGTCAGTTCCAAGTTTCTCGAGCTCCACCAAATGGGGCGCCGACGTGTTGCTTGTACAGCTGGCTGTCGTAATTTGACGGAGTTCATTTCGTTTTATTTACGTGTTCACATCTTGCTTTCAGTTTCAATGGGCTTAAAATCCGGTGCCACGTGTATTCCGATAACTCCGCTAATGAGACGGTGATTTTGAGAACTCGGAGCTGATGAAGGGGCCAATTTATTCCTGTATGTTTTGGATTAGGGCAGTGTATAAATGATGAGGGTGGCCGCCTTGATTCCAAGTTTTGTTCAACAATTTACGTGCGAAGCAGAGGTATTGAAATACCCGGGAGAATCAGCGTCGAGAGGAACAAGAGGCTTATCTTCCTGCGATGTAGAAGCGCCAGGTGGGCAGACAAGAGAAGCTTAGCGCTGCACTCGGAAACAACACGAAGACGCTCTAATGATGCCCGTATGGTTTCAGTAATTTAAAAAAAAGAAGCTCTCTCTACGCATGCGTGAGCAGATTTCAGACTGTTTTCTTTAGGTTATCTCAGGCAGCGCTGGCGATTACCTAACACACCTGTACCTCAGCAAACGTATGCCCTTATTGTAACAAACAAAATAATTACATGATCAATCAATAAGTATCTATCGCGTTGGCGCACTGCGCGTCGGCCATAAGGCTTCGAAGGGAGCCTTTTGGCCTGTTTTGCTAAACAGTTTTCAAAACTACTGCTTCGAATATGAAATTACTCTCCAAGTGAAGGCTTAAACATGTAGAAGATATTGGAAAATATGTGATCTGAAAAACTATAAAGGAACCAGCTGTCCTAATTTCTGTACTTGTCAAGTTTTATGTGGTTTTCCAAGAATAAAGGAAAATAAAAATTTTCTTATCTGGAACCCTCCTTAGTTCTATCTCATATTTTACAGAAAGCCAACCTTTCATTATCCAAATTGTTTACCACCAATGACGCTGGCGATCTTATCAGAGAATAGTGAAAATAAATACATGCGGTTGAAGATGGACTCAGGGGATTTTACTGAAAATGTGCGAGCATCTAATTGCCCTCCCAAGAAAACGTGGTGCTCAGCGCTATGAGTTAGTCAAGATCAGTGTTCCCAAGCCCAAATTAAAGCAATTTTTGCCAGGCCTTTTCACACCTGAACAATGGTGCTTTGCTTTTAACTGCAGAATCTCTTGGAAGAGATTACTGTCCATCGCCATCGCCAACGATCGCCCTGCTTCCGCCATCCAGTATATTTATTGGTTTTCGGTAAGTCTCACTTGGATAGCACCATCATCAAATCAAAGTTTATTATCAATTTCAAATCAAAATTTATTAGTTTCATGATAGTGCGCAATACATTGGAGTCATGTCATTGGAGTCAAGACAGGAGGTCATGTCTCATGCCGCATGAGCGCACACATTGCTTTTTACTCTTCACTGGCGTCCCCTCGACATTCAATAAAGCACAAACCTCAATTGTCACTCCTCACCACCCTGGAAGCTTCTGTCTCCTCCCTGGAAGTCGACGGATTCCCGCGGAACCTATCACGCTGTCACATTGGCTGGCTGCAGAAACGGCAGTGGCAGCCCTTCACTCCTTTCTTTGTTAACAGCTACCTGCGTTGTGTCGTGGAAGTTTAAAGTGCATAAAAAACGAGGTACGGACACAGACACAGTAGCAGACGCTGCAACTGGACCAAAGCTACAATAAAAGTTTGGTTTGTTGGCCCATCCTGCAAGTTTAACAGCACTGTGGGAACGAAGTACGGTCAGAAAGGACAAATACAAGCGCTTTTCGTGTCCTCCCTGCGCGTCTCTTATTCCTTGTGTGCTTTACATACTTACACAATGTACCAACAAGCACATGTTTCCGGGCTGCAATCTGCCGCCGTAATTCCTATTTCATACTATTATTCTCCTACGTGGAGCTGCACTGACTTCACACCTAATTTTACAGGCGCATCGATGCCCGGACACGGCGAGCAGCCGTCGCTTCCAAAACAACAGGCCGGCAGCAGCTAGAACGCTGCGCTACCGGACTAGCTTGGTTTGAGATCACTTCTCACCGCATGCACCCAGTCGTTGTCTGTTCTCGGCTCTTTCCTGTCCCCGGATCAACGGCGCAAATTTTTGTCATAATGGGAATACGTTGCTCAATCCATCAAAATATGACTTTGGCCTCAGCGAGAGCCCATTATCATACTCATTATGAGAGTAGGTCACCATACT
Organism: Haemaphysalis longicornis; assembly: GCA_013339765.2. Taxonomy (NCBI): domain Eukaryota; kingdom Metazoa; phylum Arthropoda; class Arachnida; order Ixodida; family Ixodidae; genus Haemaphysalis; species Haemaphysalis longicornis. Next base: position 105,798,333 of record CM023458.1, on the reverse strand, counting down.
AATGTCGACCGTTCTCGACATTTCGTAGACCTCGAGTCATGGCCCCGGGGTTAAAAAAGGGTCCCCTTCACCATCAGAAGTCGGAGTGGCGCTGCCTAACAAACCCCATACGCAGGAAACAATTACCTTATATAAATACCGGAGAACGTCGAGGGGAGGACATTCAGCCGGTAGCATAGCGGGGGTTTGGGGTTCGGATTCCACTCCACCCTGCGGGCATGTTTTTCTTAACTTTTTTCGTTTGCAAGATCTATACCTGTTTCAAGGATAACAAATGACATACCGCATTGTCCCCTTTTCTTTCCTTAGCGTTCATGACGTGCTACTCCTAGTTCTGTATTGTATTAATTCAACGAGCCTTCATCTTTCTCTCTGATATATATATTATATATATAATATATATATATATATATATATATATATATATTATATATATATATATATATATATATATATATATATATATATATATAATATATACATTGATTGCGAGAAGGGCTGTCTTTGGTTGCCGTAGCAAATAATAAAAAATGGGTATAGCTTCTAACAAAACTGTTTATTGGTCGACGTTTCGATCGGATGCCGATCTTTCTCAAGACCCCAAACCCCGATCTTTCTCTTTCTTGAGAAGATCGGCATCCGATCGAAACGTCGACCAATTAACAGTTTTGGTAGAAGCTATACCCATTTTGTACTATATATATATATAATATAGATATATGTTATGTAACGGCAGAGCAAATGACTCGAAGCATGTTTAAGATGAAGCGATTTATTTAAAGGTAGAATGATCTATGTACAGTATTTACATCGCTTCCATTAGGAAGCCAGCGCAGCTACTTCGTTGTCGTCGTCATCGTCATAGTCGTAATTGGGTCATGACCCTCTGGGGTATTGTCCGCCTATATGTAAGTTCCACGAAATGACCCCCGTTCAAGGGAGACCGCCCCGGTCGAAGCCGTGGCAGGATGAATTTGTGGTTCAGATGAGGAATACGATGAGAATGCACAAGGAATAATCGCTTGCCGCCACGAATGCCGATGATGTTCTTGCGGATGCTGGCACCGCTGCAGCGATGTCTTCATGCGTGACAGCGTCGGCGGTTGTAGGAGGAAGGTCGGACGGAAGGACTGGGAATACGACATTCGCGGCTTATCTCGTCATGGCGGTTCTGTGCAGGTCTTCGCCGTCGGCGTCTCGCAGGCTGGGGTCCGGGGCGGAGGACATGGTCGAGCTGTTGTCACGGCGGAGATGGGGCTGCCCGGCACGGCTCCCTTAACGTGGACGGCTGCGTCCATGCCGATGACATTCAAAGCTTGGGCCAGTATGGGCTGCACTCCGCATGCTCCACCAAATGTTACGTAGCGGCAGAGCAAATAACTCGAAGCATGTTGAAGATGAAGCGATGTATTAAAAGGTAGAATGATCTATGTACAGTATTCACATGGCTTCCATTGGAGAGCCCGCGCCAGCAACTTCGTTCTTGTCGTCATCGTCGTAGTCTTAATTTGGCAATGCCCCGTTGGGGCATTGTCCGCCTATAATTGAGTTCCGTGACAATATATATATATATATATATATATATATATATATATATATATATATATATATATATATATATATATTATATATGTAGAAAATAAAGGTTGGCAGTCAAGAAACCTCGGAAAGCAAAGGGGAGGTTGTAGTTGGTCATAGAAACAGATGAAGAAATTTTTGAGTAAGAAAGAAGGTGGTGAAAAAAATGCCCGCTGGTGGGATCTGAACCCACGACCTCCAGCATACCGGTCTGGTGCGATAAGCCACTACGCTAGCGGCGGGGCGGTTTCACTACTTTTTCTCGGGTATTTATGTTAAGGTATTTTTGTTTCCTGCACTTGGGGGTGGTAACCAGCGCCACTCGGACTACTCGGGGTGAAGGGAACCTTCTTTTTAACCCCCGGGCCATGACTCGAGCGTCTACGACATGTCGAGAGTGGTCGAACAGCGTTGAACTCTCGTATTTCTTATTTCATTGAGCCCCTCATTTCCGATTTGCTGATTCGCTATATATATATATATATATATATATATATTTATATATATATATAATATATATATATATATATATATATATATATATATATACATAGTATATAATAATATATATTATATATATATATATATATATATATATATATATAATATATATATATATATATATATATATATAATACACACGAAAACTAATTGCGACAACACATTGTGGTCCAGTTGGATAGAATTCCTGGTATCCCTGGTCCACCAAAACCATTTCAGGAGGAAAATAATTGACGGGAGCCTAAAGATTGTGAGGTTGCAGCGAGAAAACCAACTCCGGTCCTTCTCCCCTTTCTCTTTTTGGGTGTTCTTTCTTTAAAACGATTGACACGCCAGCATTCTAATAATTTGTGTGACCTTCTAGTCGATATCGCTTTGTCGTAAGCACACCATATCAGACGACCCAATTTCTTCTATGATGTTTGAATGTCTTTGCGCGCCACGAAAAAGGCCAGGACATCGAATTTGAAGGCACCTATGTGTCCTCTCAGCACATAACAAATACGTTTGAAATACCGAACAAAAAGCCGAAGTCTGGATTCTCCCTTTATTGTGTGCGCTTGCGTTGTCGGTCCAGGGTATGCGGAAAGATTCCGCCGAAACAAATAACAAGAATACTGAATGTTGAAGCAGCTTCATCACAATGGCTTAACTTTGCGGAGGGCATACAAATAACTAAATTATGAAAGGTCGCGCGTGGAGCATCGTCTCTCCGCCGCATTTCTTCGGGAGGACAATGAAAGAATCATTACATTGGCCGAGAACATCAAAATGCGGAGCCTAAATGCTTCTTACAGAGGACGCCTTCTTGCGACCCTATTTATAGCTGCCGCCTAGGGCTTCAGCTAATGTCAGAGACGTTTACCGGGCTTGTTCTGGGCAACCACGGCTATGAAAGATAATATATTGGGATGCCGGTGAAGTCGTAATTTACAGGTAGTCGGGGCCAACAAAGCAAGGGGCTTTACTGTAAAGGCTGTGAAGAGTCTTTAAAAATGCAAAAAAGTGGTACATAAAAAAGTTTTGAAAGGCATATCACCGAGTTTGGGTTGAATTGATGCTTGTCGGCCCTGAATTGTATGTGACTCTGATTTTCCGATTAGTTTAATGTCGCTGTTCGGCTCAACCAAAACCTCTTTTACTGCTTCATCGGTTTTGCTTAATATCTAGCGTAGTTAGCAATCGTTTGCCTTAAAATTATTCTTACCGTTATTGAAATCTAACAGTCCTTTTAAGAAACCGAACTTCTATTTCCTTTCATCGCCGTTTAACCAGAAGCATTAGGAACAATGTACCCAGAATAGAGAACACTAAACTAACGATGTGAAGTTAACAGGAATCATTCGCAGGTTTGTTTCAAGCAGCCACTGAGGGTAACACACCCCACATAAGCTTGTTAGTGAATAGTACACGGAGAGAGAGGGCCTTTTTGTTTTAAGTTCAGAAACCTAAGCAAAGATCACCTATAAAAGGTAATGCATTTAGATTTAAAATATTCGATTCGGAAGACAGAAGGCGAGGTAAATTTGTCATATTTATCATTCTTACGTAGCCGAAAAAAATAACTTCCGTCAGGTTCGCAGCATCCCACATTTCCGGGTGAGCCTTCTTCAAATGAGAAAAGTTTAAACTGATTGTTTTTCCAGATATTAGGGATGACAGTTCACGCTTTCAGTAATTCATACTTCTGAAGCCCGTCTTAAAGAATTCAGCTGTTATTGTTCCTATTCTACGATTGATGACGACGATAAAGATAATGATAATAATTTTAGCCATCAAGATCATTATGGTCCTGTTTTTCAGCCTGCCATTCGCCGCTTGAAACGGAGGCAAAATTAAAAAACTAGTGCTGACAATTTTGAAATATAAAACATTTTGTTCGTTAACCCAGACTTCATCGTTAAAATTCGAATTGCCCTTTATTTTTTGTTTGTGCATTGTTAAAGAAGAAACACCTATCTGGACATCTATTATGTGCATATTCTCATTTGTTCTATATGCCAATTTCCATTTAACGAGACTACAGTGGATATTTTAGTTATTCCTAATTTCGAGGAACAGTCTTCCCACCTACCAATACTAAAATTGTTCCATCGCGTAATAACAACCATGTTATTGATTGTGTTGGTACCATTACAATGCACTGCAATTTCCTTGTTATGCTGTTATGGCCTCCCTAAACACACAATGTAAGTGAGCCATGTCGCTTTCTCTTTTGTATTGGCGACACACCTGGGTGATTAAGTGGCGACTAAACGACTTGTGACGCCGTTTATGATAAAACAAAAAGAGCCCAGGAAAAGACAGCAAACCCAAGGTTAGTTCCGTTCATCTAGGCGCGATAAATAAAGCGAGAGTTTCTGCGATAGGGGCTGACTATTAGGATAAAATGTATTGCTTCCCTTGAGGTGACAGCGTCCACGCCATTCATTGTAGACGCTAGCACGACGCAGTAATTACGCGGAGGGCACGTGGAGACTGGCTCAGTCCGAAACAATCATTCACTCAACGCTGCCTTCTCAGGGTGCCAGGTTGCTCTTGTTAGGCCTGGGAGGACCCCTTTTGTTCGTTTATTTTAGGAGAAGTAATACTCATTAGTACAACAGTGTACTAACGAGCGTGCGCTTGTCGTTTCCTGTCGAGTACTGTGTCGCGGAAAGACCAGTGAGGAAACCCTTGCCAGATTTAGTCTGCCCTAACGATAGTGCGCGTTCGATTCCGCCGCATCGCAGAGTGCCGTTCTTGCTAACACCGCGCCCTGTGCTGCAACTTTCGAATTTAAACTTTGTGATTGACAAAATTATATCTCGGGCACGTGTTAACAACATTTCAACAGGCACTAAAACGCCGACATCGACAAGACACCAACTGCGCCGGTTGATTTGCCCATGTTCAAATGTCTGAGGTAATTTCAGACAGTGACTTTTACGAAACACTGTCTACAGTAGCTACTTGTGTCCATTGCAGTGTTTTTGTTTTCTGTCTTTATCTGGCAGAGTTTGTGCGAATAAGCAGTGGCCATTCCGAATACGAATTACACTGCGCTACGAAAGGATTTTGTTTTCCAGACATCCAGAGGAACGTCTTCTGCGCCACAACTTAAGGTTTCTGGGTTGTAATATGTACAAAAGCTTGATTGTTTGAAGCATGCTGATGTCGGCTTAGAACGGTTGTATTTGTTTTTGATCACGCATTTTGTTATGCGTCTGAGAAGACTAAAAAATATAAAAGTATAAATGGTGTTTTCTGCCGAGAGCCCACCAAACGCACCGCATTCATAGCCTCTATACTTGTGTTTTTACACCCAGTTGCTGATCGCTTATTGTTTTGAAAGTTTCTTGTTGGGCACAACACCCTTAATAAAGTATAAACCCGCAAAGCGGCTATACTTTAGCCTAAAGACAAAAATAAAAGGATAAATACCACTGAAACGATTATGATATTTGCAAACGGTATAGGCGCAGCGTATGAACACGAAAACATATGAGGCCTTGTCGAAGGAAGCGTTGCTAGGTATAAAGCACAGCGGCATCTGAAAGTGCGAGGAGGTGAAATTGCCTACAATTGACCGTTCTGTTATCATAATGAGCAGCGGCACCGTCATCCCAACCCGTTGATTTCTACTGCAGGTGAGAGGTATTTTGGATACATAGATTTGATTGATTTCGAGGTTTTACGCGCCGACGCTACACAGGCGATGAGGGGCGCCGTTGTGGAGGGCTTCGGATTAATTTCTACTACCTGGGGTTCTTCCGCCTAAATCTCGAGCACAGGGTCATTTTGGCCTTTCTACTTCACTAGAAAAGCCGCCGGCGCGGCCGGGGATCGAACCAGCGTCTGTCGGCTCAGCAGCACAACGCCTTAGCCACGGAGCCACCGCGGCGGGTCTATATTGAATAGAGATTAGGCTGCTCTTATGCTGCACTTTAGGTATTCGCTTACTGCCTACACTTTCACATAACTCGTCTTACAAGTACCCTTACCCTCCCCACCTATTCCCCACCACTGGGTCGCCCCAATATCGTATCCGCCATTTATAAGGTTCACCTTCCTGCCAAGATTCCTGGCCCAATTAAAGGATGGGTGTTTTATTTCACACTTTTTGCTAACTCATGAAACTGCATTTTTATCTTCAAGCATTGCAGTTCTTAATTTCCTTATCTTGCTCTTTTGTGGTAAGGCGTAAGTATTGCGTAAATGTGTTGGTTACTCTCAACAATTTCGCACTGTATGCGTATCTGAGAAATACCTATTTGATCATTTTAGGAGCACGGGCATAAGGCGTTCGTTCTTCTGCCTTTCTTTGTTCACACACACTGTCCCACACGCATCTTGTGCGTTGTTTTTTTTCTGGTGCTTGCTTAACTATTCGTATCTCTTTCAGAATTGCCTTGGCCGTGCAAACAATTAGGTGTAATTCCCTGTAGTACTGTAGTAATGAATAAATAGTACCACTTCTTTGAGGTTTTACGTAAGCTACGCTGTAAAAGGTATGTGATCTGAAAACAAACACATCATGCACGCGCCTCGTACAAAATCCTTCTGCTAAATGATGGAGCTTTTTACTGAATAGTCACAGAGCACAGCCCACGTTTGTAACTAGAAGGTGCTAGACAGAAATATTTACATTGTGTAACCTAGACGCAAATTGCCGGGGATTTTATATTTGTAAATACTTGCTTATATTAGCACATCGTGCACTTCTATTGAAGCTTATACATCCTCATGCCGTTTTTCAAAATAAAATGCTTGGAATAATAAATTGTAGCAAACTTTTCATGGAATTCTTTGGGTGTCTCGTCATTCCTGCTACAATTACCGACAGCATTATATATTTGTGGTTGATGAAATTATGTGGCATAATACAATCTTCTAATACTTTATTTGTGATTCAAACATTTTGCTTACTATTACGACGATTTTCTCATTGCATACATTATACCAGTGTTTTTATTAGCCCCGTGTAATTAAAACTACTGTATAATTAATAAAAAGATTCGTTAGGCTGAAGAAGTGGAATAAAATCCCGCGATCTCCACGAAGTAAATGATGATGAGTGCGCGAAGCTCCAAGGCTTATCGGTAAAACCGTGAAACATTTTCCCACACAACATATAAAGACTCGAAATGTTGTTATAGGGGTGATTGTGTACACACTTTTATACACGATGTTTAATATTTACATTAGTCGCTAAAAATGTGTTTACAAGAGGCGTCTTTCTTCGGCCTCACGAGCTCTCACCGCGGGGTCTTGGCAGCGGACCCGCATTGCAGCCGCGTTGCGAACTCTCCGCGCCGCTGCCTTCGCTTCCAAGGTGTTCATGATGAGTAGTGCGTAGAGATGCGCACTCACTGAGCTCCGGCGATGAGAAAGGAAGTGCGCCAAAAGCGCTCTATGATGATGATGATGATTGCTATTGGTTTCTCATTTGTAGCGGGGTGATGACATGTCATCTTACCCAAAAGGACTAATATACCCATGTTTTACACTCTTGGTTTAATACTAGCGCTGCTTAGGGTAGGCAGAAAAACTTAATAGGCACAAAATACTTTTTTTCCTGTTACAGGTGGTAACTGTCCTAGGCAATATTCCCCTCTCTGCTTTCCGTTCACCAGCATTCTAATCTTCTTTTCGTCCCCTCGACAGCCTTGAATTAACTTCCTCTGTGATACTGTTAAATCCTAGGGCTTCTGGAAGCCCAATATTCCCTTCATGTAGATTTGCATGGATACCCTCACATTCTAACACTATGTGCCGCATAGTTTCTGTTTATTTTCCGCAGACCACGCATACCCCATCATTTTGTGAATACTTCCCACAAAACTCTTAGTTCGCAGGCAACCTGCTCTAGCCTAAAAAGCAAAGCACTGCCCTGGAATTATCGTAGATATTTTCCTTTCTGATGTTCAATTTTTCAGCCCTGTACATCTCTAACGACGTTTTAGCTTCCATTTTTTCCCTCCATTTATTCGTTTCAATCTGCCTTGCCTCTTTTTTGGTTACCTTGGCTGTTTTGGATTCTCCACTGTTCTTTCCGTATTTCATCGTTAGCCTTTTAGTCTATATATGCGCTATATAGGCGCGGCCCTCTGGTGGTCGCCTCCCTAACTAGCGCGCGCAGCAGAGTATGCAACGGAGCAGCGGAGACGGAGGAGTACAGGTGTGTGCCGCGCCGCCTTGAGCGGCAGCACGCCATCTATCGGGCGACCAATGAACTATTGCACAGCTGCGCCTTTAGCGGTCGCCTCGAAAACTAGTGGACACGGCGAGCCGAGGGACTTGCCCCGAGGAAGAGGAGCTTCTCCCCTCAAAACGCAGTTCCACACGTGTGCTCTACTTCACCTGTTGAATCATTCAGGATTAAGTTACTCCAAATGCAAAACCGCGACCATTTTCGTTTACGGTCTGCAGCAAAAAGGAGACCTGCATTATCCGGTGGGGAATAGGCTCATTAACACGCGTAGCGATGCTGTTGTTTCCACTTGAATATATAATCATCCCCCACACTCCCAAAGTCCAACTTAAAATCGCAGGAGTACTGTTCGATAGCGTACCTGCCAGCGAGCGATCGACTTCCCGCTCTCACGGGATCGAGGATATCTGACATCGCCCACTAATAAAGTGAAATAGGGCTTCTTTCCGAAACACGGCGGTTGAATGCCTCAGTGGTTTATGTACACTCGTTAGGGTCAACGAAGAAAGTGAACTCCGCAATTACGCTTTTTTTCTCTTTCCTTGCCTTGGCGGTAGCTTTAACTACACGGGTTTGGAATTATTTGATTGCGTACATTAGGTGAAGAATATAGGCACGACGTGGTGAATGTGAATTTGTTGTCGTCCGCATGATCAGAATGTTGTCTGTCACGGTTAGAGGTTCGCCTAAGCAGTGTGTATTCGATCAAAAATTGGGTTTTGAAGTCGCGCGCACTAAAATTTACCGGCAGTTTTTTTAACGATGACCACCCAAAAACAGTGCCCTAGTCGTAAACTTCGGGGCGGTAATTTGTTATGGACTTCATACTCGATGTTCTCCGCATAGAAATATGTAGGCCGCTCTGGTCCTAGCTGCGTCCGGATGTAAAAAAAATATTGCTAAAAATCACTATTACCAGAGTCTTTCAATGCCTTTCTGGTCATGAAATTTCGCCGTCACGCTATGGGAGAGCTTCGTTCGCTGCCGCGCCGCGGCGCTGGTGTTGATCGGGGGGCAGCCGGGGGCGTGGTCAGAGCGCGTTTGGCAGGGAACAGACACGGCGTAAGATAAAATAGACGCTCGCCGCCTTATCAGCAGTGCGCTTTCGCTTTAGGTGTCGTGGGCCGCTCAAATGGACTTATCATTTTGTGAGTGGCGAAAAAATTTGTGCGCACGGGGATGCTGCTACTGCGTTTCTGCTCTGCCGTATGGCTGCAGAGCAGCGGCGGCCACCCGATGCCCTCCGATCTGCGGTTGCGCCCCTCGCGGTAGCCTTTGTCCCCGTATGAAACTTGGCCGAGAGTTTCATGACCAGAGAAGCATTGAAGGACTCTGGTAATAGTACAATTTGACCGCATATTTTTTTATAAATGACTGCCCCTCCAACGAAGTGTATATTCACGTAGCAAACGTCTCGAAAACTTTTAACTTAAACTCCATCAAAATGAAATTAGGAAAAAATTCCACTCCTTTCAAGGTTGCATGCGTAGAGGAGTTCTTTCAAAGCGCTCTAGCCTAGGTAGAAAAATTACACAATAACATTGCAATGAGACGCGTTTTCGCGTGCCTTGTTTTCGTGGAAAATGCAGAGATACTATAATAAGTATATATCACATATAGAATATTCCAAAATCCATGAACGACTTCTGCAGAACGGCATTCCACGTAATTTATCTACCTTATCTTTTCTTTCGGAGAGTTAATAACTATTGGAATTCGGACAGCTGCGGTTAAGGTTATTATGAAGTTAGGAGTACGGTGAATTGGGCGAGTTGGTAATGATTGATTATATAATGGCCAGCAGGAGCGAAGATTTGGCTGTCCTATAAATTACATGTTTCTTGAATAAAAAAGTCAGTTGTTAGTGTTCGCCGCATGCAGCCTTATTTGCGCCTCTTTCTTTGTCCTCGTGTTACCGCCAAGTTATATTATGTAGTATTATAAAGTGTGCATAAACATGATCATGGTGATCTAAATTCGCGTCACGGTGAAGTACCTTATGCCATAAAGTTTTGAATTGAGTAATTTTCATCCTCAATCCCTTAGAGGGGGGTTGTGATGAAGAATTCGCACAGCGTGTTTTCATGTCTCGGTACATATGTGTACCTTTCTCAACCTGTTACTTTTTAGATGCAAAGCATCTTTAGTCGACCCTCCGTCGTCCGGCGCCCACAGCTCTCCTCCTCTACACCACTCTCTCCCCTCCTCCTCTCCACACCATATGTGTGCTAGCGCGCTCTGCTCCTCCTCTCCACTCTCCCCACCAGCTGTCCAATCACGCGCATGCGCGGAGCTTCTCCTCTCCACTCCCTCTGCTCTGCAAATAAACCCGGTCAGCGCTCCGCTCAATTGCTTCTTCGGTACTGCGCCGTCCGATGACTGGAAATGGACGCCAACGATTCCGTCAGCGAACTGGCTGCCACACCTTCAACTAGCACCAGCCACCACATTGTCAGAACCGCGAGCACCTTCGAAGACAAGGCTGCACAGAGGAGAGCTCGCGACGCCGAACGTAAACGGCAGCGTCGAGCAGCGGATTCATCGCTTCGAGAACGAGAAGCCGCTTTGATACGCCAGCGGCGAGTAGCTGATGCAGATTGCACGGATTTGCATCCCCTCAGGGTTCCCACACGTGGGAAGATGGTGTAATTTGGTTTCGTGCATTGCAGTGAAGATACCTGCTCGATGATTCTCTTTCATTATAAGTCAGACCATGTATTTAGCAGTCACAGTTTCTATAAACTATTATGCTTCGTGAAAGATGTCAAGCTTTAAAACAACACTGGGAATACAGTTAGGAAAGTAGAAATAGCTCGTCCGTCTGGTGGGCAAAATTCCTTCGAAGGAAGACGTTTGCGGTTCCCAGGGACGAACATTAGGCAATAATAATTACGTACGCGATAAATCTTACAGTTGCCCTATTTCCTGGAGTCTCAGAATTATGACACGCTGCTCGGCGAAATCCGGGATCATGTCGCGCGAGACATGACGCACTTTCACACACCACTGTGGAAGGTTTCGAAACCATAATTAACGACTCCAAGGCAAAATCTGCTGGTTTTGGGTAAGCAACTTCGATATTGGCCAGTCTCAGGTGAAGAGCTTCGATGGGGGTTATGCTGTGACGAGGAGTTCCTGAAATAGCCTCAGCTGGCTTAGCAGTGACGTGCAAGCCGTATATTACCAGCGCGTTCCAGGAAGCTATATTGATTAGGCTGTACATTCAGCCGTAAAAGCCGACTTATTGGAGCTGTCATACATTAGGCTAGAATTTGCGTAAGAAATAACATAGTTAGGTAAGCTTTATCGGTGATACTCGCGGGCTTAATGAAGTTACTTGTTGTCAGAGGAGTTGGTTTGAGTGATGAGGTCATTTCGTTGTATTCAGCGTCTGAGGGACTGGGGAACTTTCATTCGCGGTTAATTAGGTTTCCGACTACTGCGCGGTCTGGTGATACGCTGGAACTGATGTCGAAGTAAGGTTACAAGTTTTTTTCTTAGGTGCTTTATTTCGGCTCCTCTGTTGCAGCGTCTGATATTCATTAAAAGCAGGTGGTAACAACCTGAATGGAACTTTTTCAATGAAATGCGACCAATCAAATGCGACTCAATTAGAAACCTTTACTAGCCGAAACCGTGACGTGTATTATCACACTGCTCGGCCAAGTCAACCATGAAAGGGTTGAAGTTTGGCAACATGTACGATTTTCAAACAGGGAAACCGTTTCGTTCTAAAGCGTCAGCAATTTTATTTTTGATTTCGTAGTGACTGCGATATTACGCTTGGAAGTATGACACTTGACTAGTTCAAATATAAGTATAAGTGTAAGCCTACTTCAATACTAACCCTTGGCCAGTTTTTACGCTTTTTTGTATGTTTTGTGCGTAAAAAGGTATAGTTCAAATTGACATGATCGGTTTAAGATTGTCACGACCTAATATTTTCATATTCAGGATGGGGCCCGTTCGTCACACGGCCTGTCGCCATAGACAGGTTAATAGTAGGCCGGTTCGTAAGAGGGGTAAATTCTTCATGGGCGGGTTTAACAAATGGGAAAGTTTGTCATAGGTGCGACAAAAATTGTCCACATGTTGTTTTTCCCCTTTTTTTCAATCGCATATGGGCCAGAACAAAGTATATAGGAGGGTTAATGGCTCAAAAGTGCGAAACAAAAGGCATGCAGGCAGCACAGAAAGAAACCTGTTGCTGTGGAGGCCACGGAGACGAACGTGTGCCCCCTTCTTAATCGTTGCGGTCGGCTTGGGCCCTGCAGCCACACAAGGGGACGGAGAGATATAGTAAAAGACTTTCCAACACTACACGATACTCAAAAAAAGTCAGGTGGTTTCAGCCTAACACGTTTTCTTTTCTTAACAGTTGCGCTGTTTAGCCTTTTAGTTCGGCTGTCGAGCGTTACCAGACAACTCAGCACAGCCGAGCGCTCGTGAGCATGCGGCTCGTGAGGAGCGCCCGTCGTCCTCCAGATTTGCGGATGGGCTTGCGCTGCGTGAGCAGCTCACAAAAAAATACCAACAAAAAAAACCGAGGGCACGTGAGCGTGCCCCTGTGAGGAGCGGTAAGTGCCTCCCAGCTCGACCTTCACCAATACTAGGCCCGTAGTTCGGGGCGGGATCTCTCGCTTGCTTTTGTCCTCGCCAGTTAACTTGCATTCTCGGCTGAAGTGAGGAGCACGATACCGAGTTTGGGCTACTGACGCTGACTCCGCGAAACCAATTCTTGCGGGTTCTAGCCTGTCCTAACGTGGTCCACTTTGGGAGAGATTTGAAAGCCTGCGGACAACACTGCCCGGACCTGCCAGGCCTAGAGATTGTTCAGTGGTAACTTTAGAAATCTATGTGAGGTGCAACAACCGGGTCTCCGACGAAGGAAGAGGGGCCGCCAGCTCAGGTGTTTCTCCAGCCTTGCATCACTAGTGCAAGCTCAGCCAATTATTTTGCCCTTTCGGCTGTACAACTAGCAGCCCCTTCCGAATGATTGCAGGTGACTTCTGCTCTTAAAATGAGCCCGCCGTCGCAAATATACAGTGTGATTCTCTCTTTTCTCCTTTCGGATAATCAGTACTTATAAACAAATAACGCCAGACTGAGTAGTGGTGGTCACGTGATACGAGTTTAAAAGCTCCATTTCTTGGTCATATAAAATAGTTCTGAGTGTTCTTTTTCTTTGGTTGCTGAATGGATGGCAAAATAATTGTGTGTGAATTTTTGTGTGATGTTATTCTTCGTTTTGACATGGGGCTAATAACTTCAAGGGATCTCGGGCAACGCATCTGCAGGATTCCAATTCCAAGACTGGTTACTCGTAAGCAAATAATGAAGCGTGAATTGAGCTTGTAGGCTCGTGGGAAAATGGCGATTTCGAGAAAAAATTTGCTTTCGACAAGTTCGCATTTCATTTGTTGTGCAAGCCTAAGTTCTTGCATCGTCATTTACGAGAGGTTATTTGATGTATATTAACAAAAGTACACAAGCTCTCATTAATGCAAAATATTTAACGCAGAACTCAAGCGTGGCAGCAAGTGTAACAGAATGTGAGCGACGTCGCTTGGCGGCAAACTGTAGCTCATTAAAACGCGTATTCTGACTTCTGAAGGAAAGGGAAGCAGAAAATAAAATCCACCAACTTCGCACCATGATGACAAACTTTTCTATGCGGCGAACTGTCTATGACAAATGACTGTGTTTGACCAGCGGTCCTATTTCTGAAAACCCTGACGAACAGTCCTGCACACGACATGAACACCGGCCGTAGACGTGCAATATTATTTGGCCAGGTTTTTGCTAGGGGGTATATTATTGACAAAAAAACTTGGTTGGTTTCTCTGTCATAAGTATCGGTAAAACACGAAAATGAAATATGCCGCGAAATCTGAAGCTGAGCATGATATGCGGGTCGCTGGCGAACTTGTGGGTGTGCTTGGCGAGCGACGTCCTGCTGGCGAGTCACTTCGGGAAAGGTGTACTGGAGTCATTTCCGTGACGGATGTTACGTCAGCGAAATCTTGGTGCATACCGGCATAAAATACTTTCGCGTGAAAACATAAAACCCGAAAACGAACAACTCTAAGTATAACGTACTCTTTAGTAGTAAAGGTTGCTTCCCGAAAGAAGACACTGTGTGCAGGGGCGCACCCTTTACAGTCCGCTTGCTCTGTTGTAATGGCGTTATTTCCGTGACGGATATGACGTCGGTGAAATGTTTGTGTATCTGGAAATAAAATATTTTTGTGTTAACAGCGCCAGGTTCTGCCCTTCGCCTTTCGTAACAAACTTTTCGCGTTTAGTTCTGAATAGTGCGGGCCTGGTATTTACTGCATATATTTGTTCTTACATTCCTAGATATTGCCGAATTAAAGAACTATTCCGAAAGCCTCACAGAATGCCACATCGCCAGCAGCATCCTATGCTTTGCAACGCCTAAACGTACAAGCCTTGTTCGTGACAAAAGCAAACGTTGCAGCCTATTTCGGGGTGTTTCCATGTCACCCATGATCAGCCCGACCAAAATGAGCTTAACAGCTGCTTCCAATACCAACGCTTTAGTTGAACCGCATGGGTTTTTAGTTGCAATTTTTAACTGCTTCAAACGGGGACACAAAAGAGCAATCAATGGACACGTTAGTTATCCCTTCCTTTTTTGCAATGGCATGATTGTAAAGCGGCAATCGTGGAACTTGGGAAGCCAACGGGTGGGAAAAATAGGCCTAACTTTCCTTGTAATGAAGCTCTTGTAAAACTACACCATCATTGCTTACCGCACCTGCACGATTCGAAAGGAACTTAAAAAAAAAGAGTTCCCGCTGACTCTACCACACAAATTTAAAATTGTATTCTGGGAGGATCTGCGTTCATGATAATGCTGTTGGCCGGTTTATGGCCGATTTCGGCTTTGAGACTGGTTTTAATGCGCATGCAAACCTGAAGGCTAATTTAACAAAATATGGTTCGCGTTGGAGTCATGCGAATACAGTGCGCCCGCAATATTCTTCACAAGCATGATAATTTATTTATTTGCCCTCAGGGCCGGACGGCCTCAAGGGTAAATAAATAAATAAATAAATAAATAAAATAAATCTGATTAGGGCTTGTGAAAATAGAGGAGCAGTTCGCGCTTTTGCATAAAGCAATTTCATTTGACGCAAATGTTGATGCTTCGCACGCCCGTTTATTATTGGGATGATGCTCTTTTAAGGATGTGTTTGTGACTTGCTAGCATCGCTTGGTCGCGAACCGCTGCGTTCGCTCTTTCTGGCTGTAGTCATGCAGCGCTCGGTTGTACACTGTTTTATATAAAAGATTGTAACACATTAATGTTACCAGATGGCTCTTTCCTGATTGATCATGTCGTTCATTTTGTTCCCTGCTTTTAATTGCGATGCCTTCTTAGCTGAATGCGTCATACATGATAGAACAAACGCCGCGAAATTGATGCTGTGACTGTTGATCTGGCTACTATTATCTTTGGCTGTGTAACTTCCTCCCTCACGCTTTCCCCCTAAAGATTCCACTTCTCTACCCCAGTGCAGAAATTAGCTGCCATCTACGTAAATTCCAGAAGAACAAACGCCGCGAAATTGATGCTGTGACTGTTTACTGGCTAAATCTTTGGGTGTAACTTCCTCCCTGACGGCTTTTCCCCCTTAAAGATCCCTTCTAAGCAGAAATTAGCTGTAATTATATTCATTAAGTAGGCACGCTTCGCGCTATTTTTTTTTGT
Organism: Haemaphysalis longicornis; assembly: GCA_013339765.2. Lineage (NCBI taxonomy): Eukaryota > Metazoa > Arthropoda > Arachnida > Ixodida > Ixodidae > Haemaphysalis > Haemaphysalis longicornis. The sequence goes on along the minus strand of CM023458.1, from coordinate 105,782,323 downwards.
AAGTGGGGATGAGGTAGTCCACAGAAATAAGCTACAGCTGCTTGTTGTACTCATCGCGCGCTCCATTTGAAGCATAGAAAGGTACATGCTTTACATGGCGACTACTGTTTTATGGGTGATAGAGAGCTGCTTCGTGTCGTTGCAAGCCTTATTTATAAACAAAGTGCCATCCAAACCATTCATGCGTGGCGGATTGCCGAGAAAATCAATTTCCAGTTGAAGAAAGTGTGAGAATTAATTGGTGTGTTGAATCACAGGTTCCTTTCGGGCTGTACGAATTGTCATCCAATATTGTGAGACCAATTCCTTAACTGCAGATTCCTACTATAATCATGATTTGTACATTATCATATCGCCAGCGGCATGTTGTATGGACCTCCAAGTTCCCCGCGGGCTTAGTAAAAAGGCGTCTCTTGGAATTACCTCACGCCTGTGCCAGTCCACTTTCGCCATAGAATGGCACACATTTAGGGAAAAAGCACGACTGACTGGGGCGCTTTTATGTGAGTGCACGAGACTGCTCGGTATTGTCAACCAACAAGGCCAAGGTCACCACTGGCTTCACAGGCTATGTCGCCTTTCTGCTTCTGCGGCGGTCCTTGTCGCCTGATCCGTATCTCAAATGAATTGCCGAGCTCCGACGCCACACTCTTTCTACCCCTCCTTAGTTACAGTGCTTCGCCCTCCTCATGACTTTCTCGGGCACGTTCTGTTGGCTATGGTTCCACCCATAGAAAGCAAAAACGAGATGCAATCAGGAACTAGAGGTAAGCAGTTACGCTGCAGAAGCGCCACCCCCAAAATAAGAACCCACAGTTTCGAATGGTTATTCTGTAATTCCCTTGGCCCGTACACCCCTCTCACATTCCTGAGTGGTGCACCGGAATGATCCTGTCATAAATTACGCCCATCTCCCCGAGAGGGAACCCTGATGGGGTGCGACGCATCGGGGGGTTCAATTGGCGTTTCCGTTGGGTTGATTCTCTAAATCGCGTGAAACGTTCAGCGTCACTTGCCCGTCGCTTCGAAGCCTTGTCTTCAGTTGAAGTAACGTTGCCATCAGCGTTTGGATTGACGCTGGTACTCGATTGTGTCAAACCACTCGCTGACGGGACTGTTGCTTCCATCGCACTACATCGGAAAAAGCAGCGGAGTCTTCGTCGTCAAGCGAAGCACAAGCAAAGTCAAGCGCAGTCAAACGAACGCACTTGACTGAGCCGGCGCAGCGTGCTCACCGCTTTATATTCAGCACTTGAAGGAGAGGAGACGAACGGAGGAGAGTTGCGCATGCGCAGCGAGAGCACATGCGAGAGAAAAGCGTCAGCGAAGCGCGCGCAGCTGTTATGATAATGAGACAGTGAGAGCGCGTTGCACATTGCTGTTGGCGAGAAGAACGGAGGAGAGTTTGCGCATGCGCAGGTGGTGTGCGGACGCCGCGACGATGCTGGAGGGACATACCCGAGAGCAAGAGATGCGTCGCATCTAAAATATGCCTCCAAACACTTGAGAAACCATCGGATGAATTAGCTCTAAATTTTATAGAAAGGCTGAGCTGGTGCTTCGCCGTCTTTGCGTAGAACCTTTACCCCAAGACCTATAACAAAACACTTTGCGCTGTATACAAACATCGCACGTCCAGTTTCACGATCGATTTCTTGATAAACACAATTTAAAGCCTCTTCCCGCTATCACGGCCACCTAATCTCCCGGAACCCTTCTTCTGCCTTCTATTTAAAATAGCATTTTAGTAACTCACAATGTCGCGTTGCGTGCCGTCGTAGTCTGTCGTAGTCCCGTTTTCAAACCCCATGAGGGGAATTCCCGGGCCTCCGACCTCACGAAACCGACACAGATTTCGATGCACCGAGTTATACCTTCACTCATTTCTGGTTTGTTTCGAAAGCCCACAATTGTCCCGGCTCGAGATGCGACAGGTCGCATCAGAGATACGATTGCCGGCGCACCCTCGGAAACTGTGCATTGATCGTGCTCCTCAATGTCTTCGTAAGTCTGTGGGTTTCCTGTCTGAGTAAACCTTTACCCCAATGTACCACTGTGACGTAAAAACAGCGCCTTCGTTACATCTTCATCACTGACATTTAGTACCCACATTTTTTGGAGATCCTAATTGGCCGCCTCCACCGTACGGCCTCTTTCACCACCCGCCCACTAGTGCCATCCACATTTCTCGGAGACCTTCATTATCGTTTTTGTCCTCGCTGGATCCCACTCATTGCGTGTTATCCTTTGTCTTCCCTCCAGTCACCGTATAATGATGACCAAGCTTGGCCTTTCAAATATTCGTTTTGTTTGCGATTTAGTTCGCCGCAATCTTCGCTTCGTTCCTCTGGAGTGTATATGCATCTGTATATTTAATAACAGAAACAACACGGTCGGGCCCAATCTGCCTCCTCCGACACAATACAGTCCCGGCAGCTGCATTCCCACTGTTCGTTACTTGCACGCAAGAGTGTTGTCGGCCTCGTCCGGATATGCAATCTCTCGAACCCCTTCGCCAATTGCACACCCTATTACAGATGCCTACATCCGTGGCGATATTCGTCGACACCCCCTACGCTCTTTCACCGCGTTTATTGCAGGCCGAATAATTGGGTTCCTCCTTTTCTATTTATGGTGGGCGCTCGTACACACTCACCAGGACTCATAAATGAACCCTGCCAACTCGGAGCATTCAGTCTACTTCGCCAATGAAATGCGCACGGAAAGGATGCACTGCCGCCGCAAACTTGCGCTTGGCAGGTTGATCAGTTCCGCCATACGCACATTTCGCCAGATCAGGGAAGTTTTTTTTCTCTCTCCGCGTCTTTTCTTCTGCCCAGAAAACAACTCTTTTGTTCTGACCACGGATGCTGGTTGCTTCATTCCTGCTCAAAAGGAGGTGTTCTCCGTGTTTTGTTATTTCGCGGCCCCCAGGGGCTCTCCCTGAAGGGGAAGTTACCAAATCTGTTAATGCCAGTGAAAACCCTTTTTCCCACGAAAACTTTTCTGACTTGTAGGTGTAATCACTGCCCATCAGCGAGAAGGAGGTGAATGCTAAAACTGAGGGCCGAAGTGAGGAGTTAAGAGTTCTTCAGAGGAGTCCTTTCGGTGGAACATCATATTGATTATACCTGGTTTGAAGCTTTGCAGGGGTCCTCTAAGGCCGAAAAATACAATTTCATCTCTGCGACTTGTCACATCCTTTGTCAGGGTCCTTAGGCGAGCAAAAGTACCCTGTCAACTTCTTATGGCGGGAAAAATATCGAAAAATGGCAACTACCACGGAAATTTGAGTTTTTGGCCAAATGTACCAAGAATTTGTTTCAACCGACAGTATACAACTCCGGGCTTCTTTGTTGCCCTGCCTGAAGAAACAGTTATATGCTGGATCTTTACAAGTTCTCAGTTGGTAAGAAGTAATAGGCCATTCATTTCCCAAACGATCGCTTTGTATAGCAACAAAAAAGGCTCTACGTAAGGCGATCCTGTATTTAAAAGGTTTAAGATTTAAATGAGTCCCCTTGTAGATGTAGAAAATATAATACTATTGTACAATTGGCCTGGTGGAGGTAGTGGTTGCGGTCTCAGAGGGAGCCAATGCAAACTTGTGTTCTATAAATCAGCGCAGTGTCACCAAATTAGTCGGAACGCCTACTAAATGCGCTCTTCAAGAGAAATTTGTATGCGACGCACCCACGGTATCCTCGATGCTAGTATAGTCCAATCCCCTGTGCATAATTTTGGAAATAAGTTGAGAAGAATACTACCCCAGAAACAGCATGAATTGCCAAGCATCGCAAATTTTTTTCTTCGAACGTCGGTAATATCACGTAATCAAGCAGAAGATTGGGAAAATTTCAAAGCAAAGGTTTTACCACTCAGACCTTGGTGTTAAGTAACTCCTTTTGCAACCCTTCTAATTAAAGTCACAGTTTAAATTTTAATCGTGTATGACGGCAACCTAACGAGTTCCCGTTTACAGCCAAAAATTGAGAATTGTTTTCAACGAAAAACTCTTCTTTACAGGCAGACAGGCTGCCAAAAACTCCGCACGGCAATAAGAAATAAATACATCTGCGGTTGACTCCAAGGTCTTTCGGGACGCATATGAATGCGAAGGCAAGTTCAAAACAGTTCACTAACCCTAAGTGTAAATCCACGTAATGCATTTCTGTTCACATTTTGATATTGTACGCCGTAGCCTGAACGCTAAGATATTTCTACTAAGTCAAACGATCAAGTTACACGAAGCCACGGCCTTTGAGAGAGCAATGAAACCTTGAAGATCATGATTTCGAAGATCAGAACTCTGTTCACAGAATTTATAATGGCTTCCAGCTAACAAGTTCTTTATGTGTGAATTTAACGCGCCGAAGCTACGGCTACGCTGTGAGGCGGGCTGGGGTGGAGGGCTCCGGTATAATTTTGACCACCGGGGGCCCTTTTAAAACCGCCGAATTCTCCACAAGGGCGGGCGACTTGGCTTTTTGGTTTTCATCAGAGAAGCCCCCACTGCGGCCCGTACCAAACCCACGTCCTTAGGCCCACGAGCACAACGCCTTAGGCAATGAACCACCGCTAGGGTACAAACTAGTTGAACATCCAATTTAGGCTGCAATGTCATTTTGAAGTATTCCCACACCCGCGTCGCCAGGCAGTAATTGACTTTTCCTATGATAGAAATTTGTGCTCGGGTTTAGAAATGGCGCCGGGCTCGAATTATAACGAAACTGCCTACAACGATAGCAACGATTTCTACGCAGTCGGAATTTACTGGAAGCTTGTCCATTACAGAATTTCTATGTTACGAATTCAAAATTGCTATTTATATTTTTGGAGAACAAACCAATAGGCCATCATTGCGCAAACCCCCAGTTCTGTAAGATGAATAATTGGGAAGCAACAGAAGCAGACACTTCGAAATTGGGTTTCAAGACAGTTTTTTATGAACACCACAGAGCTTCTCTAGCATGTGTGTAGTCGCCCGAAAACCCAATCTAGAAAGACGTCTTCAGTATTTACAACGCTGTGTACGTGCTTTCGGGCGGAAGCTGCCGAATGCGTTTGCGGAATAGGGAAGTGGTTGGCGTGTGACGGAAGCTGAAGCCTTAGGGTAAATTGAGTTTCGGCGTTGCCGGAGTTATCAAAGTGGGGAAAAACTTTCTGTGCTTTTCGGAAATATGGTACACTAGGATTTTTTCGAAAATCCTAGGACTTATCCCATATGGCGCTGTTGTGCCGGGACCAATCTCTCTCAATATTCGTTTGATGTTTTGAACGGAATAAAAATACAGCTGTTCGATTGGTTGCGCGTAAAAGCCCAAGTCCCATCTCCAGGACACAATAAAGTTCGTTCCCCTGTTTTCTTTTTCTTTGAATGTTAGCTTTGCGACCAAAACATTCTTGGCAATAACGTTGTGTAAAAAAAAAAACGCAAAGAAATTCAGCTATGCTGTCTATGAAAAGAAACCGGGATTAAAGTGAGATTGCCAAAAAAAACCCGAATCCCTTTAACGTAACCAAGCAGTGGGGTTTTTTCTTTTGAAACCGAAGTTTACGTTTGGTATTCCAATTGCGAAGCCTGAAAATAAAAATTTATTTCCACTTTGTCGCTTGTAGAAGCAACGAAGCGAATGACGAAAAAAAGGGGGGTTTTCGTTAAAGAAAATATAATAAATATTTCAGGAATTCCAAAATTTAAACAGTTTACTGTTTCCCCGGCTAAGCTTTTTAGTTAGTAGGATAACCCTTAAAAACTTTTAATTTCCCTAACCAAAACCGGTTTACCCCCAAAAATCTTCGGCCCAAAAGGAAAAGTTTTGTTTCCCCCGGGGGGTTTTTTTAAAAGGTAAGCTTTTTGGGAAACCCCCAATAAAGTGGGGGCCCCTTTCCCCCGGGTTTTCCCCAAATTTTTTTGGGAAAGGGGAAAAAACCGGGGGGTTTTAAAAAGGAAAATTTGAGGGGTTTTTCGTCCCGAAAGCCTGAAATTTTTTGGACGTGTCACAAAAAGGGGGACAACCCTGGCCAAATTAAATTCTCCCCCCACACCCTCACCCCTAGGGTGCCCGGGCCCCCCGGGGAGGAAATCCCAGGGGGACCCGAGTCCCCAAACGATTTTCCAAACCCCCCGGGGGGGTTTTTTCCCCTCCCCCGGGCCGGGCCCCCCCTTTGGGGGCCGGGCCCCCAACCCCCCCTCCCCAAAATTTAAATTTTTAAAGCCCCGCCCTTCCAAAAACCCACACCCAGGGGGGGGAGGTTCCCTGCCTGCCTTTTTTCCAAAACAAAAAAAAGAAAAAAGAAAAGGAAAAAAAAATTTTAAACCCAAAAAGGTTCAAAATTTCCCTTAGGGGTTTTTTTTCAATTTGGAGCTGGGGGACGAAAAATAAAACTTCAAACCCCCCGGTTTTTCCCGGGTTTTCCAAAAAATTTTTTCCCCCCAAGAACCCCCCCTAAAAAAAATTCTTTTTTTTTTTATTTTAATTTTTCCCCCCTTTTTTTTTTCCGGGGCACTTCTAGCTCATTGCTAAATTAAACGGGAGGGAGCCCCGGGAAAAAAACGCGATGCCCCTGCAGGAGCTGGGATGGGCCTAGTCATAATATGGTAGTTAAGAATTAACCCTCGTAAAATGACCGCATCGATATTACGAAGTTCTTGATTAACGAAATGATTCGGGGTTTTCCAAAACCTCGTTCCATCGAGCTTTAATTTTTTGTGGTGCGGATACTGCGTAAAATTTATCCTTTACTGCCACCTTAGTTCTAATTTTAAATTTTGGGGCTTAAAGGGATAACATCAAATGTACGCATTACAAATGTAGTACGCGGTTGGTATTTTGCATTTCAAAAACGAAGGGCGCCGAAAATTTCGGGGAAGGTTAAAAATCCCCAGGTGTTTAAAATTAAACCGGAGCCTTTCCCCTAGGCGGCCTCACGCCGGAGAAACGTCGACGCGTTAAACCCCCCCAAATCAATCAATCAATCAAACAATCAATCAATCAAAACAAACAATCAATCAATCAATCAATCAAACAATCAATCATCAATCAATCAAATCAATCAAAAATCATCAATCAAAAAACAAAACAATCAATAACTTGTTGATTGCGGAAAAACAATGGGAAAACGGAAAATTCACCTAAAATCCCTTCCCCGGGGGCCTTCCCAAAAGCCCTTTAACTAAAATTTCCCGCACGCAAGGCAATTTCATCAAAATAGGGATCAAAAAGTTCTATAACCGGGAGTTCCTTTGGGGATTGTCAGAAACCTCCACTCCGGGATAATGGTGGGGGTTTAATTAGGTAGACATCCCACCCGTAAGACAGAAGAAGTAAAAAAAGCTTTGAAAGAAAAACAGGGGGGCAAAGCACCCGGTGAGGATTAGATAACCGCAGACCTCCTTGAAGGATGGCGGGCAAATTGTACTAGAAAAGCTGGCAAACCTGTATACGAATGCCTAATGGCCGCGTGTGTAACGGACGCTTTGGAGAACGCCAACATCATCCTAATACATAAGAAAGGTGATATGAAGAATTTGAAAAACTACAGGCTGCTCAGCTTACTGTCAGTCGCCTAAAAGGTACTCACCAATGTTCTCGCTAACAGAATTTCTGTCACCTTAGATTTCAGTCAACATAATGAACAAGCAGGGTTTCGTAAAGGCTATTCAACAATGTACTATATTTACAATATCAATCACGGGATAGAGAAATGAGCGGATTATACTCAACCGCTATCTTTAGCTTTATAGCCTTCATAGATATGAGGAAGCATTTGCTTGGTAGAAACATCAGCGGTCAAGCCGGATTTGCGAGATCAGGGTGTAGGCGAGCATTACATAAAATACTAGAGGATATATATTATGGGTCCACAGCTACTATAGTCCTCCATAAGTAGAGCTGTACAATACCTATAAGGAAGGGAGTCAGACAAGGAGACACAATATCTGCAATGTTGTTCACAGCATGTTTACACAACATTGAATTGGTTAAAGGTCGGTGTAAGGGTTAATGGAGAATAGCTCAGTACCTTCAGATTTGCTGATAACGTTGCCTTGCGAAGTAACTCGGGGGACGAATTTGAAAGCACAATTAACGCAAAGGACAAGCAGAGTAGAATCGTGGACCTGAAAATATTATGCAGTAAACTAAAGTACTGCTCAGTAACTTCGGAAGAGCACAGCGGTTTCAGATAAATGGCGAGGCTGAGGAAAGGTAAGCGAACATACCTACTTAAACAAGTGGTGACCCCGGATTCCAGACATGAGGCAGAGATAATTGCAAGTATGAAACTGGGTTGCAGTGCATTCGGCAAGAATTCTCAGATAATGAATAGGCAACTTGCCTTGTCCAAGAAGTGGAAAGTGTATAAAAGCTGCATCTTACCGATACTCACCTGTGGGGCAGAAACTTGGAGGTTCACAAAAAGGTTTCAACTTTATTTGAGCACGACTCAGCGAGCAATTGAAGGAACGATGAGAATGTATAATTAAGGGACAAGAGGAGAGCGCAGAGGGGTCAGGGAACAAGCGTGTGCTAAGGACATATTAGAAATTAAGAAGAAATTGTTGTGGGCAGGGCACGTAATGCGAAGGAGAGATAACCGCTAGTCATTAAGGGTAACAGAGTGGATCCCTAGTGAAGGCAAGCGTGGCAGGGGGCGGCACAAACTTAGATGGGCAGATTAGATCAAGAAGTGTGCGGGTCGTACTTGGTCACACTTCGTCGTACTTGGCCGTAATTGGTCGCCCTTAGCACAGGACGGGGATAATTGGAGATCGATGGGGGTGGTCTTTGCCCTGCAGTGGGCGTTGAGGGGCTCCTGCTGCTTCTTCTGCTGCTGCTGATGATGATCATGATTATTATGATGATTATGATGATGCCCCACACAGGAGCGCTTACCTGCCCCACCAAGCAGCTCAACAGTTACCAAGAACCCGTGCAGAACTGCGGGGAGGTTTGTACCGTACATTCCGTGCCCCAGAACCATCCCCGTTGTCGTTGGCCACTACCGCGAGACGCAATACCGCGTGGCGGTTTTACAGTACCGGAGGTCCGCTTCCACCCTTGCCAAGGATCCTCCCTTTAGGGGTTTTTCTTATGTCTCCAGACCTCAAATCGGGGTCCCAACCCGAGCCCACAAGCATTTGTATGGTGCTACTGCGTCGGGTCAAAAGAACGAGCCTTTTTTCCCAGGAGGAGTCATTGCTTACTGTAACCGCGGGCAGCAGAGAGTGAACAGGAAAGCCTGCCGCGCCAGCAACATTTTAAGGCGACGTCCACTTGAAAATTACAACAAATAAATAACAGAGCCGCTACAACGAAATAGAATGGTAAGATTCATATACTACCCACCAGGCGGATTTAGCCACTGGCGCATGAAAGCCCAAGTTTCCGATTGATTCCAGGAATGCGTGAAGAGCTCGGGAAACCAGAATTTCCGCCGTCCCAGAGTCTTCAACCGAGACAATCAAGGCGTGCCAGTGTCGTCACCAAAGCGCTAGGTGGCTCAGACGAATCCGCTTTTTGTTGATATTCTCGTGGTTCAGGTTTCTTGGCCCTAAAGTTCACCGCAAAAACAATGCTTCGATCTCCCTGTGTTCCACTAGCTTCGTAACACTGTTGCGATTTATGTTCCGTGGACAGTAAGAAAGAAAAGAAAAATCGGCGAAAGGAGAGACAGACAAAGACGACTGGAAACTAAGTTATAACCATGCAGAACTAAGGGCCAGCACGTGCGGCCGTAAATAGCGAAGCTTCCAGATGAATAGATGATTGATTCGACACACTTTGCCTTCCTTGTTAAACCACCTTGTCGCCAATGAGGTTACCACTGAGCATGCAAACAGCGTTGTATTAAAAAAAAATTAGTTACAGCAGTATAATTTCTAAAAACTTTGTATAATGTTGCTAGAAAAACGATTTTCTTTAGAAAGATGTACTTTTGTGATGCCCGTTGCTGTCCGTAACCGGGGCTCGTACTTTGTCAAGTGAATTAATTTCACTTTTTTCCGAGCCCTTCGCTTGTCGGAAATATCTTGTTTGAAAGACTAATCCACCGCCGCCTGGAAAACAGAGGACACATTGTTTGCAACACTACAAGTGTATGGATCAGACTGATGCCAATGTGCCAACAACAAAAAAACAGCTACAGGAAGTAGGTTGACTGTGAGCTTATCTTCTGTTTTGTTGATAGTGACAGCAGCACTTTGAATGAGGAACGCCAGAACCCGTGGCTCAAGGGAAGAACTAGTTGCTGCACTATATAGTAAAGCAATTCCATTAAAGAAGAGGGTATTACCGATGCTATATGAATAGTGTCGATTGGGGTAAGAAGTGCGCCAACAACAGCATCAACACAGTTGTTTGGTACGAAGGAAGCTGTTGACGTGCATGACATTTGGGCGAGAGAAGGAAGTTTTCATCGAACCCGAGCTTGTCGAGGGGACATCGCTTACAATGTAATGACCGGTCCAATCACCTTTGCGGCAGCCCCGTGAACTACTATAGACAAGTATCTAAGGTTTCCGCGGTTCACGAGGAATAAGAGAGGGCTGCGAAGAAACTTGAATACGGTCCAGGCAATTGAACGCCTGTTAAGTGGGAAAGGGAGAATCGAACTGCACAAAATGAACAGTACGGGCGTAAGAGAGACAAGGCAGCAGTCATTTCTTTGTGTTCGTTTGCATGAACGATTCGGCGTACTTTCGCCTTTAAGTTCCAGTCATTCGTTTGCCTGTCAGCTCCTCCCTTGTTCTCTGATATGCGTGTCGGAACAAGAGTGTGGTGTCACCAAAAGCGTCTGTGCAGATGTATTTCGCACTGTGCAAGAAGGAGTTTCATTGACGATTGGCAAGAAGGCAAACTCCTCGCCCCTAGACCAAAAAAAAAAACTGTTGGAAACATTTTAGGAACATTTACCAAGCAGTTGAGTAATATTAAAAAAAGACAAACAGCAATTGTCAAACACAAATAAAAAAATGTCCAGAAAAAAATATCATAAGCCGTTCCGTTCCACTCTGTGATTGCGAATGAGCTTTTTTCGCACACGTCGAATACGTGAAACTGAATTTAGGTGAAAGGTACGAGTACGTGTTATCTTGAGCGTTGGCGGCGGTCATTTCTTAGAAAGGCACAAACATACGCGCATTAGCTCTTTTTTTGAACCCACTCGCCCAAAAAAAGGTGCCTATTTATAATTACACTGCTCAAAATGCCAAAGCAAGCGATGAGGCGTATAAGCTTGAGGTCGAATCGTTGTTTTGTACTGAAAAGTGCCTGCTATTACAAAGTATTGCGCTCAAGATGCATGACCGAAGTGATGAAACGTATAAGCGGGAGTTACAAGTCAGGCTTAGAACGGTGTGCTATAGGGTGGTGGCAACGGTCTAGTAAGACGCAAAGCTAACGTTCGTTTCCCAGCACATCCCACTATAGAACCCTTCGTGCTTGAAAGGCACCTGAATATCTGTTCTCGGAAATAAAAAAAAAACACGTAATACCCTAGGCACGTAACTTCCCTTGAAAACATGGATAAACCAACAAGCATTAGGCTACATCAAAGAGCTCTAACTGATTGCATCAAGAAACTTTCGCATGATATTGCGTATGACCACATTTTTCGCCATTTACGAGGTGCTTTCTTTTTTTTTTGATAAGGTAGCAAAGGCATTTAGATAGACCTGTGTGCTTTATACTGCAAAGTGGAAGCTCCGGATGGTTTGTAAAGAATATCAGAAAACACAAAATACGCCGAATGACACAGATGAAAGGAAAGAGAATCGCCACGGCGCTCTGCTCTTATACCCTGCATCTCGTGTGTGTATTCTGAGCAGTTTTTTTATTTTCTTAATACGCCGCATCAAGCCGTGTCTGTGCTGGCCTTCAACCCATAACACGCGGCGATACATTGACAGCGTAATGATAATGAAGATACTCCAAACCGAACTTAAAACTAAATTCTTCCGACCACCATTCTTCGAAACTGATAAGATCATGCCAAGGAGGAATGAAGAGGAGTAGGATGCGTATTTGGGCCATCCTTCCCATTGGCAATGGCACGCTTTCCATCTGAACCATTTTAAACACCGTGTTCTCCAAAACCATTTTTGCTTACACGATTAATTTGCTTTCCAGTGCCAGTTCGCCGCCAATCGAGAAAATGCGTATCTCCTGTGTGGTTGTTAACGTAATGAAGGATTAATGATACAGCGACTGCAATGGCAGTTTAAAAAATTATTTTATTTTAAATTGGAGAATTTTATCGCTCCCAAGCTCCACGTACGCTATGAGGCCCGCCGTAGAGGGGGTGCCCGGATCGAATTTTCACCGCTTGCATATCTTTAACGTGAGCTTAAAACTCGACAGCAAGTGTTTTTGCATTTTGCCTTGTAGGGAATGTACAGTACAGTTAAGGAAAAGTAAATGTGCTGAAGCTGGCTCCTAAACAATGAGCACAACCGAGCCGAACTAATGCGACATGACTATAGTAAGTTTCCAGCGTAGCACGCTTGCACACCGGTAGCCCATTTGTGTGAGTGAAATCGAGTTAAAAAATTTTTAAGCCTGGAGCGTGTGATATAATATGTCCTTTTAAAGTGCAGAATGATCTTAGGCAAAGAAGGTGAAAAAGTGATGACCACCTTTAAGTTGTATGAAAATGACGCTGAAAAGCAAACTGCCAGCTCACGCCACAAAGCCTACATTGAAGCTTCTTAAAGCTGAAATGGAGGACGGCCATCTCCATTATTGTGGAATGGACGACCGCCGTTGGGCAGAAACGACACATTTGTCTCTCGGGAGAATCGCTATGCAGGACTATGAATTAATTCAGTTTGCAAGTGCAGAATTTGGTTAGAATGAAAATTTACTATGACTCTAATTTACAGTACACTCCACCTAAAAGTCGTTATTTTTTTATTTAGTCCTCCTTCAGGATGGTAGAGTTCGATGGTAAATTATGATGAAGAAAGCAAGAAATAAGAGAATATGTATTTTTGTGGCATTTGCAGATGTGTTTTTGCCCTTAATGAGAATACCCGGGTCACCTTCATATAAGCTTCGAGCAGTGAAACGCTTGTAATATTTGTAATTACTAAATGTCGACCTAATATAGCACCAGTGCTTGAGCGCTGAGCTTGCGATCGCTGCCAGTGAATAACGGACGGTATTTAATGATGAAACTGCATATTCCGCCCTCCCCTGCCTTCGAGGTGTTTTAATGGCTTTGTTGCGTCTTGTCTTTAAGCACAGTTGATCTCCCGTTTCTCACTAGCCAGTCGCACCGCATGCAAACCCATAGACTGTTTTTCTGCTTCTTTTACTCATGTCCGTGTTGAAAATTTGCTTGCTTCAAAAGCTTGGAATCATATCGAAGTCTGCTGAAGTCCCCGCGCAGGTAAGCACAGCTAATGTTTATTACATATTTCACCGTACGTAATCTGTTACTATTGGTTGGATATGTATATTCTGTATGTATTTATTTATTTATGTACGTAGGCATGTATGCGTGCACGTAGCATATTACTGTATTCTAACCCAACCCCGATTTTAATGCGAGGTAAGTTTACTTATTAAAAGACGACAGTCTTTGTAGACATTTGCCAAGAAAATGCCCCCGTTTGCTTTGCCGCTCACCTCTCATGCTGTTCCTGCTCCGTCGCGCTCATCCCAAGGTAAACACACTAAAGGTTTGCTCAAGGCGATTTGAATTTACCGCGTTCCACTGCTAGAGGCCAGGTTCCTCGATGCCAGCGGTGGTGGTTGTGGTTTGCGACGGGAAAGTAAAGGAAATTCACTCGGGATGTGTTTTGAGCTCGGGAGGGAGCTCACCTGCATACAACCCAGTGCACGGGAAGGGAAGTAGAGGGGGAGTAATAGGATAAGTCAAAAGGGAGAGAGAGAGAGAAAGGTATAAAGAGGGCTGTCAGTCCTAGGAAGATGCCTCAGTCCGGGCACATCAATCAATCACTGCTCTCCGGGCTACAGCCACTACGTAAGGCTGGTGTCTACATGAAATGAAGCAGATAAGCGAAGACTTCCCTTGGGTTGTCGACAGGTCCCTTCGGGAACAGAGGTCCTCCATGCCGGCGCTGGGAAAAGCCTCGACGCTGGAGCGTTCAAGTGGAAGCTCTGCTCTCGGCCCCGCGGGGGGGTGCTCGAGCGTCTCCAGTTCGGAAGAGTCCGCACGTGTAGGGGAGTCCTTGCGCCCGTGCGATGCAGACGCTCCGCCACATTGCAGCAGTCGAGCCTCATGCGGAGAAGCAGGCAGCAGGCGTCCCTGCTGATGCGTGCGGTCAACCGTCGGGGCGCCATTCCGCTCACGACCCGAGGGTCGGGGTGCATCGTCTGCACCATGCGGCCAGGGCATTGCCGGCCTCGTCAAACGCGGGTGACGTCTTGGGAGACTGGGGTGCCCTCCTGGTGGGCCCCCTGGCGCGGGCGTCGGCGTCTTCGTTGCCCCGGATGCACTGTGGCCCGGCGACAGTGGAAGCCGCAGCCGCAGCCTCGGGAGGCCACAGTGCGCAGTTTGGTTGCAAGGAAGAGCGCTCCAGGTAGCTGCGCTGTTGTTGGGTTGATCGGCCGCGTGCAGCCGCAGCAGGGCAGTCCTGGAGTCCGTGAGGCAATGACCGCCCCGGGGTGCTTAATGGGGCCCTTTCTGGAGGAGGAGGTCGGCGGCCAGGTGCAGCGCTGCCAGCTCCGCCGTGTGGAGGAAGTGGGGAAGGGCAGGCAGCAGCTCCGGCTGGCTCCAGCTCAGGCACCACGCACGCAGCCACCCCCTCGCACCTGCTGTGCTTGACGGAGCCAGCGCTGCAGTACTGCGGAGACGCGCGTGAATCGAGGCGGCCGACTTCAAGGTTTATAGAACCGCATTGCCCCGCTCCTACGTGCGTTCAAGCAGAGCGTGTGGAAGCTAGCTAGTGGAACCTTTCGTTGCTGTTGCTGGCGTGATTTCTCATATGCCGCCAAGAGGTGGCGCGGATAACGACAGGTGGCAGTTTTCTGCAGTAGATGTAGAATGATGTAGAATATCATTTTCTGTCGAAAAACCAAGCATCCATGAATTTTTAATAAAGGAACACTGTAAATGCCCCTTGTGTACTAATTCCCTGTCTTATATTAGCGTAATGTCTTGTTCTTGTTCAACAAAGTTGACAAGTATGAACGTATAACCGGGCTTAGACGTTTACATTTGCTGTGAGTAGATAATACTATTGCGCCGTATCAATCTTACTTTAGCCAGGTGACTGAATCGAGTCACAGACAGACATACGGACAGACAGACAGACATACAGACATAGACATGAAGACCAAAATTTCCGTGTTTAAGTAGCCCAAGAAAGACTATCGTCTTTAACAATAAAAAAAATGTTTGAAGCCGCTTCTACCGCGCAGATGCAATAGAGATAATGAAGAGATAGAAACATTTTATTTGTCGCACGCAGCTGTGGCACCAAAAATTCTTGACCTCTATAAACTTGCTTATCCTGCTTCTGCTGGCCATAAAAATAGGCGGGCGAAATTTATGGGTGATTTCGGGTTTTAACCCGACTAGAGACAGAGAAGAGAAAGAGAGAGAGAGAAGCTTTATTGTCTAGCGGCCCTAGTGCGGGCCGTCGTGTCGCACTCTCCTAATTAGGATACGGTTCGTCTGTAGAACTCCCAAACTACCTAACCGATACGAATGCAGTGGGCCGGGCAGGAGCTGGTGCGTCTACTTGACATCCACGCCAGGACCAGTGCTAGTCTGATGGATGGCACTCCCTGTTAACGCGCACACAATTTTAAGGCTACTTTAGGAGCACTCGAATTGTACAAATATGGTATGTATGTATGTATGTATTATGTATGTTGTATGTATGTATGTATGTATGTATGTATGTATGTATGTATGTATGTATGTATGTATGTAGTATGTTATGTATTTAGTATGTATTGTTATTTATGTATTTATTTAGTTATTTATTATTTATTTCACATAACCTCAAGTGCTTACGCATTGTAGAGGGGAGTGGGGGCACAGAAAAAACAGAAAATGTAAGTGAACATAACTGCGGCACAAAACAAAGCACTCACACAGAAAACACGAGGGCTGACATGTTGCACTTGGGAATAAAAAAAAATGACAGAACAGCAGCACTGCAAAAAACAACCCAAAAGATAGCATAAGCCAAGCTAATCCGCAACATAATGTAACAGTATGAAAATTAGTCATGCCGCATCCTCACCAAGAAAAAAGCACATAAAGTCTGACGAAAACAGAGTAAAGTCAGATATCTGCGCAATGTCGCTGAGTAGACGATTCCAGTCATTTGCCGTATGTGGAAAAGAAATGAATAAAAGTAGGTATTCCTGCTACATTGTGTTATCGCGACTTTATTTTGGTGATCTATACGAGCAGAGCGGTACGCAGGCAGCGATATAAGATTGTGTTTAAGTGAGGCATGATTATATTATCTTGAAAAAGAGACTAAGGCGACAAACTTTCCGACGAAGCGATAGACAAGGTAAAGACAGTGTAGATTTCATGGATAGACACTGGCTAGTGCGGTTACAATTTGATAGGAGGAAACGACATGCGTTGTTTGTACAAGTTCAATGGTTTGATGAGATTAGCGTGACAAGGATCCCACACGGCTGCGGCATACTCAAGTTAGGGTCGAACAAACGTTTATACAAAGTAGTTTTAATGAAACGGGGGCTGTGCTAAAATTCCTCGCAGGTAACCTAGCATGCGGTTCCCACTGCTTGTTTATCGTCTCGGTATGTGGTTTCCATGATAATGTGGAAGTTTGGTGCACGCCAAGATAACGGTAAGATTTTACGCTTTCTAAGTGAATATTGTTTAGCTTATATATGGGGGTCCTCCTTCAGACATGAGACACGCATTAATTTACATTTATGTGAATTTAGCTCCATCTTCCAATTTTCGCACCAAGACATAATATTGTCTAAATCTTGTTGTAGATTCAACTTGTCATGGTCATTATGAATTTCGCGATAAATGACGCAGTCGTCTGCATATAAATGCATGTGAGCAAGAGACACAGCCAGGGGTAAATTAATAATGTAAACAAGAAGAGTAATGGACCTAATACAGAACCATGCGGTACGCCAGATGTCACTTCAATTAGAGGGGAATCATGGTCATCAAGAGTTACATACTTTTCACGGTTAGTAAGAAAGCATTCAAGCCATGTTAATATTTTGGCCGTCTAAATTTAATCTATGGAGTTTTATCATCAGTAATGTGGGGTTAACCTTGTCAAAAGCCTTCCGGAAATCAAGAAAAATGCAATCTGCTTGTGAACCTTTATCAAGTATGCCGTGCAAGGAATTAGTGAAAATGATTAACTGGGTTTCACATGAGAATGAACGACGGAAACCATGTTGAGCGGAAGAAAAAAAAGCCGTTTGATTCCAAAAAGTTGAAAATTTGAGTGTACAGTACGTGTTCATAATTTTACATGGTGTACAGGTCAATGAAATTGGTCTATAATTCTGTGGCGAGTGCGTATTGCCAGATTTATACTGCGGACTTACTTTCCTACTTCTCCTTCGGAGTGGTAAGATGCCATGGTGAAGTGATTGTTCAAATAGCTTACTTAGAAAAGAGAGAAGAGTACACTTTAGTCTGCTTCAGAAATTTAGAATTTATATTATCAATTACCGCAGGATGATGATATTTTGAGGGACTCGATTATCTCATAATACCACAGGGCTCAATAACAACAAGAAAAATAAGAGGAAATTCATACTCAAAAGCATCACCAACTACAGGGGACATTCAATAACAGACAAAATGCACGGGAGAAAACTTCATTTAACAATAAAGCGCCCTCTGCGGGCAGAACAGGCTCACCATCATCGTTCAGCAAGGAAATTATGTTGTCCTTTTTCAGGTTTACAGTATTCCAGAACTTTTTGGGGTCATTTGACAACAGGTTTGGTAAAGTAGCAGTATATGATGCTTTTTACCTTCACAAACGGCCTTGTTATATTCCAGTTCCGCTTTGCGGTATATCTCCCAGCGATCGATCGTGTTACATAGCTTGCGGAGCGGAACAACCGTTTATTTTTATGCATAGGCGTTTCAAGGTGTTTGTATGTATGTACTGTATGTATGGTATGTAGTATGTATGTATGTATGTATGTATGTATGTATGTATGTATGTATGTATTATGTATGTATGTATGTAGTATGTATGTATGTATGTATGTATGTATTGTATGTATGTATGCTCATCTGGTTTTCATAAACGTACTGCTGACAACAGCAGAGCTTTCGATTCCCTGCATATGTAATATAGGAAACTAGCACCAGACGACTGAATAAACAGCTTTGAAGATTTTAATCTGAAAGTTTTAAGACAAACAAGCAAATTTGAATCTTGGAGCAGTCCCAGTCCCAAGTCCTATTATCGCTCTCAACAAGTCCGCCTAAGACAGCTAATGACACTTACCAACCTTTCCCCTGCAAAACGACAACAGTTTTTTTCATTCGCCCCCTAATCAAGGCATGTGTATCCCCTGTGAAATTCCGGAAACCACTGAACACATTATTTGGACATGCCCTCGATTTCAAACTGAAAGACAGGTTCTCCTAGACACCCTTCCCGCTAACTTACGACCAAATTCCTTAAATGATCTCCTGCGTCCCTCTACACCCCCTAATTTAGCGAAGGCAGTGTGGGACACTCTCCGGCATTTCATATCCCAACCCACTAAATTTTTTCTTGCTATTTCCTTGCTGTGAACCTTACGTATCGCTACCCCTAAGGGGGTCCTGATCCACTAGCAGAGACCCCCGGGTATTTTTTTTCACATTTCAATAAACGGTTGAAAAAAAAAAACCTGCTTGCGAACATTCCGCCCTGGAGAGCGGTAAGGATTCTCACTTTCAGACAGGGTTAATAAATTTGATGGAATGCCGACCAGCAATTTTACTAAGTAGGGCACTTTCTAGCACACACTCGCGCTGCCCTGTAATATGATCCATAAGAATTATTAACTGATTATAATTTTCAACAAGATAAACGGCGTAGAATCCGGGGTTGTAAACTAGGTTCTTAGCCTGTAGGGTTGAGGTATCTAGCCGTCGGAGTAAAGTATATTGTAAAGCGATCTATGACGCATTTCTGGTGCCCAGATAACTTAATAAACCACCACTGATGTGATCGCATTGGCTTCAAATCACCATCTATTTTAGTTTGGTTGTCAGCTTAGAGACGAATAAAAACACCGAGAATAGACACAGAAATCTACCAAAATAAGTTCTGAATTTGCTAAACTTCTTTCAATATTAATGAGAAAATTCGAGGACTTTTTTTGAGGGAGGAATACATTGGTAAGGGGTGGGGTGTTCTACCTATCGTGCGCGTTACGCCGACGAAGATTCCTTCTCGGGCGCTGCATTCAGGTAGAAGTTATGAAGTTTGTCACAGATGGAATTAACTTTTGGAGTTGTAATATTTTTCCCGTATAGAGCCCTTCGAAGAATGAGAGCTACGCCCTACGAAATCCCAGTCGACTTGACGACTTGACGAACCCAGGTTGCATTCACACACTGAGTAGGTCGCAGAAAAGTACATTCGATGATGTTCGTGCGCAAACATTAACGGTGTTGCAAACTGTAGTAAACTTCATTTTTGTTTTTTACTACTTTAGTTACCTCATTGCATACCAATCCAAGCACGTATGTGTTTATATTGTAGGACGTTCCTGTAGTTTGCTTAAATCGAATAATTGCGACATCCCAAAGCAAAATTATACACATTGTAAAACCTATTAAAATATTGTTGTGCTGCATCATCATTACACTTACAATGATATTTTCTGAATGAACTCACCAGTTGAACGTTATAATCAAGCCATTTCTTTGAAAGAACATAGCGGTCACTTAGATAAATAAAAAAAACTGTGCCTTATTCAGCCGTAGAACACGCACTATTTCTCGCAAAAAAAACCGATGTGCGCATTTTCCGCGTACTGACAACAGTGGAAAAAAGGTACTTCTTCCTTTCTTAAGTTAGTTAGGTGACAGAGTCCACTTTGTTCACACTGCTATTTGGGGAATGAATATGGTTGTATCGGCGACCAACATATACATACTGGGTACCAAGTAAGACCGAACGGTGAACTCACTGCAGATGTTTACCGGGAGATCAATTCAGAAGAAGTGGGTATGGGCAATAGGCAAATTGGTTCGGAATTACCTTGGCACGCTAAGGTTTAACATTACTGAGACGTTCTCGGTGGACCTGAAGGCGTGGCTGTGAAGGCTCACAATAAATGTAATCATGACTGCGAAGCGATAATGAAACTCTTAAAGGTGGGGTGCCGGCCGTATAAAGTAGAAATGAGAAGTGAAGCTGGCACTATTGCAATTCCAGTCTACTTCAAAAAGTAACCCGTCCTAATCGGTTAGTAACGCTAAGTTTGTATCTTCCCCGTCATCCCTAATCATCATCGGGGAAAGTTGCCGAACAAAAAGAAACGCTAGTCCTGGCTCAAAGGCTGCACACGTTTTCCCAAGGGTGACTTAAGGCGGCATTCACAGGAACTTTGCGTCTAAACGCCAGTATCGTTCAAATAAACCACCTATGTACGATATGTCTCGGCGTGTTGTCAAAAGAAGCCCAAATAGCATGCCCTAATGCCAACCAGCGATACTGGCAGCTGCTCTTGACGCGTTAACAATTATGGCGCCTAGATTTACTTCCGGTTATGCAATTACACGCATTTTAAGGAAAGAATGCGCAGTAGATTCTCAGAACAGCAACATGGGCTCCATCGCTTTGTCCACAATTGTGGGTATCAAGCGTCTCTCTGCTAATAATAACCCGCCGCGGTGGCTCAGTGGCTAAGGCGTTGTGTGGCTGAGCACGAGGACGCGGTTCGATTCCCGGCCGCAACGGCCGATTTTCTGATGGAGGCGAAAAGCAAAAACACATGTGTGTACGAGATTTCGGTGCACGACAAAAGATCCCCACGTGGTCAAAATTAATCCGTAACCCTCCACTACAGCTCGCCTCATCGCCTGCATTGCGTCGGCACGTTAAACCCTACAATCTCTGCTATTAATAAAATGTGTAAACCACATTGATGTGCGTGCTTAGGAAATTTCCGTCGGGGATGGTAAAATTCCGAAGCCAGGTTTGTGTATCTTCCCAAAGTATTAGAGAAATTGAAGAAATTCGAGAGACTATTCGAGACATTCGATAAACCCAACATCGTGTGGTTTGTCTAGCCCCAGAAGGTTACCCACCTTTGCGTAGAGAATTGAGAAAAGACACCTCCTGCGTTCGGCAGATTGCACTTGAGGCATAGTATATTCCAAGCAAATTAATGCCGCGGGCCAATTCGGAGGATCATGTATGCCCTTTTAGAGCACGCAGACATTTTCTACGACACATATCCACCTTTGTACCTACTCATTGTCAATATGTCAGAATAACACGTTCGCTCAATGGCAAAGCCATGTGCGCGCATATGTGCGGCAATCTCACGAGGAACAAATAAAAGGGATAGGAGGCTGTGCAAATAGCTAAAATACAACCCAACACTACGTTGGCACTCGGCTACCTAGATAGTAAGGCAGATGTGCTTGCTTCTCACACAAGATCGTACCCTCCGATAGTAGCCTTACAATCTCAGTTCGGATTATATCGACTGGTTTGAAGCCAGTCTAATTTGCCGGGTGAGCCTCACTGACTGCCAAAGAGGGCATTTCCGCAAAACTACGGGGCGCTTGAGCTGCGCCCACCAACTTGAATGCTGGTGAACATGCCTTTGCATAAGTGTGTGGCATCACAGGGGTCAGCACTAAATATGAAACGGCGGCACACTCAATTGTTTTAGAAGGGAAAGCTTCCAAGCAGAATTGGATTGGGACAGCGTGCTATTGCCCTTGCTGCTGAGTTGTACGATGACAAAAATGCGAAGGCACCGCCCAATGCTGTGCGTTCTACCCCACGGTGTTTTTTTCTCACGTACAACGCCATATGCCTCGTTTTTTTTAACAACACAGGTGGCAGGCGGAGTATACCCGGCAGTGAGAAGTGAGTAGACATTTTCCTAGCTCAAATATCCGTAATCTTGCTTTCAATATTTACAACTATCAAGCAGTGGCACTTGTCCCACTACGGCTTTAAATGAGCAATTACCCCAGTGAAGGCGTTTTTTATCCTGTTCCGTGTTGCCTTCACTAAAAACATATTTGAGTAATTACGAGTCCTATTTTTTATTTTTTTTTTAGCCAACGTGAACGCGTCGCAGAGACGAAAATTCAGCGGGCTCCGGGGGACGGTTGTTTCGTAGCCGCCGTTATAGGGTGCCTACACCTACAAAGTTTGTGTCACCTGAGAACAAGCAGGCTGAATACATGAAGCGGTATTGTGAAAAGAAAGGGCAGTACGCTCAGTGGCGGTTTCCGAAGAACTGTTTTGAAATACTTTCTCAATAGTCCTCGCCGCGAACTTCAACCAGGCAGGACGGAATTGTCTTTTTTGAAATCAGCGGTCGAAATATTGCCGCAGAGCCCAGCACGGTCTGCCACAACGGACCACAACCGATTTTCACTGCCATGATCTAAAGATACAAAAAATTTCATACCCCTCAGCAGTGCTGCGCTTTCCCAACTGCTTCACGGGACATCCACTTTCTCAGGCTGGATGGACCGTCAATTTCCTCCCAACGGTTCCACTTTTTTCTTGACAGAATATTTACCCAGCTGTTTTTCCGCTTGAAATTTCAGATATAACTGCATATGGGGCGCGCCCGTCATGCGTGGTTGTTGCGCAATGTCTTGTAGCTGTTCAAGGACATTACGCAACAGCACTCACTCTGTTAGCAAGATATGAAAAAACAGTGCCGAAATCAAAGCACGAACATCCATGGAAAAGCTATAAAAATACACAAGATATTTTTCATGAAAGCTCAAATTTGTGTAAGGCATGTTCTACTTTAACGTTGCCACTAAATATTTCTGTGGAACACCTCTGCTGGAAATGAGGCAGATCTGAATATAAAACCCAAAATAGCTTTCAGACGCAAGTCCCAATTTGGTCCTCGCTTGTATAGGGCAAACGAAAGTTGCCCCGCACTTTCAGCCGTCTCACTGAATAAAATACACCGTATCGCATATTTAGTGCACTATTTCCCGTACGCATTTTCCTTCTTTTTAGCTGCATGGCCGTATATTACTCCAAAATATTTCTGCAGAATGAAAATCACCTGCGGCTGCTAACGCACTTCTAGCTTACCAAACGCACGCTAAGTGCAATGGTTTTTAAGGTATCCAGTCAATGTATGTGGCCAAGCTAAATTATGGATGTATAAGAGAACGATACGGATCAGCGATTCATTAGTTAGACACACATACGGGTTCCTTCTACCTCAATAGGTGCCGCCAGTACGACCATCCGAATGGAACCGACGTGATGTAGAATATTGCTCTGACCAGCCTTGCGTGCCCTCGCTGGGACGTGACCTAACACAGTTCATCGCCAAGATTGCTTCTGCTTCGATAGAGTGCTTCAGGCGGCTTACATGTGGCTGCAGAATATTGAACACTAAGAAGGTGATGATAAAAGCTATAGTGGAAACCTCTCGCGAGTTGGCCTTTGACGTTGTATAGTGGGGGCCAATTATCACCAGGCGGAAGATATTTCATGACAGCTCTGTGCTTGCGTACAACCTAAGGAAGAGCTTCCTTTTTCCTAATACGGGGTAAATTTGAAGGATAAATATGAACATTAAGCTAAATTTCAACCAATGGGTAATGAAAGTGTTTTACCTTGGGTGTACATGTATCGGTGCCAAGAAGATCCGCTATCAAAGCGTGTTTTGTTAACGGCATCAATATGATAGCCAAAAAACAAACAATACCCACGACCTGCCAAGCAGCGGAAGGAACAATTGCAACACGCTTTGTTAAACTTTCCCTGTAACAAATCTGCACCCATTGGCAAAAACAAGTTGCACCTGAAAAAACGTGTTAGTGGCGAACCTGCGCATGATTTCGTGCTGAGGGAGTTGAGTCTACAATTTTTTGGAAGCCGAAATTTGCACACCGCTGGCCTATATACAAGAAAGCGCACCCACGCTCTGTGTACATCCAATCTAAACCAGAACCAATAAACAAGTAGCAGATACGGGTCAGTCAGCGTTGGCTCATGGGAGGCTCTCCGTACTCATGAAGGAGATGGTTGCGCTCGGTGCTGTGCTGCGTATACGCATAGTGAGGATGTATTACCAGCACCATATGCGACTGGTCTGCCGTCCTAAGGTTCATGGCATCCCGTTCCCACTCAGGACCACACAACGGTCATTCTTGGCGCCTCTTGAACTATCGTGCCAAGGCCCATCGGGCGACACTGTGCTCCAGATGACCATCCCTTGAGTAGGCGCTATGTCAATTGAGGGTTGGAAATGTCAGTGCCACGAATAATAATTTGGAATGCACTGAAAGAATTGATTGATGATTGATTGATTGATTGATTGATTGATTGATTGATTGATTGATTGATTGATTGATTGTAGGGTTTAACGCGCGACGCAATGGCGGCGATGGGGCGCACCGTAGTGGAAGGCTGCGGATTATATTTGACAATCTGAGTATTTCTAACCTACGCCAAAATTTCGTACACACGCGAGTTTTTAGCTTTCCGCCTCGATCAGGTAAGGCACGAAAAAATACATTTAGGCTCAATTCATACCTAAACAGCCCATGCAACCGCCGGAAAAAAATTTAAAGATAAATTTAGCGATAGTTGTGGAGCCATTGCACATTCGAAGAAAGACATACAACTGCGCCAGCATCTCAGGTCGTTGAGTGACACTGCCACGGAAGCACTTCGCTTTCCTCAACAGAGAGTGAGCAGGCCAAGAACATCCGATGTATGTAGGTTCCTCGGAGGGGTGTCTCTCTGACTGCGGAAAGAAGGGCTTTTAAAGGTTTTAGTGTTTTAAGGAAGGTGGCACCTGCTCTTAGTGCATTGAAATTTTTTTGATTCAGACTTGGATTAATACATATCATTGATAATGATAATTATTATCATAAAAAATAATTATAAAAAAGTAGTTCTAGCGTAGGAACTACACTTGTGGCGAATTATCTCAATGTGACTATGAAATAACGCGTACATAGAATAGGCCTGCGTTACGACCTTAGGTGGTTAGAGTATACTGCTTATAAATTACCTTCTGAATCCTGTATCATCCCGCCGTCACCTTTCCCATGCTTCTGTTATTTAATACTATCTTATCCTTCAACTTCACGAAATTAGATCACAATTTAACGCCGCCCTAGTGCAAATAAGACAAATCTTGTCTTTGTACTTCTCCTCAGCAAGAGTTAGTACAACTGGGGACAGGCACACTAGGAAGGGCAAGTAAGTTTAATATTACTTGATTTCGTTAAGCTGTACATAAGTGTATATAACGTAAATGGTTTTCTGTGTGCAGAGCATTATAGTTTGTCACCACAAAAGAAATTGACGAGGCAGGTGGCGAAAACCGGCTGATAATGGCGTCGATGTGGTGAAACTGCCATTCCGCTCTGTAGCCGCTTGGGTAAAGAAGAAGGCATGAAAGGCAGTGGTCAGGGGAGAGTCTGCTTAATCTTGAAGTATGTGAGCACTGATGTGACATAGGAACGGCGCCGAATTGAGAAGTCGGCGAAGTGGCGCAAACATTTCCGTTTCGAAATAAATTTAACACAAACATCACTAGCCGGGAATGCAGATTGTTTCGAAGCGTTAGAATCACAGTTTCCTGCCAGCGCTACAACTTCATTTTATTGTCAGTCGCGTTATGGCGTTTCCTAGTGATCATGGCATTGCTAAGTAGCCTGGCCGATGATGTAATGCTGAAAAAGAAGCAACGTGTACTGTGAAAAGGTGTCTTTTCAGCGGCCTAGTGCGACTTTTTGCGCGTCATTTGTTAGAGGGCATCAAAGAAATGAAAAGATCAAAAGAAAAGTGTCGGGATGCAAGCGACTTCACACCCTAAGGAATAATGTATAGGCCAGTCTCAGCAAGAAACGTCTAATTGCTACTTGTAGAGAAGAACATGCGTCCACAAAGCGTTTCACACCTGGAATGGGTGTATCACTGTCAGGTTATTTTGAGAAGCTGCTGCATACAAAAAGTTCGGTGTAATAAACTATTTTGTAATGTTATCAAGTAATTTTATCAGTTATTGACAGGAACTTTTTAAGACAACGCGCCCGCTTTCGGCGGCCAATGCGGATTGCTCAAGGGCAAAAAAGCTCCCCACAATGAAATTTAAGAAACACCTGGCGAGGAGGAAAAAAATGCAGTGAGCTGTCTCTCCCGTTTGTCACTCGGTTCTGCTTTAAATGTTATAGCAAATAGTTGATATCGACTAGACCACCAGCAAGCTTTATGCAGTGAACGCCTTTGCAACCCATGCTTTTAATTTTTTCTTACTACGTCTCTGTTCAAAATGTGAAATTTTTCGGCAAACTCCAAACGTTTCATCTCTCGATACATTTGTACAAAAAAATTTGCTTTCCCTTATTTTGGGTTTGTTTTCTTTCATATCTACGGCAAAAAAGCACACTAAAGATTCCAAGTGAACCTTTTTGAGCGAATACAGCAGGCGGGGAAGTTGTGGCTTTAATTCAGTTTGGAAAACTTTTTTCAGGGAACATTGAAAACTTCGTAAGAGCAGTATCGGTCCGTTACTGGCCGCGTAGTCTCAATCTTTTCTTTTTTATCAGTTAGTTGTATTACACTTCAAGTCGTGTTTTTTTGTCAGAAAAAAACGGCCGTTTATGTTGCTCGGGAGAGTCTCCTCTTACTCGAAGTCGGCACCGGACGGAACAAGAGAAACGAATTTTTATCTCGGTGAATAGTTCTCGGTTAGGGTAAGGAGGGCAAAGGACAAAATGTGATTTCGTGAAACGCTGCGCTGCCGGTAAAAAAACAATGAATGTTTCAGAGCTACTGTTCAAGTGGGTGACGTGCTTTGCGCTTAGACGCCGTCTTAATTCCCATAAGTTGTTGTGCAGACGCTTTGAGTGGCGGAACGTTTGGAGCTAGACAGACAACAGGTAAATCCGCTTCGCAGCAGCGAGTAAATATTTCTGCGACGAATCCGGTTTCGGAACAATGCCGAATGAGTTGTTCGTTTTATTACAAGACATGGAGTCGGCACTTGTCCTTCAGCAAGGATGACGCCATTTTAAATCAAAGCTTTCTATGTCTCACTGATAACGACTGTCCCGTTACGACAACACTGCTGAAAAGCCACCTTTACACAGTGGGTTTCACAAAGGGATTAAGATGGTAAGCGAAGGCCATCATGCGCCTGAAGAAAAAACACTCCCTGTGGTCCTAAGTAAATCTGTGTCCCTCGCGTTTTAAAACGGACGTATACCTAGTTGCGCCCTTGTGACGGGATCCAGCCAATGGGTTTAAGCGAGGTTTTGATGGTGATGGCGACCATCTCGTTAACGAAACTGTGTGCACCCCTGCAACGCTAAAGATAGCGTACGAGTCTCTTACGAAAAAGCAGAACGTTTAAACCATCGTTCTCGTCTGAAGAAAAGACATTTGTTTCTAACGATTGGTTGCGCGTCCACAAAAAACATAAACGTAGGCTTCAGCTGCTTTCCAAATAAAATTTGGCCAGAATGTTACTAATTTCAGTCCGAACCCCGGCTGATTCACTGTCATGCCCAATATTTGTAAATTATAGTCACGTCTAATACCCATCATATAACGGCCGTTCCACACCGCTTACACTACAATTGATCAATGAACTTTTGCCTGAAATAACAGGCAACAAAATTTCTCCCACCTCCCTTCGCGGGAACCCCTGTGTAGATGCGACGCATAGGGGGTTCCGTTGTTTGTTTCCGTTAGGTTGATTCTCCCATCGCGTGAAACGTGCCGTGAACCCCCTGCCACGGCTATGACGCAACGTGGCGCGGTTTGACGCAACACAATCCAACACAATCCACTTTATTCCAATCCAATCCAAATCCAATCCAAGCCAAGCCAAGCCAATTGAATTCAATCCAATGCCCCTCGCGAGAAAGTGTTCGCTATCGGAGAGGAGAGGGGGTGAGCGGCGGAGAGCGCAGCTCGCGCGGCGAGGAGAATGGGGGAGGGGTGTGGACGGACAACAACAACGTAGTATGGAGGGACAAGGCGAGTGAATGAGATGCAGTCGCATCTAAAATTAGCAGGGAATAACAAATAACGTACCAGGCAGTGATTAACAAAAAAAATCACTTGCACATTCACAGCGAAACGTCATAAAAACAAAGCCATGCACTCGAAAGTAGCTGCAGAGATTCTAATTCTTATTACTTAGATGCACGGGTTTATATGGCGTCGCAGGCCGTTCCCCTTCGCCAACTAAAGGGGGTGAGAAAATGTTCTATCATTCAGCACATTCGGAGGAACACCTAATTCTAGAATGTGGGCAATTTAAACCTGAATAGGTAAAAACACTGTTACCTCAGCTTTGACTATTAAGATGTTACTCGGGTTTGAAAAAAGAAATTGCAACATTTATTTATCCCTTGGGTACCCCGGAGTGAAAGGGATTGCAAACCAAACTAGGTTTACAATATTTACAAGCAAAACACACTATAGCGCACCAAAAAGAAGAGGCACAGCAAAAAAAGGTAGCGCAAGCGCTGCTAGTCTTAAATGTCACATGAAAAATTACGCCCACCTCCCCTCGCGGGAACCCTGGTGAGATGCAACGCATCTCATGGGGGGTTCCATTGGCGTTTTCCATCGTATTGATTACGCTTATAGCAGGGATTTTCACGCAAAGGGGAGGTGGGCGGACGATCGTCAACTGAGACCACCGGAGCGCGGCATGCAGCTTTATATTCACAGCGCCCGAAAGGAGAGGAGAGCGCGGAGAGAGAGAGTACTGCACACCGGGAGCGCCCACCGCGGTAGCAATGATAACAGCGCGCACGCAGCTGTTTGGGAGAGAGGGTTCGCTATCGGAGAGAGCAGAGGAGGAGAGGCGCAGCTGTGCGGACAACGCCGGACAGACGCAGGAAGGACAAAGAGGCGAGCATTAGAGTTGCATCTAAAAAAACTGCAGGGGAGGTGGGGGGGCACCTAAGCGATGATTCTTGTTCAGTTATGTCGCCCAATTATCCGAGGAAAGTGCCGCACAGTTTTTGGTTGCTGACTTTAGTGTCGCTATGTGTACTATTTAGTGAACACGCAAAACCACCCACAACCGGGGACTCTGCCACCAAAAAGTGAGTTTCTTTGGCGCGGTTTCTACTCCAAGCGATGTGGGGTGTGGCAGAAATTTGCTGCGCTTCGGGAGCGCTTCGTACCACTTTGTTGTACAGGCACCACCTTTTCCAAATGAAGACATTGATTTCCTGGGCGGTACGGTTTTGATGCCCATTATACAATGGGGAAAGCGACACTGATGTATTCGCTTTCCGCAGCTATGTTTTTGTATAACAAGTGCCAACTTTTCGCTTTCCGTGATCATGTACTGTCTGGGAACTGCTCGCCGTCATTAGCCCGTAAGGCGAATAGGGTAAGGAAGTGCACAGAACATTCTAGTAAAAACCGACCAGGCAGTATTGTAGCGAAAGTTACGGAATTTGATTATTGCTTACGCAGATGTGAGGACGCTACGTTTTGAAAATGAAGTTTTATATGGTTAGGCTAAAGCGGTCATGCATACGTAGAAATATCCGGTTGCAATCCGAAAGCCATGCGTGAAAAGTCATGCTGGAGAGGAGTTAGATATAAGGGAACAGAGGGTGTCTGGGTTATATCGCTTCTAGACGAGCGGGCAGGCAGAGATATACTGTGAGAAGCCCACGTCAAGGGACATCAGTCTGGATCCCCTCCCATCTTCTCCCCAAAACGAATCAGTACAAGTCTTCGGAGCTCTGGAGGCGCGCCTTGTCCAGCTTATGCCTGTCCGACCAGCTTCGACTGGTGGAGCGGGCTTTAACGGCTGGCAAAGCATATGGGGTCCTGGACTGAGGACTCCACCTTCTGAAGACACCATACGGATTTGCTACACAATAAAGATGTTTAGCGTCATCCTTCTCCTAAGGAAAAGCGTACGGCGATTCGGGCGGAACAGCGTCCATGCGGCAGTGGAAGGCCCGGGTCGCACGTTTGTTCAAAATGGGAAGTGAACGCGACAGAGAAGGCAGCCACGAATAATTAAACGATGCCGTGAACAGTCACAGAAACAAAAGTAGATGCCAAATCCACGCAATGCATATAGATAAATATTTTGATGGACTCAGTGGAGAAACACAAGCGTAAACATCGGCTGCACGTCACAGCTTGTGTAGTTACCAAGCTGTGCGGAGTTCGTAGACGCCACTTTTTTCTGTATCATGACAACATGACGCTTATTTAATAGTCAAACTTCCCCAAAAACAGAACATTCAGTTATTGCCTTTACGCCACTGAAGACCGATTCCGATGAGGAAGTAGTAGAAGTAGTAGTAGAAAACTTTATTAAAAAGTCAGACTATTTACCCCTCAGAGGGTGGTGCCCTTAGTCAAGGGCCCCATTTGCTGCTGCAATCCCTCTCTCCCGGTCGAAAAGTCCGCGCTGGTCGTCCAAGGCTGAGCTGGAAAGAGCGGCTTCCCACCCAGAGGGGGAGGGGCTGGGTATAGGCAATTGGGTCGGGGGTTTGGGGCATTCTCATGGGCGAGTGGTACAGGTTCGGGTGTCCTCCGCAGGATGGGCATCTGTCTGGGTACATGGTAGGATAGAATGTGTGCCGGAGCGAGAGGCTAGGAAACGTGTTAGTTTGTAGTTGGTGCCATGCCGCGGCTTCCTCACGGGTGAGTTGCGCGTGGGGCGGAGGAAGTGTCCTACGGGAGAGTTTGTAGTATTGTAGTATATGTGTGTGAGTGGGATACTTTCTGTCTTGTCTTGTTTGGGTTGGTCTTTCGCTGGCGCCCGGAGGGTGAGGCCTCGGGCTACCGCATGAACGCGTTCATTGCCAGGGAACCACGCATGCCCAGGTGTCCAGATTAGACGGACTGGTAGAATTTGTCGGTTTCGCTGCAGGATGTGATAGGTGGTCGGGGTTATACGTCCTTGCGCATAATTTCGGCATGCCTCTTGTGAGTCGGATATAATATTTATTGGGTTCCCTGAAAATCCAGTGCTGATAGCGAGTGCTATTGCACGGTCTTCCGCTTCCTTGCTGTTCCCGGAGCGTATGGTGGCTGACGTTATCGTCTCACCCCTCCAGTCGGCTACCGCTGCCACCTTGGCATTTATGGCTGGATAGTCTGCTGCATCCGTATAGAGGGTGTCGGGGTTACTGCCGTATATTCGGTGCAAGGCATTAGCCCGCGCCGCACGCCTGACGGCATGATGTTCTGGATGCAATTTGCTCCGCTCTAACTTCCGGGGGTATTGGTTTGAGCTCGCGAGGGGCAAGTTCAGACGTCTAGTACCCTAATTTTAGGAGGACGTGTCTCCCCGTAGGGGTGCGTTTCAATCTTTCTAATTGACTGATTTTTTGTGCTTCGATTAATTCCATCGTGGTATTATGTAGGCCCAATCGTAATAACAGGTTCGTTGAGGCGTAGACAGGGATGCCTGTCGCCGCCTTTACGGCGGTGCGGATTAGGGTGTCGAGTTGCTTCATCTCTGCCTGGGTAAGTCTGTGATAAAGCACATGATAGGTTATGCGGCTTATGATCAGAGCCTGCACGATGCGTAGTACGTCCGTTTCTTTAAGGCTGTGGCGGCGGTTGGTTATCCTTCGGATCATGTGGATTATTTGATTAATTTGTTTTTTCTGTGGTCCAAAAGTGTACGTGGCCTTCGCGTTCGTTTGCACATGCAGCCCTAGCAACCGTAGCCTGCCTACTCTGTTAACTGGCTCGCCCTCGACAGTGACCGCAATGGCGGGCGGTGAATCGGTTTTCCGGCTGCCTTTTCTGACTATGAGCAGTTCTGATTTTTGTGGGCTGCAGGTTAATACCCTGCCCTTGCATACTGTTGAGTGGCGTTCGCTGCTTCCTGTAGCGCGTCTGGTATTTCTCCATAAGAGCCGCTGGTGTCCCAGATGGTAATATCATCCGCGTACAGCGCTTGTTTGATTCCCGAAATGACATCTGGAAGCGGGGGCAGTCGGCTCATTGCTAAGTTAAACAACATTGGAGAAAGAACCGACCCCTGCGGCGTGCCTTTCTCTGCTAGAGGGATGGTGTCTGAGCGAATGTTCCCCACCCCTATTGTTGCTGTGCGATATTTGAGGAATGCTCGTACGTAGTTGTACGTTCTTAGGCCACACTTGGTTCCTGCGAGGTTGTCGAGTATAAGATCGTGAGCAACATTGTCGAAAGCGCCCTTAAGATCTCAAGCAAATATGGCTTTCGTTTGTGTGTAGCTAATTCGATCAATACCTTCCTCATTATTTTTGTATTAGTACATCCTGCGTGGATAACCCCGGTCGAAACCCAAACATTGTGTGCGGCAGTGGCGCGTGTTCGTCGAGGTATGGTTGCAGTCTGGCTAAGACGATAGACTCAAATAACTTTCCCACGCACGACGTGAGGGAGATGGGCCGCAGTTGTTTTAGAGACGGTGGCTTGCCCGGTTTCGGTGTCATGGTTATATCGGCGTGGCGCCACTCTTGTGGTAGCGTTCCCTCCTGCAGTGGTATTGATAATAGGCGGTTAGTTCCTTTATTGACCTGTCGTCGAGATTTTTTAGAAGACGATATTGTATGCCGTCTGCCCCCGGCGCAGTGTTTCTTGTTATCCGGTGGAGTGCCGCTCTGACTTCTTGCTCTGTTATGTCTCTGTCTTATTCCGTGGTGTCCCCGTGTGGATAGTCTTTGTAGGACGGTGTGGCGCCAGCGCCTAAGTAGGGGATCCTTAGCCCCTCGATAATGGCTGCTTCGTCCCCGGGTGTCTGTCTCTGAATATTTTGAAGAGATTTGCTTATCGTTGCTTTTGTTTGATTGGGATCAATAAGGGTTCTAAGCAGCGCCCATGTTTTAGCCGTGCTGAGGGATCCCTGCATGCGATCGCAGAAGTTTTTCCAATTACTTCGGGTCAGTTCCATTGCGTAATTTTCTGCTTGTGCTGTTATTGCGGCTATTCGCTGCTTCAGCTTTCTGTTATGTTTTCGCCCTGGCCATTGTTTTTGCAGGCTGTTGCGGGCATCCCAGAGGTGCATCAAGTGCCGGTCTACATCCGGGTACTCTGGGGACGTGTCTGTGACTTTCGTTGTTTCGTTCAGGTTTGTTTGGAGCTGACGGACCCATTCATGAAGAGTTATTCCGTTTGTCTCATCCTCGCGTGGCTCGTTATCACGTTGGAGCTTGCGCAGTTCCCTGAACTTGTCCCAGTCGGTTATTTTTACTTTGCGCTCTGATTTTCGTTCGCGCTGCAATAATTTCAGTTTCTATAATATTATAGTCACTGTCTAGGGTCTCGCCTAGGTTGCGCCATCCCTGGTACCTTAGCCTTGCTTTGCAATCGTTAGAGCTAGCCGCCGGCCCTTTGAGTATTGTGTCTGATAACCCCGTGTAGGGTGGGCTGGATTAAAATCTCCTAAAATAATTAGCCTTTCCTTTGCTGCCTTTAGAGCGTATGTGAAAAGTCGGTCAAAAGCGTCTGTCCGTTTTTTGGGCGCACTATAGACGTTGAGCACAAAGAAGCGGTACTTTTTCCTATCCGGAGGTAATATTTCAGTCAGCACGTGCAGTATACGTTCGCTTCGGTGGAGCAGGTGCGACTTGTTATACAGCTTGCGCTGTCTGGCTGGGCACGCGGGGTCCGTGCCCGGGTGTTCGTCCCCACACAACACACATTTTGTTTAGCAGTCGTGTGCCTCCTGTGGGTTTTCGTTTCCGATCTTGTGCATCGGGTTTTCCCTGCCTGGGGCAGACGTCCGCTCTGTGTCCCGTCTTGAGGCAGAGGCTGCATATATGGAACAGTGGGCGGTAGGGCCTACGTCGCAGCTCTCCTCCGTAGTAATAAACTGCTCTCGGGACTTCCAGACCGTCGAAGGTGATCAAAGCGGCCTTTGACTGACCGAGCAAGCGTGCGTAAAGTATGGGTACTCTCGGGGAGCATAAATTGGCCATCAGTTCGTCGGAATGAGTTGCACTGTTGATGCCGGTGACAACGCCCTTGCACGACTTGTCGGGGGCTGCCACGTACGCGGTCACTTGATACATCTTATCACCTAGTTGAATGGTCTTGATTGGCGTGATGCGGTCTGCCAGCTCTTTGTTTGGCGTGCTGGCCACGGCTATATTCTGATCTTCACGAATTCTCAGCGTAAGTGCCTGGAATTCGGTAACGACGATGCGGGCCGATTGGCCTACTGCTCGAGCGACATGGTGGCTTTGCAACTTGCCGAAGTTCAGGCCCTCTCGGGGACGCAAGACGACTTTGTAATCGGACGTGGGAAGCGGTGGAAGTCGGGGTTTTCGTGCCTGTTCCTGGTTGCTGGACCGCGCAGGACCCCTGGTCATGGTTGTTGCCATCGTTGACTGCCGGGCGGCTTGTCGGCGTTTGCGGGCCACGGTGAACCAATCTCCCCCGTTATCGTCGTCTTCGGTGTCGTCTCTTTCGACTTCAGAGAGGGCTGCGGCGTTCGTTTCCATTTCGTCTGGGCATTGGTTGTCTTCATGGCTGGTGTCCTCTCGGGTGGTTGCGCTGGGCTCCATTTCGGCCATGCTTAGGATTAGCTCGAGTACGGCAGGCAGCAGGGGGGCAGGCCGCGCCGTGGGCCGGCAGCGCTGCGATCGCTCCCGTACTCGTCAGTTGTTTCAAATAGGCCGAGCCACCTGGGGTCTTCAGAAGGCGATACTTTGATGAAAAATCGATGCTGGGGTGTTTGCCAGGTATCAATGTGATCAAGAAGTTTGCGGGGATAAATTGGTCACAGTTGGCACAGGACCGAGATAATTGGAGAATAATGGGAGAGGCCTTTGCCCTGCAGTGGGCGTAGATAGGCTGGTGGTGATGATGATGATGATGATGATGATAATAATGATGAATGTTATCGCGTTCCGGTGGGAAGTCGATTGATTTCCCTCACGGCTCGCTGCGTGGTCGAAATCCAGAGTTTGAGGTCGATGAGGCGGGAGCCCATCCGGAGCATGTCTGTTCAGGTAGGCACCCTGGCTGGATGTAGACAGGCATTTGTGAACTGCGCAAGGGTTATGCAAGTACGCAATACGGAAGAGCTTTTATGAAGTGTATTACGCTCGCTGAAAGGTGAATGGTTCTGTGAAGCACTCTCTTCCCTGCCCAATACACGACGCCATTGTTTACTTTACCAAAACCCTTGACACAAGGGAGTTAGGGAGAAAAGAGTCAGCCAGACTAATATAAACCCTACTAGGTTCCCCATGTATCTCTGCTTTTCATCGGTTAGCCTCAGCAAAGGGGACACTCTAATTCTCCCCACCATCAGTACACTCATTCTAGTTGCCTGCAATATTGGTTAGCATACTGAGATAGCCTGGTAGCGCTAGGACCAGGGAGCGCACACTAATCGGTAAATATCCGGAATAGTCAGTCCTAGAATTTTGTTGACTGCTGTTGTTTATGGAAACGGTACAAAACTTAATGAAGTGGTATGTGCGAAGAATCAAGAGACCGTTTTTATTGTACCATCCTAATAAACCTTGTTTAAGGGCGTGATAGCAAATATAAGACATCGTTTACGTAGCGCGCAAAAATACGCGCTATACGTAGTCTGTGCGTTTAGTTAATCAACTCACCCGAAATTCAGCTCTTCTCATCTTCTCACCTTTAAGGACACTCGATCAGCTCTCTCGCATAAAGGTTTAAATGAGAGCAACATTTTTCTTGACTTCGTTATTATTTCTTCTAATACATAAAACTTGTTAATAGATCATTGCATTCTGTTAGCGGAACACTAAAGTAGATTTTCGTCCACCGAAATATTAGTGCAACGGCAGTTAACTCTGCCCCAATATAACTGCGCTCTTATACCTGACCTTTGTAACACGTTTTTTTCAAAACACGCGTTCACAGTGTGCTGTCTCCTTTACGTTGGCAACTATCGCATTCCTTCACAAACACCTGTGTTTTCCCCAAGATTTCCCACTGTGACGCAAAGTCTATTCTTGAGAACCTGTGCTACACAGTCTAAGCATAACTAACATTCATTATCGGTCGCCGGATTGCCGTTTACGAGCAAAACACTACCAATCATGCGTCGGGTGGTTTCCCTGTCACTTGTCGCGCAGTTTCACGCTGTGAAACCTTATTGGTTCACAGTCACATGGGACATTTTTAATCTTTTAAACTCAGAGCAGCTGATGCCGCAATGCCGAAAATGCAAGAAGGCTAGCGCGGACTTATCCAAGGTTCACTGATTTGACGCCTAAACGCTGATGCCAAAAGCGAAGGTCCCTGACATTCTTAATTACAAGGCTAAGCGTCACAGAACTTCTCAAAGCAAGCCAATCGATTCCCGTTCGCGCATATCACTGTTGACTGTTCTACTGCTCTAGCCAACTCGGGAAACTTTCGTTACATTTTTAAATTTTTGGGACAAAATCACGATAGGTCGCAGGGACCCTTTTTATTTTACACTGCCCATTTTATTTAATTTCGCAAAAATTGTCAGCCATGTGTTTTTTTAAGTCCGAACTGAATGATTCACTATTATTCAATATTTCCCCTTCTTCCCTATTTTTTTTTTTGCTCATTGCTATGTTTCATCTAAGGGAAACAAGCCACGAGTTTTGGCTTAACCTCTCAGTTTTCTCTATAAGCTCTCTCCCGGGAACTTTCGTTACATTTAACTTGGGCATTTGTGGCGCGTGGCCCACACTGCCCTTTTTTTGCCTTCACCGGGGTTTTAAGGGATAAAGGCCTTTTTTTTCCAAATAGGCTTTTTGTTTTCCATTAATTTTAAAACCCCAACCAAAAAATTTTTCCCGTCACCCCCCCCCTTTTTAAAAAAAATTTTCCCCTCGGCCAAAAGGCGCTTCGCATTTTAAACTTCGGCAATGGTAACTACACAATTACGCTTTCTGGTCACCACCTGTAGCTAGATAAAAATTAGGATAAACCGAATTTAATGGCTCACGACGGGAATTCGGGGAAGTGGGCAAAACATCGGTATTTTTTTAAATGAATGTTGTTAGTACCAGCAAAAAGTAGTAAACTGAAAAGTAGGAGTAATCTTCATTTTATCATTCTGGCCGCTCTTTCGCCAGAGGTTGCGGAAGCTGATACATTTTAACGTGCTTTTAGTGAAGGTGAGACTCCAACCGGACACAACTGTGTCTAAGCAACGTTGAGAGTACCTTTTTCTCTCCATTCGCTTCATCATAGCTCACTGCACACTGAATTCGTCTAGTTGCACTTTTCATTAGATATTGTGCATTCAACGTCAATTCCTTAGTTGCCTGATGGTGTCAAACGGTAGCTTTTTGCAACCAGGTCTGCTTTTCCGCACCATATATCATCACATATTTGACTGACCATTCTGACAAAAACAGTTTGCAGTAGAGTTACTGCTATTTACCGAGACGAGGAGCCCTGACTTTTCGAAATTGTGGCTATCAAATCACGCAAAACAAAAGCGTTTAAACGCGTGATTGAAAGCGACATTCACCCGGAAGATGGACAGGTAATGTTGCAGATTTCGCGTGTAATATAAGCCCTCTTGAATTTGGCGGTGAGTTGGTCGGCATAAAAAAAGGGCCGGGCTACTGTGATTGCCAACTTTTTATAAGTTACAAAGAAAGTAATGACACTTCTTTGTAATAAAGCATAAGAAGCCCCAGAACCTCGATGGTGCGCCAAGGAATATACCCTGCACTCTGTTCCCTGCAACAAAAATAATTTTAACATAAACATAAATCCTTCTCACCTAAAATTCCATTGTTCATCAGATTGCACAAAGATCTGAGAAGAGCGGGGAGAAACACA
This sequence comes from Haemaphysalis longicornis, assembly GCA_013339765.2. Taxonomy (NCBI): domain Eukaryota; kingdom Metazoa; phylum Arthropoda; class Arachnida; order Ixodida; family Ixodidae; genus Haemaphysalis; species Haemaphysalis longicornis. Next base: position 105,744,384 of record CM023458.1, on the reverse strand, counting down.
AGGAATTTTTAAATTTTACAAAATGTATCTCACAATAAACAAGACGCCTTTGCACTGTGTTTATTGGTAGCTCACTCCCTAACTTGAAGCCTTCAAGCTCCCAAAGAAAAGCACTGCAGGCAAAGTATGGGGCCAGTCTAACTGTCAGCCGGTGAGGGCTGAATACATAACAGATCATGGCGCAAATATTCGTGGCAAAACTTTGAGAGTGTTGCAGTCGTGCATGCGCGCGAAACCTTTGCTGTAGCTTCCTGCGCATTTTTTTATAATCCGTTAGAAGTATGCCTTATTTTCTCAGCAGCTTTTGCAATACAGAGAACAGATTAGGCGGTTCGGTAAAGTTTTAAAATTGTTTTTAAGCCCACAGAATTACAGGTGACAGAAAGATTGGCGCACTGTCAGTTTACTTGATATCTGCTAATAAATATTTGCGAAATGTGTTTTTTAGCATTTACAAGTCAACTTTTTAAGATTCATTTTTCTCAATGGTTTTGAAATCTCAAGTTTACTATGAATGTGCAATCTCAAGTTTACTATAAGAATTGTTACTGTTTATTTATTTTCATTTGGCGCATACTCTAGTCAGCAAAAGTTTACAGGGACATCGCTTACGCGAGTTCTGCCAAATAAAACCAAAGCGAAGTTTGCGTTCGGTAAACACCAAGTTTTTTTTTTCAGGTTGGAATATTAAGAAATCTGCCAAAAAACTTCACAATGGGGCAACAAACAAATTAAGTGATCCGGTAGGTGATTGGTCTCTTGTAAATCAAGCATGTGGACCAATTTATTACGTTTGGATCTCTTCCTCTTAGCTCACCATATTAGTTATGTGAAAGGCGATTTACGAAAAAAACTTTCGCTTTTGCCGCACCCACAGCCTAACATTATTTGGCGCCATTTTCTAATGTAACAGAAGTTGGAGCCTTGGTGCCGTGTCTTCAAGGGAAGGCTTCTGAGCAATAAATTGGGAAGCCCATGATGATGCCACTATAAAATGGGAATGAATTTCCATTGAGCACTTTTCTGTTTGGAAATAATGAATCTTTTTATAAGCGAGCACAGACTGCAAAGTTGCGTGGACAGATTTCGGGAAAATTTCGTCTCACGGGATTTGTAATGAAAGTTTATTCTGACTCGTGACACATTTTCAGAAATTATTGTAGTCTAGCTGGTGATTCTATATTACTTTTCTGGGATTAAGTTACGAGTTAATTGTTGAATTATGACAAGCCTCGAAGTCCCTAAATACTTGTTGAACGACATAGCCCTACGAATTCTTCGTTTTAGCATTGCTCTTCTGGTCAATAGACTTTATATGAGGCGGCTTCGGCTAAGCATATTTTATAATATTTTTTATCATGGCCGCCTGCATAGGCATGCAAATTCCAGTAGCACGTGCTGCTGGCGTAGCTACGTTTTACAGCAAAGCTTTCTAGCTCTACCAGCCATCGTGCCGTGCGGTAAAACAAACTCTGAAAGTGTCGCAGGCAGCGGCGAGGTGAAGGAGGGGGCCGGGGGGTTTCACTCACGGAGCACAATAGAGATGGCGCCGCAAATAATTTTCCAGCGTTCCTCGCGCGGGAGTGCCTGCTCGTCGGCGGCGTCGTCCGTGGTACGACTTTGTCGTCACTTCAGCGGCGGTTGCTTTGGCCCTGTTTTGGTGCAGCTTAGCGTCCATCGCGTGGTGCCTTCGCACGGCTTGATTAACTTGTTCGACAGCACCTCCAGGGAAACCCGCACCCGACGGAATTAAGTGGTCGTACGGCAAATATAGGTTAAGGATTGGTTTGCAGGGCGGGGAAACAAAAGGTACAAACCACATACAGACATCTGCCGCTAGGGAAACGCTAGCTTTTTCGCACTGCTTGCCACGAATGGGACTCCATTTTTTAAATGATGAATACCAATTCGGTTGTGTTTTAAGCGGCATTACAAAAAGCGAAAGTAGCACCTGGGTTCGATCAATTGGAATTATAAAAGTGCCCTCAGCTTTCTGGCAATCTCAAACTTACTAATCTAACTTGTTTATATTTATTTATAATATTATTTATATTTATATATAATATTGGTACAAATGAGAATTTCTAAGTTCACGTGCAACCTTGTTTTGGTGTCTGAGCTTGTGTAACGCGGTGGGCTACCTCCAAGATAGCCGAATCAGGATGGCTAGGTTTCCACGGTCTCACCCTTCACAAAGACGCTCTCCGTTTTCTCTTTCCGACACACGGCCGGGTTACAGCGGCGGCGTCCCCCGCGCTAGCCCGGTCGGGGCCGACGCTGCTGCTTCATTCGAGACGCCGCCCCCATGAATTCCAGGTAACGGCTGGCAGAATCTCTGGTTTCACTCTTTGTAGAGTCACGTATGTGAATTCAAGTGACGTCCACATGGGCAATTATTGTGGGGGGTCGTTTAAACTTGCTTTTCAACCACCTTTGCATAGTGGATTGTCGCCAATTTTTTTTTGTTAGTCGTCGGTACCAAGAGACGAAATGGCAAATGGTAATGAATCCCCAACGTTTTGTGTAGTAGAGAGACTTCCCGCCTTATATTGTGGACGCCTATCCACACTCCCAAAGTTTCATGAAACAATACATCTATATTGTCTTCATAGATTGTCTTCATAGATAGAAACTTCATATTTACATGGGTATTATTGATAATTTTGGATTTTTTTTACTATAAAGAAACCACTTAACGCAGCTCAGTTAAACCTTTTGTAAATACAATTTCTTCGTCTACACAAATACAGGCCATGGGAAGATGGGCAAAGTGTCAATTTACTCAAAAACTGCTACTACTGTTTTGAGGACGTGTTCTCTGAGATATTAACACGCCTACTGCTAAAGATCTCTGTTTCTCACTGAACGTTTGGAGAAATTTCGGGTTTACTATAGCACTTACATCGATTTATCTAGTTTTATAGTTCGCAAACCCTAGTCGACGAAATTACCGAGCGACGTCTACACGCGTGTCCGGCCAAAAAAAAATCAAAGGGAAGGCTGCCTTCCCCTAAAGCGATGTGGTTCTAAATAGGCCCATCAATAAAGCTGCTTTTAGGCTCCACAAAGGGGCATCTAATATATGAAGTGAGGCACTAGGTCATTTTTTTATATACAGCAAGCCTTCGGACCAATTTATTAGGCCCGTAAATGTTCCATTGCATCATCGCGGTAGTTAATAAGAAAGGTACTTTACATAAAACTTTCGCTCGTCGCGTACGCTAGCCTAAAACCTACTTCGCGCCATATGCAGATGTAACGAATGTTGGAGCCTGCTCTGACCTATTTCAAAGAGAAGGATTATCCTATATTAATTGAAAGACCCCCGGCTATGCTACTTTTAACTTGAACGATTCTCAGTTCGGGTCTCTTCTGTCTGAACTCAATAAAACGTTTGAATAAGCGAGTTCAAACGACAGAGTTGCGTCTAGAGTTCTCGAAATATTCTCTCTGCCTGGATGTTTTATCGGTAGTCTGTTTGTGACACGTGCCCTGCGAGTATTAAAGTCAGGCTGCTGATGCCATATAACGTTTCTGGCTTTAACGAGCGAGTGAAAAGATTATTTACAAAAAACATCGAAGCCTTCAACTATCTTCTCAGACAGTGTGCCATATGCGGTCTAGTTTTTAATATTCCTCCTCTTGTCACGAGCACTTTAGACAGTGGAGCTTCATCTTAACGTATTCTATAAAACTCTGTGCTCATTTGCACATGCATTCACTTGCAATATTCCAATCACTTCTAATGACACAAAAACGTTTTACTCCTCGTTTGTACTAGGACACCAATGAGAAAAGTGTATTGAAGCACCTTGCCTTATGTGTAGTACATACACTGTCGCAGCTGAAGATATAGAAACTTGAACTGTACTTTCAGCTTCGCATGAGATAAAACTTCTGCAGTGCTGCCAGTTATCATATTGACCACATGTCATGCAGTGCCTTGCAGATAAGAGCTTTTTTGTATACAGTTGTCAATATTTTACCTTATTTTATTCTTTTTACCATCAATGCCAAGTCCTTCCTGAGGCGGTTGGGAAACATAATGTGAAAGCAAGAAAATATGGTATAAAGGTTGTTCATAGAACGTTTAGACCGTTGCGGAAGTTGCACCATGATTTATAGTAGTAGGAAGCTGACAGTGGTCTTTAAGGCCCGTGATTGGTCGGGGAAGAGGTTTGCAGTCATATGCCGGGCAAGTAATGCACGCCTGACACATCATTTTGTTTGACAGGAAATCTGTGCAACTTTATGCCCCTGAAAAATACCGCCGAAAATATATGAAGCCAGCGGAATCATGCAGGGCGCAAATGCGAAATGTGAAAAAAAAAACTCTGAAATAAAAAAAATTCTGGCGGCGACTAACGAGCTCAAACTAGCGCAAGGTATTTTTTTCCATATTTGTTACACTGGGTGTCCTGCTGTAATTGTATGTGTTAAACAGCGCAGCGTTGTTCTGAGCAATGTCGAGTGATTGAATTAACATTTCAGTAGCGTTGTTCTGAGCAATGTCGAGAGATTAAAAAACATTTCAGTACCCGGATTCCTAACTGATGCAGCGGATGTAATTAAGCTTTAGCCAACGTTGTATACAAGAGTGTGTTACATAAACTCAGTTTGATTGACATTTTGTGACGAACGAATCGTACCCTACAGCTACAATTGCAATTATTGGTTTGATATGCAGTGACCATAAAAGCTGAAAAGTGATCTCAACACCACATTATCAGTGCGACGCTACAGGTTCTGAGAAGTGCGATGTTGAGATGACACAGGACAGCCGAAGATGCCCACCATGAGAAATGCTTAGCGTTGAATTTAGTGGTATTCGGTTCCACGTGCCACCTCCTACAACATAGAGACACTGCATCAATATCCAGTCGTAGCATGTATTTTTGTCGTATTCAGCCATTATGCAAAAAAACGCAGTCATCGCCACAACAGGATAATATCAGAGGAAGCACAATAATTAATAATATAGGATACACCCTAATTGCAAACTACCCGCCGCGGTGGCTCAGTGGCTAAGGCGTCGCGCTGCTGAGCAGAAGGTCGCGGGTTCGATTCCCAGCCGCGGTGGCCGCTTTTCTGATGGACGCGAAAAGCAAAAACGCCAGGTTGTACGAGATTTCGGCGCGCGTTAAAGATCCCCAGGTGGTCAAAATTAATCCGGAGCCCCCCACTACGGCGTGCCTCATCGCCTGCGTTGCGTTGGCGTGTTAAACCCTACAACCAATCAATCAATTGCAAACTAAAATAGGAGCGTGCTTAATTCGGAACCTTACGGAAAGCTAGAATTATCGAAGATGGCCTAGCATACTTTATCGTTACATGTTACGAACTGCGAGCTGTTACGAAAAAATTCTTCTAGTCATAACATTTATGCCGATGTCTGCTAGAATGGCTCGGTTTCGGATAAGAGATTTATGCCGTACTTTATGGAATGCTTTTGTTAAAATAAAGTTAATCTGGTGTGCTCATGCACCATAGTCTAAAATAATGTAAGTTGACGGATAAACAAAGTATCAGCGTTTCACAAACAGAAATATTTTTTAAATCTTTCTCATAGAGAGAAAATAAGGAGTTTTCTTGAAGAAAAGTCGGTGAGCGTCGGTATAAATTGTGGTCGGAGATTTTACATAGCCTGCTTATTGGTTATATGGGCCGGTATTTCTTAGGCGGTTCTTATCTAGGAGACTGTCTGAATGTCACCAGCTTCCTAACCTTACATTGTGGTGAAACAGCGTGCTAAAACCAGGACAGAAAGAAGACAATAACAACACGAGCGCTGACTATGAACTGAAATATTTATTACTGAGTGGAAAAGTATATACGAGTGTGTGTGACTAAAACAATCTTGACGTATATCTCACGTGTGCACAGAACAATCACTGATTCAACATCTGCACAAATAGGCTACTTCGCCGTCCAGTAGCGATATGGACAAGCAACTAATACAATCTTCTGGATTCTTTTTCATATAAAAGGCATCAGCTGTCTCCCTTGTTCTCCTGTCCTTTGTGAGTCATGAAAACCGTGGTACTACTAAACAATTAATAGCAGCCACACCTTTTACAATGAAATGATAAATGTGACGTGGGCGTGCCTTTGAGGGCGTTTCGATGTTCGCGCAAGCGCTCATTGAGGCATCGGCCTGTTTGCGCGATGTACGTCCTTTTGCATTTCTAAGAAATGCAGTACACGACATTGCATCGGCACTCAGCAAACTTAGCCTTGTGCTCAGCACCACAACTCTTTTTTTTGGGGGAATCACCTTTTCTGGACAACCTATTGTCAATTCTGGGTATAAGCCTCCCTAATTTATTTTTCGCCGAGAATATCACATCAACATCAGACACACCTGCTATCTTTTTTTATATATGCGAAATTGCATAAAAATGGGGTATAACAGCACACTGTTTCCACGCTTCGTGTTCAATTGCAGATCTTCCATGATCTTTCGATGAGCGCTTGCGCGAACATCGAAACACCCTCAAGAGTACGCCCGCGCCACATTTATCATATCATTGAAACAGTTGCGGCTGCTATCCATTGTTTAATAGCACCACGGTTTTGATGATTCTCAAAGACAGGAGAACAAGGGAGACAGCTGAAGCCTTTTATAAGAAAAATAATTCAGATGATTGTATTAGTCGTCCATCTATATCGCTACCGCACTATAAAGTAGACTATCTGGAAGGATGTTTAATCAGTGGGTGTTCTGCGCACACGGGAGATACAATACGTCAAAGTTGTTATGGTCACTCACGCTCTTATATACTTTTCCATTGTGCAATAAACATTTCAGGTTATAGTGAGCGCTCGTGTTGTTGTCCTCTTCTTTCTATCATGGTTTTTGCGCGCTGTTTCACCACAACAAATCTGTACCAACTGGCCCAGTTCTCGACACTTTTGTTCCTAACCTTAGCTCGGATCGGTTGGTGTCCAGTGACTGCTACAAGATATTCGCCACAACAACAACTGAGAAAAAGGACACAGCTCTCTAGAAATTGAACAGTCGAGAGGTCAGAGCCGGAACGTGAAGTTTAAATGATTTGATCATTTTGGAAGAGCCATATCGATGCATTATGATAGAATTGATTGACAGCTACCCATAGTTTCACTCAAACAAAGGAAAAATGTAAACAAACACTGGGAAGTAAAGAAACACTGTTCAAGGCATTGTTTCCTTCTCAGAATTCACCCTACCAGCAGAGTGTGACGCCGCAGACAAGTAACTTTACGACGGATATCCGAGAATCAGTAAGCGCTTAAGCCTAAATGCATACTCCAGTGTAAGCTCACGTTTTCAATGATGGTGTATGCTGGATGGTAATAATAAAGAGAAGAGTTCGGGAGATGCTTAGCATTTTTACGAATATGAAGGGGCAAGACCAGTTGAAGGTTCTGTTGATCTGCTGGGAATGATTCTGTTGAATTTCTCGGCAACGGCCGTCACCACTTGAACAGCCCTTTCGCAACACCCGAAGTTCGTTAGGTCCGGCAGCCATTGCCATTTCTCCGCACGCTCTGTGTTACCATGTCTCATGGCCCTCCTCCGACCCTCCTGTTGCCATGCTGTTCCTCTTTCTTGGAACGCCATCTCCCTGTCACACTATCCGCCCCACGTAGCTTCAAGCTTTTGTGGGCCACTTGTTTTCTGGAATATACATTGTGCATCCTAGAACATCTAGTTTTAAAGCTTTCGCCTTTTAGAGCCGTCACCTATTTCTACGCTATTAGTACTATTGTAAGCTGTGACATTTCCAGATTTGTTGCCACCAGCGTACGTTTCATGCTGTGGGAACGAGCCTAGTTAGAGCAAGATCATTACAATTCAGAAAAACTGCAAATCTTCTCAATAGGAAAAAGAAATCCAGCCATTAACCCGAGTAAACATATAGGTTGGTTTCTCAGCAAGCGCTCTTTAACATTTCCCCATGAAAAACAAATGAAGAGATGCATTAACGCATCTAGGACATTTGTTCGCTAAATATGCTAGCCTATTCAGAACAAACAAATTTTCGGATCATGAAACAGCACAACGTAAAAAACTTCTACTCCAAAACCATGCTGAACAGAACTCATCAACAGAATGACCCCGTGGCTTGAGCTTATTTGTTTTCTTGAGCGCTAAATTTGGTGCTCCCAAATTCCCAAGTATGCCAGGAAACATTGCTGAATTATAATGCAGTGACATGGTCCCACGGCGGGTTTCCCTTTCTCTTTTATTGGTCGCCTATTTGACGGCCAACGCCCAATGGCACCTCACGTACCACCAAGAGGCACCTTTGGATGACCATGATGATCTATTTTTTTTAGATACGGAGCATCTCTTGCTCGGGGATGTCCCGCGTCCGTGCCCCGTCCGCAGCGCCTCTGATGGTGATTGTAGCAGGATGCCCCTAGGGATTGGCCAACCAAAAACTCCATCACGTGATAGCTTCGTGTTCAACCACCGTCTTCATTTTCCAGTAGGGGAACCGCTGAAAAAGAAGGAGAAGAAGACAAAGCTGCGAAGAGGAGGGCATGTGTTGCTCTCAGCCAGTGCACCAACGTCAACAACCTTTACCTTACCAACTCTTAGATGCGAAGCATCTCTTGCTCGGGGGCATGTCATTCGTCCGTGCCCCGTCCGCAGCACCTATAATGATGATTGCGGCAGGACGCCCCTAGGAATTGGCCAACCATAGAATCCATCACGAGATAGCTTCGTGTTCAACCACCGTCGTAATCTTCCCGTAGGGGAACCGCTGAAGAAGAAGGAGAAGAAGACAAAGCTGCGAAGTGGAGGGCGTGTACGTTGCTAATCCATCACGAGATAGCTTCGCGTTCAACCACCGTCGTCATCTTCCCGTAGGGGAACCGCTGAAGAAGAAGAAGGAGAAGAGGACAAAGCTGCGAAGAGGAGCGCGTGTACGTTTCTCTCAGCCGGTGCACCAACGTGAACAACCTTTAACTCACCAACTCTGACGGAGACTACCGATTCTACCACGGAGACGACAACATCGACAAGAACATGATTGACGAGTTTCGGCGCCTCAAGAACCACCGCCTACTCACTGTCACACAACAGTACTTGCGTGCCTTTGCCACCGGCGTGGACCCGGACGCTGAATTCCCTCTGGCGCTACTAAACACCAGATCACTCAACATAACGGCAATGCAATGAAACCACACGGAACCCCATGATGCTTCGCATCCTCATCAGGGTTCCCCACGGGAAGAAGGTGTAATTTTTTATTATTATCATTCTCTTGCCATTTACTGGCTTCTCCAAGTTCAGATCGTTGACGAGAAAGAAGTTGCCTAGCATGCTCCACAGGCACTAAAAATGTACTGGCATTCCAAATCAAGTGGTATTTGAACTACTTGTCCTGCATTCGTTCAACAGGCGCTCTCCACAATTTACAACACTCGATCAAAGATAAAAGAGAGAATGTGTGTTTCAGTGTTTGCCAGAAACACGCTTTTAGTGCTGGAAAATTCTCAATGCGCGCAATCTCCCAATGCTCGCTTGAGGCTATGTCGATCCGGTTCGCTTGTTTTTATTTCATACAGCTGTCTAATTATTTAGCAAATGATGCGCAGAAACGCTTTGGAGCCCGCAGGGAGAATACCGAGGATATTCCCCTCAGGCCCATTTCAAACACTGCGTAGCGCAATTAGAGCCTTCATCCATTGTCGGGAAAGGGTTAGCGAAGAAAAGAATAAAACCTGCAATTGTTTGTAGCACTGCTATGTGCACAATCCCCGAAGCTACTGCTTTTGTTTCTGTTACAAAAAAAACTAGAAGTGTCTGTCAGCTTACGGAGCTGATAGCACAAATATCTGGCGGTGTTGAATAAGTGGCAGCTCGAAAAGAGCAAAGAAAGATATATATGTCTTGGGCATACAGTGAAGTTATTTGCTTCAAAATTAGGAGCGTCCAGTAAACTGCAGGCGAGTGTCACTCAACAGGGTTTGTTTGCGTAATCGCAAATATTTTGCAAAACGTAGTAGCATTTGTTTTGTTTAACTGGAGTGCATTTGCTTGAAGATCATAGAGACTGCGGAAACTCCAAAGGAAAAGAAATAGCCCGCATGGATGAAACATATTTTACCGGAAGCAATTACCCACACGTTTTAGTACGGAAAAAACTCCCTACAGTTCTCTATAAATTTTATCTGCACCAAATTCTGCTATTGTTTGGCATCAACAACAAAGAACGTCATCAATATATGAACGGAAACATTCCCAAGAGTTCTGCACCACCTAATGAGTCTCATCAACTCGACGCTGCTACTGAAGACGCCAACCTCCGACTTAAAAAAAAACAAAGCAGGGCGGTAAGAATATTTGTGGCAAGGTGTCGAGCTAGAACCGGAACCGAACCGAGACCGTTTTTTTTTGCCATTTTAGAAATGAGCCCGAACCAGAAGGGATCAAAGGAACCCCTACGAACCAGTCCCGGGGCTTCAAAACTGCATTTGTTTTTATAATGTTGCTTCCTCTCGTGTCTGAATATATTTTTACCACTCGTCTGGCAGTGCCACCAAATAATATGCACAGACTGTAGTTCCACGACCCATCAGGTTGTGTTCTTATTATTACCCTGAATTTATTGTAAAGTTGTAGGTGCATAGTATCAGTGTACATTATATACTTCCCCAGTTTTCTCCCCAGTTTTCTTTTGTATTTAGACTTGGTTAAGTAAAACGTATATTCCGACGCAACATATCATGGCTTTTTCTTCATTGTTCGTATGTATATGGTGTTTAATATTGTGTAAAGCGTAGCGTTCGTAATTTTAATGCACCCGTTACCCCTTGTGAAGTAGCTCAGGTACACCATCCGCTATAAATCTATATATTTCACTCATTCTCTTTCCATTAGGCATTTATACGCAAGCAGCAGTGAGACACAAACACTCGCAGTCCTCTACGTCATCGGGACTTGCACAGGGACATTGCGCCCCTTATTTAGTGCTCTAAGGGAATGTGACATTAAAAAAAAGCTACCGCTTCTCAACTCCGCGTTTAGAGTAGATGCGACAGCATTTTAAATCATCTTGAATTTGCGCACCCTAAAATTGAAAGGCGCATAAATTAAAGACGATTAATGAGTATTAGTGGGTATCTGTCCTCGATTAGTTAGACCATTGGGTGAGCTAATCTGAAAAAATGTGATTGGTGTATTCAATAATTTGGATCAAACAATTTTAGCGGGCCGGTTAAGGTGGATCGCACAGACCTAGATATTTTTTGGGGTCCTTAGCATTTGTAAATTTCGCGGCGCTCCTCCTCTCGACCAATACAGAAATTTCGTTGCGCATAAAATGTGACAAACACCTGAACGGTAAAATATTTTTCTTTGCGCACTTATTGCGCTGTTATGTTGCTTCGAGCGTAAGATTGACATGTCGCATTGAATTTAATAATATTGGCTTTATGCATATTTTATATTCATCCAAGGCTTTTCAAAACAAGTATACAGTAAAACCCCGCTAATTTGGGCCCCTGTGATTTCAGATACCAACGAACAAGGTGTGCTAGTCGACCTCTTCAATTTTCTTGCAACTTATTTACATCATTACCCTGATTGTTGTAATGCTAAGACTCACGTACACTTTACCCGCAAAAAATTTTCTTTTGCTGTAAAAAGATTGAAACTCGACAAGGTGGACCCCCGTCGCTGCCTGCCCGGGTGCCTCGGTGAACTTTAGTGACGTCTATCTAAAAAATATTCACGAGGGGCAAATTGTACATTTATGCTGACTGTAAGCCTGCGGAACGCTTCTCCTAAAAGTTTCGCCGCTGACAAGAATATAAACTTTTCGCAATAAAATATCAAATTCGGCGCAGAGCCAAATTTTAAAGCGAAGCTTTACTGTCCCCGCTGATGCCAATGCGGGTGTAGGAAAGCCTTACTAGGGGAAGCCCCGACATTGTCTGACAATGTTGAGCAGTGATCGTGGGGGAATAGGCCGGACTAGAACCTGGGCCCCTCACGTTATGAAGCTGGCGTCTATCCAGAGACAGCTCCAATACGACACGGTCGAACAGAATGCCAAGCAGCAGGTACCGATTCGCGCCGTACACCCCAAATATTAACCCAAACGTTAGGCCTACGGAGTGCACACCCGAGAGTGGCTGTGGGTATTCTGAAAAGTGTGCGTACCTCCTGAGTAGCACATTATCGCAGTGTGGGACTGGCGAGCCAAATAATTATCCTGAGAAAGCTTCCCGTTCATCCATCGTGTTCGCTAGACGGAGGGATGCAAGATTTCTTTCGAACTTTCAGCCTATAACACAAAAAGTACTTAAGTTATAACCTTCAAGTTTTACTCACGTGTGGTGCTTACATTTTTAAACAAAAACACTGAATATATAATTGTAAACTGTGGAGTTATGATTAAACTGGCATTCAAGTTTGAAGAAAAAATTGAAAAGCACCAAGTTCAGACGCTCAGATAAAAAAGCATCATCAATTTTTTCAAACTTTTTCCCAGATGTAGGCCCTCACATGTTCCTTCATTTTCACAAAGACATGTTACATTTCTTTGTATCTCAAGCGCGTACAGCGCAAGAGAAGAGGCCTGTCCGCCCGGCTCTTCACTACAAACCGTAGCGATAGCGACTTTCCTCAGATTTGTATAAATTATATATGTTTTGTATAAAAGGCAAATGATCCCTTCACGAGTAAAACTGAAAATGGAAGAGAGAAATGCCATCTTTAATGTCGATGTTGGGACCGTAAAAAAACAGTCTCAGCCAAAATTAAGTGTATAGATTGGGTAAAAGACGGCAACCTTTTAGGTTATGCCACAGATTTGAATATTCACCCGCATTTTTATGAAACTCTCCAAATTTGTTTACCGTACTTTTATTAGAAATATAAATACCTGGCATTATATTGATACTAAAGTATTTAGAACGTGAGCATGGATTCCTGTCAGCCATGGTCTTTGCGGGGTGCACAGACGAAAAACACCGTTATCTTCACCCTCAGGATTTGGATATCTTCGCTATAAACCTAGTATTTAGGACAGCAGTGGGCAGGGATTCAGTGTGCTGGTGAAATAAATCAGCTCCGAATGACTAAATAAAACCTCAAAGCATGAGTTTCAGTGCTTTGAAAAATCCAGAGGAAACTCTAAGAACTAACTCCGAAGAACACCGTTCCCTTGCTGCGCGCATTTCGAGAGTACGTTCCAGTGGTGCCGCCTTTGGGGTGAAAATATTTTTACCTCAAATATGTTTTTTTTCAATATTATGCAAGGTGTGTTTCCTTCTAACCAAAGCAAATTTAATGGTCAACATCTTGGGAAAGTTTCTGAAAAATTGAACGACGGTCTTTCTTTCTAAATCTGGCCCTTAGAACGTTAGAGTTTTGTCGTCTTCTACCCAATCTGTACCCTTTAAATTGGGCACAGGTTGGTCAAGATGGTGCCAAAGTGGACATTACAACTTCCATTTGGTTCTGCTTTCATTCTCAGTTACTGTATCTTTGGAGGTAATATTTGCCGTTTATACATAACATATATAATTTATACAAATCCGAGGGGAGTCGATATCACTACAGTAGGTCGTGGAGAGCCTGGGGAATAGTGCTCCTCTCTCGCACTGTACGCGCTCCAGAAACGAAACGATGCAACATGTTTTTGACGATAATAAAGAGGATGTAAAGACCTACATCTGGGGAGAATTTTTGACGAATAGAAGGTGTTTTTTTTATATTAGCGTCTCAACCTTTCTCCAAACTTGCGCGCCTGTTGCAGGTTATCCGGGTTTTATACAATTTAAATACTCAGGGCGTTTGTTTATAAAGGACAGCAGCACAATTACGTAAAATTTGTAGGTTGTGACCTAAACAATTTTTGTGCAATTTATGCTGAAATATATAAAAAATGGGCTCTTAAGGAATTCGACATTTATTGCGAGAAATTTATAATTTTTTTTCCAGCAACAACACTTTTTCGGAGATGTGTGTACAAGGCGTAAATTTCCATAAATTTTTAGAAATTTTTTTATAGTAGGACAAAATTTTTCCTAGGTAAAATATTGGTAAATATGAACATAACAATAAATAGGGAATGATATAAATTGTTCAAGCAAATTTAAGAGGTCGAACAGCCATACACGAGCGCTAGGCATTTTATTGGATTGGTTAACTGCCGTGCGGCCACAGCGAGACCCGTGCTCACGTTCGCACGCTCGGCAATTTCTTGGTATTTTTAATTGCGGACACAAAACCTAGGATTTGCTAAACAGCCTCACTACTAATAGCAATAACAGCGAAGGTCGTATGGCACTTGCAAAAAAATATACTGTCGGAAACGCCCTGTTCTGCAGGTACAAAAATTTCCAGCTATTCGCCTTTACACCGAAACTGCGTCATCAAGACGTATGCCGTGCAGAAAAAAATGCCGAACGGAGTATACAGGTAGATATTGTATATTTTCATGTCATGATTACCTAGTGTTTTGTATATTTTTACCTCGCATTGGGTCACCACCTTTGCCGGGCTAACGCAGAGCTCTTCGTACGCATCACTCATGACAGCCGAATTTGAAAGCGGATTAATAAACATCTACCAGGATTAGGAGGGACAGATCGGCCCATAGATTTCTGTGCGAATTCTAAACTAAAGTGATAAACGAAGGGGCCATGAATGTGCGTCCCGCCAGCAGAACAGCCATATTTCAAACTGTCCTTCGACAATACTAGGGACCAACAACCTCAGCATACAAATAATCAGTGGCGCCTTTTCCCAGGCTTTCGTACCTCTACCCCAACAAGTCCGACATGATGTCTTAGCGGGCATGTGGGGCCCCTCTGCTACGGTATCCTGATCCGGTGAAAAATCGCCACGGCAAATGGCAGTTAGACAAGTTGCAACAGCTCCGACGAATAGATTCAGCATAGTGTAAATGATCTCCTCATCGGCTCATTCATCCCGCTCCTGTGTGTGTAGTTTTGACACATTATGGCTGCAGGCAAACAAACTCTGCCAAGATGGACCCCTGTGACTATCGCGGGTTTAGATATGACCGCAGAGCGTACCGCTCACAAAGGAGAAAGTCCCTCGCTTCCTCCTCTCGCGCTACATTCCTTCTCTCAAGTTCTGTGCGTATCTTCTATAACAGGGCAAGAAACAACTGTACCTAAAGTTTGCTGCTGGAGGTGGTGCATGACGCTCGAGTCTAAACGCAAATGCCTTCACTAAGAGATTATTGGGGGTACAGTCATATTTTGCAAGAAGCCTCTGCTAATGGTTTGCTAATGATTGCTAAGCGGAACGCGTTTTCCTAACGGTTGCTATGCGGAGTCCAGGCTCCTAGGTTTAACTGAGTTATTCCATTTGCGCCCCACTTCTGCATGACCTCTAACTTCTGCTCTGGCTGCAAATTTCTCTTCAAATGAGTCTGGTTTGCTTTTTATGAGTCTTCCTCCAGAGGAATCACGACTATATAAAAAAAACGTCGTAATGATAATGTAGGTTTTGTACTCTTTTTACAACAGAAAACGCTATCCTCGTACCTAACGGCTGCTTTCGACGCAGTCAGCGCTAACAAGCTCAGTGACACGGGTTTTTGCATGGCAGGAAGAAACACCAACTAAGGCAAAAAAGCAATGATTTTCTGCTCACTGCGTAGTAGTGATTGCGTAGCTAGACGCCGGTTCTGTGCTCGTAATCAGCTTAACGCTCAAGAAAACATCAAGCCTACTATTGCCCACATACGTCCGCATTCGGCGAAAGACGGAAAATTGAGTAAGTGGCAGCCGTATAGGATGCCATGCATCAAGCTCAATTATGACTTTTCCGATGGGAGCACAAGGGTAAGCGAATTATCCGGGTATGAGCAGTGGACATAGCCGGTGTCTCTTCCTAATCATAGTCCTTCCTTCTACAATGGTAATTTTCGTTGAGACCGTGTGGTAGCACCAGAACGAAGTGCTTCGATGGTAAACTCAATGACATCAAATTACTCCGCTGATGGCTGCGCCTTCTAAACTCTGCCTATTCCTACTGTCGGAGAATGTTACCCATCCGTTAAAGGAACGGTTCATGCGGAGTTTCTTTTCGAAAGGGCCTGCGAACTTTACACGCTTGATTGTGGGCCCAGCACAAACTAAGCATCATAAAACACCGGAATCGCTACTGGAACATGCCTGTTCACAACGTTCATACATTGTTCTGCAATTTGTAAATTTTTGTTGCATCTCGAAGGATGAAATTCTCCTACACCGCACTTACCACAACTCACCTGTATGGAAATAAATAACCCATAAAAACATTGGGCAATATTGTTCAATTTTAATGAGGTTTAACGCAGAAATCCCTGCAAATCGTTCTGCAAATTCTATCTTTTTGTTACTTCTCGCAGGGATAAAATTCTTCTAGCGTTCACTTACGAAAACAAAAATGTATTGAAAAAAATAACCCATAAAAGCATTGCGCAAAATTGTTTTTTTTAATGAAATTGTTTTTTCGTTCACAGAAGTGCTCTCTAATCCCGAAACACATTGTTTACGAGCAGAAAAGATACAACTTAATAAAAGCCTTACATTTCGGGCTGAAAACCGTGCGCAGTGACGAACGCTACGAAATACTACTGAAAAAGAACCTCGGGTATTTGATTCGCCATGAATTTCATGCAAAACACAACACTTATGCAGAGTCTATGTTTTGGACTTGTACAAGTCACCACAATACGGTTGAGCGAAACTCTGATGCTGGCGTTCCTTGTTACTTGATAACATTCTGCGGGCGTACAGTTGCTACACAATTCGACCTTTGACAGCAGACGTTTCGAAAATTAGCATACATACAAGATTGTCCCAGTCGGGCAAGGGGAAGACAAAGATGCGAAACTCGGAACTGAAGCGCCAAACAGCAGCCACAACTCATTTGAACGACACGCCAGTCTTCAAGCTGTCGCATCCAGAGGTGCATGAAATGTCTGAGCGAGTACACACCTTTTTGTCACTCAGCAATGCAAAAGTAAAAACACACAACATGGAAAGAAGTATCCTCCTCATTTGAATGCGTGGCATGAGGTACGTATGCTCCGCTTTCAAGGTTCACCGAATACATCTGAGTTGCAGGCGTGCGTGTATGGAGATGTCCTTGAGCAATCTGAATAATCAGGTATGGGGAGAATCTAATTTGCTTCGAGCAAAACATGGTCACACGTTTGACTACGATCTGCATCGAATGAGAATGCAGGCCGTGATTTCCCAATATCAGCGTTGGTCTACCTGAACACAAAAACGTTAGCGTTTTTCTACGCCAGAAACAAGATTCAACGGCTATGCGAAAAAACAGACGTCAGAGCAATTGAACCCGAAGGGTATATAAAACAATACCGCTGCAAACTTACTGAATTGCTGTCATGGCTCATATGTGCTCCAGTTGTGTATTAGGCGCGAAAGCAGCGTCAGGTATATTTCAGAAAAAGTGTAAGCATGTAAGTATCAGAGCAGTTTATTCGAAATGCAAGTTGTATTGGTGTTATGAAAATCAATAAAAAGACGTGTTCCAAGGGTGTAGAACATAGGAAAACTAAAAGCAAGCTCAAAGCAAAATATTTCACGACCTGCTCCAAGTGCAACCGAAACAATGCGTCTCACAAAATGGCGCGTGAGTGATGCGAACGTCGCAAATTGGCATTCAATCAGCAAAGCTCAATTGTATTATGCGTGCGAGAGTGAAAAGTAAGTAATACAGCGTGAATGGGAAAGGGGAAAGAAAAAAAGGAGACGGCCGTACAAGGCAGGGCTGGCAGAAGGCTATTGTCTGTCAGGAGGATTTGCAACGCAGCAAGCAGATATGTGACCAAATTGTCCAGGAAGGCGCAGGAGGGCAGCTACATGAGCTAGCCATCTCGAACTATTACGAAATGTCATCTTCGGGATAAGTCATTATGAGCAGAGCTCTATTATTTTTATACTTTCTCAAAGCTTGCTTGATTTTCCGTTCTTCTGGCATTTATTGTAAAGTTAAGCGGCGTACGTGCACCGCTGCGCGATAATTAATGTCCTAAAGCACATAGTGAATTGAAGCGATTTACAGACTTTATCACTATGGCTTAAAACGCACGCATGCTGCGACGCCTAAACGGGAAGACCATCGCTTTTATGGTGCAGAAAGGTAACTGAACTTTTCAAGAATTTTATGTGCGTACTGTCTCTCTGTTCGTTGATACTGGCACCTGACCAAAAGGTAAAAGAATTCTTTGAATTCTATTTCATACAGGCCAAACCTTCCCCAAACTGCAATACCTCGTATCATACAACATACCTGTAAACAATGTTGAGCAAAATAAAAATATTAGGCACATTAGAGGCAGAGCAGCAACACACAAATAGTATTCGCAGTGTGCTTTTAACCTAAAATAAATGTTTGCTTGGTATTTAAAAAACGTATGGAAAACAATGCTTCGCCCGAAAATACAAAAAGGGCTCGCACACGAACGTATATGTAATGGCGGCATTCTAAGTAGAAAAGTAAGGAAGGGTTCATTAGATGGCGCGCCAGCAGCGGATCGCGGGAAAATCGAATTGACGTGCGCAGAACTCCACCGTGTTTACCGTGGTAGAAGCGAAACCGGAGGGGGACCAGCGTGAGATGTCGGCCGTGGGGGGCAGAGAATATTGTATGTGGCATCGGCGGCAGCAGTCGATTGTATTTCGCCGACATTCGCAGCGATGCGAGCAGATGCCGTGTTAGTTTTTCTTTTGTTGTTTATAATGTGTAACACATTCTACGGCAGGCGTTTCAGGCAGACAGATTAGGTAGAACCGTGATTTGTTATTTTGCTTTTTTTCGTGCTAAGCACACGCTAAAGAACGTTTCTCAGTAACATAGGTGAGCCGTTTCACAGCTCGAGATCCCGGCGTTTTTTGCTCAATGGGCCTTTTAAGATTTCGCATTTGTGAAGCAAGTTAGCAGTACAAACATGCTTACTTAAGAAGCATTAGCAGAAACGCTCCTTCTCAGAAAGAAGGAATGTTGACATAGGCAAACAAGTGGGTAGAAATGAGCTTATAGGTAAAGATCTATCGCAACGAATAGTTTATGTGCGTAGTCGGAAGAAGAAATCCATAGAAAAGGGGATGTAATAATAGGCAGGACACGGTATATACGATGCATGAGATGCGCATGAGTACCCGCTGCGGTGGATCTGTAGCTAAGCGCTGTACTCCTGTCCACAAGGTTGAGGTTTCGATCCCGGCAACGGCCGTCGCTTTTCAGATGGAGGAGAGAAGCAAAAACGCCCGTTTGTCGAGAATTCGGTGCGCGCTAAACATTCCGAGATGGTGGAATTTAATCTGGAGGAACCATTCACATCGGCGTGCTTCCTAGCCCAGATGGTGTTTCGACGCGTTAAACCCCAAAATTTGAATAAAATAGAATTAGTTGTACATTTTGTTCGTTACCGTTTACCATGATTTCGTTTGTTACCATTTACCCTCTTTACAAGCGCCAATGCCCATAACAATATTTAGGCTTCATGCGCAAGCCATTTGGGACAACGACACTGTTTTACAGAAAACATTCGCCAGGCGTAGGAACACCCATCCGAAAATAATTCGAGCACGTGCCCACCAGTCGAACCAGAATTTTTGAACGCAACTAAATGCTTGTGAAAGCCAAGTCAAAGTCCCCAGATGAAAATACGAAAGAAAAAGTAAAAAAATATTTTTGACTGGGTGGTATTCATCTTATATTATTGATATGACATGAGCGTACATTTATAAATTTAACTTCATGCAATAAACCTTTGCTCAAACACTTATTGCTCTTGTTACCCGAAACGCATTCCTTTTAGGGAGGTAATGTAAATGGCCCTACTGTAATTGCACTAACGAAGGGTCACGTTTTACTCTGCGTTTGGAAAGCTATCCGACACGCCCAAAGAGATTTCAGGCTCAAACCTCTGCAGCTGAGGAACGCTGTTCTCCCCTCTACGACAAGACTGGTATTTTAACGAATGGAAAATATAAACCTGCATGGCTTGTGTGGTTCCCGAAAGCGCCGTTAGTATTCTGTCTTAATCACCCCAACTTCCAGCACACATGCCGTTGACAGCCTCCTAAGGATGCTGCAGGAGTGCAATCTGAAATTGAAAGTCAAAACCGAAGTTTATTTCGTAAAAGCAACACGGACAGGTTTCTATAAAGACGACGAAGTGTCTTGCTGTTCCACGTTCTTTTTTTATTTCTTTCCGTTATGGGGCGACAGAAGTGCTGGCGTTCAAATGGCTTCACGGAACGTCTCTTGGACGTCGCTGTGTACTTAATCCTAGTCTGAAAAAAAGCGAATTCAGCGCCAAGATTCTATAGTTTGCCGCGAGCGAGGAATACGCAAAAAAAACTACGCATCTCACCGCACGTCGTGCACAGGCTTCTACAACCTTCCAGAAAATTAAAAGTGCCACTCTCATCTCCGCTTTATGTAGATTTGTTTGGTGGGTAAGGAATACGGGTTAACGCAAAAAAGGAAAAAAAGTATGAAGAACCTTCAAACGTTGTATTAAGGGTGGTGTCGCTTCAAAGAAAAGAAAGGAAGTAACTTATAAACTAAGGAGCCGGCGTGTCCCCAACGGGCGTAAGTTTTCCGCAGGGCGATAAAGGAGTTATTACACTGACCGAGGTCATCAAGAGGCGGGTCTAACGGCGCGCAACGGACGGGGCTGCATAGTGACCGTAGTAATAGCTTCGGCCATTTTTTCAGCGAACACCAGGGATGAAGACCCTGCTAGCGGTGTTCGGTCACCATCCAAAAGAGATAAGATATTGTGGCGCTACGGACGAGGTATTTCACAGGTTGTCGGAACCACCCAGGACAGGAAAGCCGCAGTAAAAGCTTTAAAGAGACTCTGAACGGAATAAAGACGACGGAAAGGGAAAGTAACGCCGTTAAAGTCGGTACTTCCTCGCGCCGCATAGTGTTGCACATCGCAATGTACTGAGCGCTCCTGTAATTTTTACCTTGTGTAGCTTTATGTGCCAACCTGAAATTTCTGCTCAACTAGATAAAAATAAAACTTGGTACAGGTGGCCAAATTCTGAAACTAAACATATATTGAACACAAAAACATACACCAAGAAGAGATCATTTCGACTGACTCGAAATCTCTTCGTTTTCAACGCTCTATTCCCCCTGTCCCCAGAGTAACTCGGTTTTGGTTCTTGAGTTTGTGCCTAAGCCCAATCTCTTCCTTGTAATTAGGCTGTCCCGAGGCTCGGCGAATTCTTGTTTTGAGCAACCGGCCACAAAAGTCACGCTTGCGCATAATAAATATGGATTCTGCTCAGGGATAAATATGTGGGGGAGCTTAAGCAAGGAGTTGGAAAGAAGACAAAGCCAAGAGGAAACTCTCCTTGCAAGCTCAGCGCACAAGAATTACTGACATGGTTGTGTTCAAGGCGTAACTTCAACGAACGCCTTCAATGCGGTTATGCTGTATAATTGTGTTATCCGAAAGTAGGTTCGTTTTACTTCTTAACTCGTACAACTACGCAAGAACTAAAAAAAGACACTGCCTTGGGTTGCACGCTATTGCAATGCAGACGCGGAAAACAGAAACAAGGTGGCAAGCTTTATGACCCTTACACAGTACACAAGTTCCGCGTTACAAATCTCCGAAACTGGTCTTCGCCTTAGACTGGCATCAAAGCGGTAACCAATGATTGTTTTCCAGGCCTCGGAGCTGATCATTGATGTTTCGAGTGGTGAATATTTTACGTCTTATCTCAAAAATGAGCCATTGCCCTTCACGTGATAGCCATTACGACCGTCTCTACTCCTGTTTTTTTTCGTCTGGCACCTGCCTGGGGAGGCCGAGCAAGACCTTAGTCATAAAGTAGGAGCCTGATGATACATTGTATATTTTAACTTTTCTCTCTTTATCACAGAATCTAATGATTACGGTAAGCACAGGCCTTCGGATTTAGCACTCTTTTGTCTTAAAGGTTAGAATCAAAGTAGGCATATATTATAGGGGAAGAAATCTTCCCTTTGTATCATGCATGATACTACAGTGAACGTTAGTTAAAATCCGTTGCTCCAGGCTATTAGAGCCTCATTAAAATAAAGGCCGCAAGCATACCTGACAGTTTTCTTTCATGTTTGAGGGATGTCTGCGTGACGATTTGCTAAGGGTTTTTGCCTACGGTCATGATAAATACAAAAAAGCTCAGATGACATCTACACTAAGGTCTGAAAATGTATGGCGCAATTGCGTTGCCTCGGCGTGGATGGACCGCCTTGAGATTGGAGTCGTCATTTACCATTTATGCTTTCCGAGAATTGCAGTTCAGCGAAGATATATAGAGAAGCTGCAACAATCACTGCGGCACGGGAAGGGCAGACGACATTTCCTCTTATGTGACCTAAGATGTAGGCACGAAAGGATGCGGCTGCACTGTTTTGTTGAGTGTGAACAAGAAGGTGACAGTGTCAGTGTCTCACCGTATTTATCCCCTAGGGTTGGGGCCTAACTGAATGTTTTGGTTTGCTTTTAACACAGAAGAAGATTGCGAGAGAGGGAAAGGGAGAGGTAGAGAGGCAGAGCTTTATTGAGCAAGATAAATTGAAAGTTGTTCTCCCTGTGAAAATCCGTGAATATGACCACGTAGCGTTAAGAGAGTGGGTGTTCGCCCGTATTTAGCACAGTTTATGGTTAATGTCACACGTTTTTTACTTTACCTCTTCGCCCATCTAGACATGTAGATATATGCGTTGCATTGTATCGCACGCCTAGTTTACAGTTATTCGGCGCTTAGATCCTTGTGTGACACGGAGAAGGATGGTGTTGCTAGGCGTAGGATGAGAAGTTCCCAATATGTTTCGGGGAGAAACACGTAATAGTCGAGATCAACCTAAGCACAGTGTGCGAATTTTCGTGGATCTTCGTCGGCTGCATTGTTTTCATTCCAGTCCGCCATGTCCTGGTTGTAATGTGGCGTGAACTTTCATAATTGTATATTTAAGAATCCTACTACTTGCTTACGTACTATGCCTACAGTCAAGAGACTAATGGCGTTTTGAGCGTATGTAACGAGGTTTAAACATTGTTTCGTTGGGCGCATTTTAAAGACGATTTTCGCTTTTCTGTTCCTGTGTGTGGAGGGTAATAAAGTCACAGTGATTTAGACTGTAGAACACTACAACTGTTGCCTTCATCGTCTCAAACGTCCAGGCGTCGGCGTATATTGTGTCTCCACAGTTTTGGAGCTTTCCTGGAAACAATTTGTTTCGAGCTTTTTGCTGTTCTTGTTTCGGTCTGGGTTTTATGTTTTCGGTAGTGGGAAGGGTGTACTAGAGAGTCGCTGGATTGGTGACATATCTATCATTGCGTGGAGCCCTTTTCTCTCTGGAGGTGCGGCATATGTTCCATAGCGGGCCGGTCCCAAATTTTTTTCCGGGGCTCCGTTTGTGCTATGGTGGTGTCTTGTCCGATATATTCAAAGTTGTTGTACGACAATTTAGGACCTGTGCGGTGATCTTGAAAATTTAGATGCGGACGCAGCCGGGCTGCCCTATATGCTGTTGTGAGAATGGTCCTTATTTGGCTTTCTTCAGTGCAGGTACGTTTCTGGCACGGCAAGCTGACCGATATGCGGCTCGTGATCACTGCGGAGGAAGTTTTTTTTTTCTTCCTTTATCCCTGCTATCCGTGCATGGGCATTTTACTACGCTAAGCCTAATGTTCAAATATTCCCAGTATTTTTGCGGCTCAGTGATCGGCCCTGCCGTTTCTTTGTATGGCCATGCCAAGGATTCTTACGTGATTGTTATCTGAGATCACACGCTGACGTAGTTTTAGGTTGTACACATAGTCCGCCTGGCGCTAGTCATGCCCTTTACCGCATACAGGGTGCAGCGCTGTCAGCCGGGAAAATTCAAATTCTTGCAATTCAAAGCCACATACAGACAAATCTCGTTACTACGAACCACCCATTATCCGATTTCTCAAATTTTAAGAATCCCCGCCGGATTGCCCATTATTTCAATTTAAAAATATTTCAGAGCTACGACTTTCTATACAGCGCATATTTCCGAATACGCGCGTAATATATTTTCCCCATTATAATCAAGGGACATCATTATTACGAATAAGGGTAAAAGTAACACTGTAGCAACTCTCGCGTGAAACACAAACCGCCATTTCTAGGTGTATTCCCTGAGTGCAGTAGCTATCATCATCACCATGTCCAGTGCGAACAGCTAGCGTAACCCCAAAGAGGTGGTTTAAGGTGCAGTAGCCTGGGAGGCCAGGCTACGTTTGCCTCTTTTCTTTCTCATTGTGTTGGGTGATGGTTGCTGGACGGTCGTTCTTCACGCTAATTACTTGCGCGGGGAGGTATTTCTTTGTTGTAGGTGATTTTGCTGCGAAGTTAGTGCGAGTACTAAAAATGAATGGCGATGTAGCCAGCGACAAACACAAAAAGCGAGAGCAATTATTGTCTCTAGTGGCGATGACAACGCAAAAGAAGACGACTGTTGTCCACCGAACACAGAAGGCGATGAGATCGGGTAAAACATTCCATGTTTTAGTGCACATGAACCATTCCCGCACTTACATTGTTTGGTGCAATGGCGTACCCGATGAGGTATTATGCAGGGTGGAATATGTAGAAGCATTCCTAACAGTCGTGCGTGCTGCGCGCCCTGCAAAAAAATAACTGATTTCTTAATAAGGTAGCTTTAAATTTGAGTGTTAGCCTGTCTGCACAAGCGTATACTGCTAACGTACATCATTTTCATTCCGCGGTTTGAGCATTTGTTTTTTTTTATTTTAATGATTTTTTAAAGATAATTTTTTATTTTAATATTTCTAAATAACCTACGATTTTCGGTGGTCCTGCGGGATTCGTTATACCGAAATGTGGTTGTACTCGGTTTCATTTTTACTCGGCACATTTTATTTGGTTGCTGATGCTAATCCAGGTTTTTCCAGGAAGTTCAGTATCTGGCGCCAATCTTTTGCACGTCTTTTTATTAAGGTAGCGGTATGTTAGCGCCGGTATTACTATAGGCTGGGCAGGCGCTTTGGTAGTGGCGAAAGTTCAGGCGCAGCTAACGACCGTTTGGCCCGAGCATACGACTACCTAGGGTGCATCGAACGAACTTCACTGTGAGGGCGTTCCACTTCTTTAATTGCGTATTTTTTTCAACACGAAAGTGTTTTATTCCAGATACACAAACATATGAGTGACGTCATATCCGTCACGGAAGTGACGCTTGTACAACGAAGCAAGCGGCCTGTAACGGGTGCACCCCTGCACACAGGGCCTTCTTGCGGGGAAGCAATCTCTAAAACCAAAGGGTTCTTTATATTAAGGGCTGTTCGTTTCCAGATGTTATATTTTAACACGAAAAAAGGTTTTATGCCGGGATACATGAAGCTTTCACTGACGTCATATTTATCACGGAAATGACGCCAGTACACTTTTGCCAAAGCGAACCGCCAGCAGGACGTCTCTCGCCACGCACACCTACAAGACAGCCGCCAACCCGCAAATCATGCTCAGCTGCAGATTTCGCTTCACATTTCACTTTCGGGCTTTACCTATTCGTATGACAGAAGAATCAGCCACAATTTTTTTTTATTTAGTCTCGGCCGTATTTGTCCTCCTTCCCACAATCTAGTTATCCTTGCTGTGTACTGCCGCTTCGGGCAAGCCCTCGTATCTGGCTGCTTCAGTTGCAGTTTCCGGTTTGCAGCGGTGTTCCTTCCGTCGATGGCCTCGATGAGCACAGCTGTTAGTGGATGGCTAGCAGGCGCCGAAAAACCGAAAACCATAATACTAACGCTATCGCGTTAAAACATAAAATGATACGAGGAAACGTATTCTCGGTTTGGTTTACATGGACCACTATAAACGCATGGCCAATTTTCTGCAATAAGAGACTGACCATTAGCACAGAATTTATTGGGACCCGTTGCAGCGACAGTGCCCATGCAATTAATTGCAGGCGATAGCCCGAACGCGCAATTACACCGTGTGTCCATGAACGCTCGCTCGGGTAAGAAACAATTATTCACTTGGCACCGTCTTCAAAGAGGAAGACCTTTTTGTTCTCTAGAGGCATGGTAGGACCCGTTTTCTTTCTTTATTTCCAGAGCAGAAG
Organism: Haemaphysalis longicornis; assembly: GCA_013339765.2. Taxonomy (NCBI): domain Eukaryota; kingdom Metazoa; phylum Arthropoda; class Arachnida; order Ixodida; family Ixodidae; genus Haemaphysalis; species Haemaphysalis longicornis. The sequence goes on along the minus strand of CM023458.1, from coordinate 105,718,256 downwards.
TACTCATTTGTACCCGCCTGCCACAACGAACGTCTCCTCGTTGGGCTTTTCGGGTACAGCGCTGCCAAAGACCAGTGAGTGAATTAGCGCCATGTCTAGACTGCCAAAACAGGAGTCTGTGCTAGTTGCTCTGTATCGTAAGGTGGGTTGTCTGATAGCGTACCTTCTGCATGACCTAAATTAACGTCTGGTACTATCCAGCCGATGCCTAGTACAGGTAAACATTAATATCACAGCCGTGCTGGAACGACGGCATCAAGCGGACGCAGACAGGACGTTTTCAGTCTTGAGTCTTTCGAGTTACCTTCATGTCAGAAAATTTCGTTTCGTCTTACAAGACACAGTAAGCAGGTAATTTGTACGCCATACCTTTGAGCAGGAATTTCCGAGGGACCGCAGCAACATTTCCAGGTAAATATTACTGTAGCTAGGTATGAGGTGTCCAGTCTGTAATTAAACAAAGCTGCACGTTGTTTTAGGGTCGAAGCTCCTTAGCAGCTCGGAGTTTCGGCGTCTGCTGTCGTCGTCGCCATTTCATGTATTCACAGTACTAAAACAGCGGGACGCTCGCCCTAGAACGTAACGCGTACTAAAAACACGCCTGCACACTTGTTTTCCAACGCCTTGCGCTAGAATGTTTCCTCTCCGTGGGCGAAAATGCGTGCTAAAAGAACACACCGGGACATTCGTTCTCCAACGCATAGCGCTGAGGCTCTTCATGCTAAAACGTCTCGAGACTTTTACAGCCAAGCTGTATACTTCTACCCTGAAATGGTTTAATTTACATGGGCCAAAACGCCAAGGCTTAGGAATACACGTATGCACTGCCTGCTTCACGCCTGCCAGGTGTCACGTTAGTGATGATAACGCCCGGGATGTTTCCTGGCCCTTCAATTGACGTAATGCGGCTGAGTGCAATTTCGGTGGCGCAATATCCTTGATTGTAGTGCCAAACACAACAAAGCGTATTTTGTATTTTTAGAGCGGAGTTGTTGACGCTTGAGCTTGTTTTTATGGATTAGCGAAAACAAATCCCAAGAAAAAAACTCCACCGCCCTCCAAACGGTGCACCACCACATATCGGTATAGAACTGTGAAGCGATATTTGCGCCGGCTCGAGTGTGAGCACAAGGGCCAGTTGCGCATGCGCCCCCCTTACTATACCATAGTAAATGTGATCGTCTTTCTCGGGCTATTAGACGCAAAAGAATATGCCGCCGCTTGCAGTACTGGTGGAAGGTTGGACCTAGATTCTCCCTCCTTGGATCCGCTGTCAGTGTGGGGGACCCATCAAAATGGCCTTGTAAAATCGGGCTCAGCTTGTTCTCACCCCCCAACACTTAGCCTATCGAAGCAAAAACGTCCTAAAACCTTAGAAAACGTAGCAAAGCCTAGCAAAGTTTAGAAGAACATAGCAAAACTCTTACTACACCACCTCTTTCTCCAAATGGTCCTACAGCCTTCCATTTCAGTAAGAGTTGTTTTCTTCCTCCTTTAAATGGCCGTCTCGGAACGTCCGAAACTTTCACTTTGACGTACCACTCTTGTAGTTCACACTTCAGGACTGCCTGTACGCACAGCTACAGAAAATATTATTAAGTTTTCTCTTCCTCGCTTTGGCGAGCATTCATCAACCTCATCTCAAATGATAAATGGAAAACCAGCAACCTCCTAAGTCGTTTTTACAATCCTAACAATGGCTTTTGCTACTTAGAAATATATTTTCACCTTACGGATGCAAGAATTTCACAGTCTACGTAACTTTTTTAAGACGCGTTGGCCCAAATTGTATTGCTAACAGCTGGCTGGTTTCGAACAGCACGCCTGATTTTATAACGCACACGGACGGTTACGATGCGTGACTTTCAAAGCGTCAACCCTGAAGTTTGCGCGCAAGCTTCGTTGAAGGGTAATACTTCCAGCTTCAACTGTGTAGTATGTTCTGGACAGCTAGTTTGCAGACAAGATATCAGGGGTACGTGGGTGGAAATATTTTTATCGTCTTTGTTCGGTAGAGAAAAGGCTTCGCTGCAAAGTCGGTCGCAAATGTGTGCAAAATTGTCCCGCTCTGTCTAAGGAGGCAGTTTGTAAAAATGATAATGCAACCTTTTGCTGAGGCCATGTCACCATTGTTCCGAGATTAAATTTAGTTACCATGATTTGTCGAAGTATACTTCTTAACATCTTGTGCTGGTACATGAGCTCCTATAAGAGGAGTGTGGCTACAGAAAACTGCTGTACCTCCTATTTTATCAACTCTATGCCACAACCGGTCACACCATATTTCATGGCGACGGAGACTACAAAACTACGCAACATCTTCTGGCAGCCGGCATCATGGATAACTACTAGTCGCAGTGCTACCCGAAATGCCATAAAGGCAACGCTCCTATCTCAATGTAGCAGCACCGTAAGGTTCGGTAAAGCCACAGTAAAAGGGGAAGGCGGATCTTTGTCTGAAACGATGGAATGGTAGCGCTTGCCATTTTCATGAAGGTAATTACTCAGAAGTGTGCTCAATAGCGCATAAAAACAATGTGGATTGTTAATTCCAATCCTTTAACGAGACCCTGCAAAACGTTTTCAAGCGTTTTTTTTTAAATCCTAAGTGTTTTCAGAACGTAGTGAACAAGCCCATTTAGTACTTAGAATAGAAGGTGGCGAGATACCTCAGCCGAAAAGTACTGCTATATGCTCATCAGATAACTTTGAGACTTGCGGCTATTGTCCGGCTTTTTTTCAGCTGCAGCAATGGACATATTCGATAGCCACTTTAAAAACTCGCCACAAAAGCACAGGAGAAACGGAAGACGGCTCTACTGTGACAAGCAAATTACGCATTGCCGCAACGTGCTGTTTTTTTTGCGAGACTTCCACGCCGTGCTGTCAATAACCATACACAAAGGAAAGAGTCAGAGCAATAATTGGAAGGGTTGCAGACTCCCTTTCTTCTCCCACTTAACAGGACACTGTCCCAGTCAACACGCTTGCAAAGAATTGGGGCATTCTAATTTAACAAAAAAGATATCACTTATTTTGCAATTTTACGTCAATATTTTTTTTCAATATTATCGCCGTACAGATATCTGAGCGAAATCTAATATCAAATGCTTGTCTAGACCCATGGTTACATTGTAATAGTTGTTCTTGTTCTAAAGTGGATATATTTTAAAGCTTTTTCGTGCCAACTGCAGTGGGGTGGTTGATGATTGGGACACGTCTAAGGTATAAGAGAGATGATGAAGTACAGTGTAGGTGCCAAATACAAATTCCTAATTTACTGCAATCGTCCAGTTGCAGGACGACGTCTTTATTTTGTGGCCAAGCGCTCTGGCAGGTGAATAGAAACACGACAAACCCCTGAGCGCATTTTTGTATGCTAATATAGCCCAACGTTGAAGCACAATTCCCAAAATGTTTATAATATCTCCCTACATAATCAATTACACCGTCATCATCAGCATGATCCCCAAAAATCTTGGTGTGCGCTCCAAGACAGCGGCATTGTTCTTCTGCCTCAAAATTCACTCTCTTATATCAGCTGAAATCAATATTATCGCAAGAATTTTTTTTCCTCACCTTGCCAAGAAGTTCTCTGCGTGCCGCACTTCAAGTTAGGTTCCTCGAAAGTAATTTTGTACCATTTATCGGTCCGTCGTCGTCGTTTCATGTAGTCACGGTACTAAGACAGCGGTACACTCCTATCCCAACGCGTCGTGCTAGAACATTTTTTCTCCGTGGGCAAAATCACGTACTAAAAGAACACACGCGGCAATAAAATGGGTACATTGTTTCCTGCGGCTTGGGCTGAATGAACACATGCAAACTTTTCTTGTACATGACTCTTGTATGTGTTCAACCTTTAGCGTATTAAAACACCTCTAAATATTGCTTCGACCACTATACAACGGCGTGCACAGCGAAAAGCAACTTTTGACTTGCGCGTGAACTGTGTACGGTAAACATGGAGGGCTTTTCAACGGGCCAAGACGATCCGCTCGTTGAAGTGAAGCCTGCCCCAAAAAACAGTGCGTACTTACGCCTTGTTATTTATGTTAAAAACTGAAAGCTCGCCCTGTCCACTTCAGTTGGGGTCGTCAGAAGAGCACCGGGGCTTTCATTTAACATTGGTATTAAAATATTGACGCAGTAATACTGATGGATGAATTCTGTTGACTGTGTGGGGAATGCGGAGAAAGCTATGCAACGTACGCCTTAATATCGAAGGGTAGACGAAGACGATGGTACTCGGGGCATATTTCATACTTAGCTCCTAATCACTAAGTTTCCAACCTCGTGTTATTTTCAGCAGTCTGCCATAAACAGCTCTGAAACACGGAAGGTCATACGAATTATACAATACAATAAAATCTGTACTTCCCAGCCTTTCTTAGCCATCAATTTCGGTTAAGGGCATTCTACCAGCCCTTACCTAACGAGTCTTCATTGAAACCTTGATTCTTTATCGACAGAAATAATGGGTTTCGGATGGTAGCAGCAGTACAAACGCCGGAACAGATCTCTATACCCAATTCACTCGGTCGGTATTCAGACAACTGCATTCAGATAACTGCATGTATGGACGTGGTAACGCGAAACCCTGCCCGTTTAATTGCTCTAGAGAGAAAATGACGAACACAATATCAAGCATCTCAATACATCGGGCTGGCGAGTCCAAACTTCGTAACTTCGTAATGCGATGCTAAGAGTAAACTACAGCCTTCTTGGTGACGGCGGGAACCTGGTGCGCCTTATGAAGGAATCGCCGCTCCAACGAACGCAAAAAGGCACGCGATATAATCTGACGTTGTCTCGTTAGCTGAAATGGAAGTCTCCGCCTTTCGCAATTCCTTCACCTTTCGCTTTTGTGCTTGCTCTACCTTCGATAGCCTCTGCCTTCTCTCGGTTATCACGTAGCGCGTCCACGCCTGAGAGGATGTCTCGCACAGCCACGGCATACCGCCTTCCCCCTCTCACTTCCGCCATACTTCCTCCTCGGCTTTCCTCCATCGTTCTGGTCTGGTGGTGGTGGGATTAATGTAGGAAAAGAGGGAGCAGAAACAACTGGGGATATTTTCGAAGTCAACGGGGAGTTCACCATCTTAAAATTCAGTCCAGGGAAGGGGAGTGGGGGTTTCAATGATAGCAAGAGAGGGAAGAAAGAAGAGGGAGGTAGGAGTGTGAGGACAATCTATGTCGCGTTAGTCTCGTCCATGGCTCAACGGCTACAAATGCTGCGATAGTGCTATCACAAGCAGGAAGTTGAGTAGTGCTGGAAGACCTCCCTTTCGATAGCGTCCGGTCTGGTTTGCCTTCGGTTCACCCTTCCTTCACTCGGTTACAACGAGGGACGACGGCACCGTCAAACAACCGGAGTGGGCGCATAAGTGCTGCTCACTAGATGGATCAGTGAAAACATCATTTTACTAAACCATCATGATTAAAGCTTGCACCCAAAAGTGAAGCACAGAAAGTTTTCCAATTGATGGCGCACTTTGAATCGAGGCTCAGTGATGCTTTCTGACACGCTCTTCATGCACAATATATGACCGGAGGCTTCTGCAGTATAGTTTTTCATCTGTTCAGCTTTTCGGAGGGCCGAAAAAAATAGACATATTTTATTCCTTGGGATCCAACAATAACGAAAACCAAATATTTGATTGTGTCCACGTCATAAGAAGTTATGTAGTGCTGTTGAAACAAGTGGATAAAGAATGCGCACAGATAGATCGAAACGCATCGTGGAATTTAAGAAAAATGTATCAAAGCCTGAGTCCCCTCAGGTGACTACTGCCGTATTCTTAGTCATTTTTTCTTGTGTGTGTAATGAGTTGTAGTGGTCCTTTCTATTCGAATTCAAGTTTTTTGTACAAAGATGTTTTCAACTGGCGTCATTGCACATAGGCTCTGAACTGAAATTTAAGCTTGGGCAGTCGTCGCGTTTAGATTGGTAGTGCGAATAGAAACGAAATGGAGATTGCGAGTGGAACGACATTTTTCATCTTGAAACATCCAGTCAGCAAATCTTTTGTGTGCGTTCGTTTCAATCGCACCCGGCTTACGGCTGTACGTCTCTCTTTTCCAAAAGCTTATTTCAACGAAATTTAAGAGAGATGAAATGCGATCAGAAGTTGAACGTGAAAACATTCAGGGCCCATAGAATAAGAAACGGGGCCGTTCTTATCCCGCACCAAAATTAACTCGCCGTTCACGCTCACTGTCTTCACAGGTTTCCGCTTTCAAGGCTGTTATAACCAGACAGTGACTTTCATTTTCACAATATAAGAAGTGAGTTTCAGAATAAAAGCAACCGGAGAATTTCTTTAGCGTATCAGCTCTTTATTGGAACTTCTCCTTCATCCTGTTGTAGTTCGAAGGCCGGTTACAAGAAGGAGGTATATTTTTATTGGAGGCCCAGTTAACTCAAATTTTGAGGCAACATTGTAGAGTGGGTGGACGGCCACTCGATCTCTTAACTTTTTTCTGCGACTGGCCGAATTCTTTCTGCCTGTGAAGCAATAATTCCTGTTTCACTGCGCCGCATCCCCTCTGGCGCTCTCTGTCGGCAACGCCGAGAAGCTTTGAAAATGAAAGTAGACGCAGGGAAACGAAACAGCGGAGAGGTCCATAATTGAGGTGGTTCAGGCAAATGAGAGGAATAATGCGTCATTTTGCCGTACTACATGTGGCACAACATGCTGTACTGTTATCACCGGTCATAACCTGAAACATTGGGCATGTTTAGGTGGTGGTTGTCTGTGACAATACGAATAATAAAAAAAACCCGCTCTTTCTACAGTTTTCAGTCCACTGAGCGCAGCACTAAGTTTCAGGTTCGTTGTAAAATACTCTAAGGGGATAAGCGTAAGCCGTGAAAAGCCCTCGCAGGACAAAGCAAAGAAGCCTGTTTACTATTCAGTGCTTTCACAGGTTCGAGATTCATAACCGATACCTACAATCCTGAAAATTCTGCCAGTTGACGATCATAAATTACGTTGTGCTGTATTGACATCCCGCTGATACACAGGCTGGACTGTGTCTCTTTTCTGACCGCGGTTTTGTTCTTTCCACTTGGAGCCGTCTTTTATTAGGATGGTTTCGCAACTCCCTCCTGTAAATCCGACGATCTTTTGCGGCGTGCTTGCTTCGACTGGGCTGCTTCAGCAGTTTTTTTCCCTGCACATGACCATCACCTTTAAAAGATGTAACCTTACACAACACATATACTGAAGTGGGGGCTCCGGACAATGGAGCCATGCCTCCTAAAAGTTGATAATCTGTTAATGGGAAATTTCACATTCCTATCTCCTCCTTGCGCGTCTTCCGAAGGGGTTTTTTACAGCTCCCACAGGTCCGTTGTCCTCCTATTGCTGAACGTTCCTTGGAATTCGTCACAGGTTTTCTGAAGTTTTTGAAAGCCCTCATTCAGTCTGTGCCACTTTGTCTTGAAGGGGGTGGGCGTTTTTTTCCCTTTTCAGTGTATCCAACCGGTAAAATGCAGTCTGGCATTCTTCAGTTTTTAATCCGGTTATAAATTGTTACTCACCATCGCATACCGCCCGAAGCTTCGTTTTTTTGCAGCTGTTATCCAATGTTTGCGCGTTGAGCCTCGGTTTCACCTGGACGATGATGTTTTGGCCTTTGGGGTACTCACTGAATTTTATGCCGTTGCCCTGAATTGTCGCTTGCTGCTGAACCTTTACGTGGTGCGTAACGCAGAGTTTTCGCTGCTTGAACTGAGATGATAACTTTCATTTGGTAAAGGATGAAAACTGAGTTGGCATGGCCGTTTCCAACATCATCCTGTGTTCCATTCCTACCTTGTAATAATGTGGTCTTCAGCTAAGTCAGCACACGGCGGTCGTTGCCCTTTGCTTCCGCTGGCTGACCTTATCACTCCCCTGCTGGGAAACGTTTCGCAGCCTTGCGTTCTGGGGCTTTTCTGTCTTTGGATGGCCGCTCTTGATAGCAGAGTTTTGGGGTTTCGGAGGCATTCGACTTACAAAGCGGCACGCAAAATTTTTTAGTCATCGCGTGCAGTGTATTTCATACACATACTGGAAACAGCAGTCACAAAAAAAGAGGATGCAAACTCATCAGAAAACTCTGGGTAGAAGCGTCACATGGCTGAAAAAAAACACACCTTCGAACAAGGTGGTGCAAGGAAGGAAGAGGAAGGAAGGAAGGAAGGAAGGAAGGAAGGAAGGAAGAAGGAAGAAGGAAGGGAAGGAAGGAAGGAAGGAGAAGGATGTAGAAGGAAGGCAGGAAATTTAACCTGCTAGAGCCTAGTTTACTATTCCCTGCACGTGGGAAAGGAAAAATGGGCAAAATAGCGAAATGAAAAAAAAGAAGAAAAGTTGGACCAGACACGTATGCCCAGCGAATGAAGCACTGAACTGATTGACACTGGAGGTTTTCCGGTCAGTAGTCTAGTGTTTAAGTTCGTCGTCAGTAGAAAGCGTAAGAAGGTGCCAGGCTCTTTATTAGACAGTAAGCGGCGCCCCGGACATCCACTGTGGGCAGTGAGTAAACATCTCCCTTTCAAGCGAGATCTTCTCTTTGCGAGACGAATCGGCAGGCTAGCAGCAAAAAGAAGAATTGAGGAGCCATGTCGGCGTAGCGGTAGCGTGGAATGTCTTAGTATACTCGTCAGAACTTTTCCTGTCTTGTTTGCTCGTCGCACAGACTGCTCTATTCGTTATAGCGCTCACTCATGACGGCACTCAACTCACTCACTCACTCACCACTCACTCACTCACTCACTCACTCACTCACTCACTCACTCACTCACTCATCACTCACTCACTCACTCACTCACTCACTCTCTACTCACTCACTCACTCACTCACTCACTCACTCACTCACTCACTCACTCACTCTCACTCACTCACTCACTCACTCACTCACTCACTCACTCACTTTTTCTCGTATGTTCAGCTTCATATACGATTTCTGTTCTTCCTTAAGTTTTATGCCTCCCCAAACAGCTCTTCAGTCCAGCCCCTACTGATTAGTACTGCGGTGTAATCCATATAAAACATTGAACAATATTTATTAGGCCTTCTGCACCCAAGTGGAAGGAAGATGTGGCCGTCGGAACGTTCAGCACTTAGAGAATTTGCGTAAAATAGAATCCAAATATTTATTAAACCAATTTCGCGTTTTGCAAAAGAACCACTTTATATGCGGGCCCTCTTTTGCTCTACAAGCGCCCGTCTTTCCTTATCTCACGCTATCTTGCTTTCGCCTGCTTCGTGGAATTCTCCCAGCGAGAAGCCAACGAGTAGGCATGTTCAAACTTTCCGGCGCAAGAATATTTTTCAAACTCTCTAGGCACTTTTCAAGCCGTCTTATTCTGCCATTCGCTGATGCGGGTTACTTTGATTCCGCCAGCGCGAAGCCCATTTTCCGCATATTTTCTTCCCAGCGCCAAGCATTACAGCACCGCCCGCTAAGCCTCGAAACTAGGTCTCTCCGGGGAAACCCCGGATTAAGTGTCGGGATGATGTGCGCCCTACTGCTGTCCTATCGGCTACCAGCTGGTTGCATCGCGCCAACGATAACCACTGCTCTCAAGCCACTTAGATTGTGCCGTAGTTCTTCGCGGGACACGAAGGCCGACCTGCCTCCAGTTTGGGATTTCGGTTTTCCCTCCGCACTCCAACTGCTTCAACCTATCTTCTTTCATGCTTGAAAACCACACACCGTTTGGGTTGTGGAGTGTCTTAGCTCTTTTTTTTGAGGGTTCAGTATTTTTTGGCATGGAACCATGTTTACTTTGCGCGCAAGAGGTGTTATATTCTGCTTACTTCAAAAGTTTCACCGCGTGTTCTATTTGTATTTCCTTTATTATTACTTTCGGGCTAAGCTGTGTGTATATATGGTATTTATCTGTGTGTGTATATGGTATGTAGATAGCCTGGCAACACAAAAACTCACAAGGAGCGTGAGAAATAAGGTAAATAAAGACAGAGACACACGAGAAAAACATTTAAAAATAAAACTTTACTGACATTTTTGGAAGAGGACTTCCTCTCTTTCCGAGGAACAAAAAATCATGTCGACGTCATCTCGGCAGATTGCTCACCGCTTCAAAGAACAGCGCAGCTAAATTTCATCCTTTCCGGAACATAGATATTTGATTAACACTAAAACGCAATAATACCATATTCTGTAATTCGATTCGTTTAAGGTAGAATATGGCCTTTCAAATTTGAGGATTTTCTAGTTATGGCCTGTGCCATATACGTTGTCTCCTTCGCTCCTTTATTGCTCTAGGATCCGAAATTCCAGCGTTCAGCAAGAAACCACAACTTAACATCTACAATACTTCACGTAGATGTAGCACATGCAACACAATGAACTAACATCATGCGAGCACCAATAGAAACCTTATCAACCCTGTCGTTTTTTACGGTGAACCACAAACTGGGCATGGCCTGTGATCCAGATAATTTCGCGGCCTGGGCAAGCGGCAGTTCATAGATTCTATTGAAGCATTCGGAATGGAAACTCCTGTACAATTATCTGCGTAAATGAACCGTCATTCACTCCTTTAAAGATCAAAATAGACGTGTTCAGACTCTAACAAACGGCAATGAAGGGGAGAACCAGGGATGGTTTAGATTGCTTTCGTTTCATTTGTTTTAAAACTTTGTACCCCCACTTTACAGTTTCCTTCACCTACACAACCTGGTGAATGTTCTAAAAATAAACGGTCAGTGTTTGTGCTTCGTGTGTGTTCGTTTGGCAGTCCCTGCAAACACGGATTGGGCAAAACAGAATGCGTGATAGGAGAATCGAAACAGCATGTTATCACTCCCTGCAGAATATAAATAAGCAAAAAACTAGTTAAGAGTGTGCATATTTTTAAGAGGGAAAGTTTTCTGAAGAAATTCTGCACGGTAGGTTGCAAGACGTCAAGGCAAGGGTTGGTGGCACACAAGACTTCTCCATATCAAAATTGTGCATACAAAGATAACGGCCGTGAAATATATCGAAAAAAGTCCTATTTTATGATCCATATGAAAGAGTCAAGCGCCGCAAAACAAGGAAAACAAGGGAGGGTGTGTGCCGACAGGTTTAATTGAAACATGAAGCTCAAGAACATGCGATATTACATTTGCTCTTGTTTCCATTTGGGAGAGCTCTTTTTTGTGCATGTGTTTTGTATTCTTCTCCTACCATACCATACCCTTGCTAAACACGCTAGCAAACGCAGACGCAGAAATATATGGCTGCTGTGCGTGCCTAAATATTTCTTGTCGTGAGGCGATCATCGGAAATGTCACTATACTGGATGATGTCCGCCTAATGTCTTCAATGGTGCGTTCTTTACTTCTTTCTTTGCCTTGTTTTTACGCATTGTTAGGTTTCTCACCGAAATGCACCGTCGAACCTCCTCCTGGACGGCCAAGCCATTAAGGAAATGTTTCGGCGCCTTTTTACGGCTTCCTCGTTCCCAAACGGCCTGTGATTTGAAATTTGTAGCTTCTTATGTTCTCGGCAATTTTTTGCGGCTTTGATCTAACGGCACTCACTTGGATCTGAGCACACGCTCCCTTTAGAGCTTATTTTTGGCGGTATTTATTTCTGTTCACGTGTGTGTCTGGGACAATAACAACTGTTGCGTCACGTTCGCGACACACTAATATATGTCGTGTAGAACTTACTATTATGCCCTTTTCGCAGAAGCTTGTGCTTTGGAAGCATAGTAGCTGTATGACTGTATGACGAGGACCGGCTTGGACAGTTAGCAAGGTTCGGTCCTGTATTCCGGCCATTATTGTTTGAAGTGTTCGTAAATCATAAAATGTTACTGCGAAGCCTAACAAAACAAATAAAGCACGGGTCACCGTATAAGCTGTTCGGGAGAGCAGCTTGATGAAGTTTGTCCACGGTGGTAGAAATCCTGATTAAGAAGGGCGAGGATGAAGAACGTACAATTCTTACAAATATAGTGCAGAGCTTCAAGTGCGAAATTGCTGTATTGTTTTAATTACAGTGTAAAAAACTCGGCGGGCATTCGAGGAAAAAACAATATTAATGGCATTTGGGGCATTAATGGCATAACATCTTCTTCCGGTTTCCCTTCAAACTTCCGCGGCTCTCGTGGCTGCTGCCAGCCGTTGGGAGGTGTCACCGAAGAGTTGCCTTGAGTCGGAGGGGCCATGTCTTCTCGGACGGGCGAGATGCCAGCTACGCGACGGCTTCGACGAAGATCCAGTGACGCCGTTGTCCGCTGGGATTACCCCGCTCCTCCACCAAGACTGTTACGGGGATAAGCAGGCGAGTAAGAGGCGAAGTGGGGTTTATTCACAGTAATGGCGGTCGTTCACCGGAGAGCGTGCAGCCAACATCGATTCCGCCCAAAAGAAGCGCTTCGTTCCCTTCTTCATCGGCCGTGCAGCTGGCGGGGAGGATTTGCCCGTACAGTGAAACAGTCCTGACATTTTGTGCAACAATATTTTTAGAGATTTATGGAGCCTCTTTTGTGTATGGAGACGAGACCTTGCTGCACTCCAAATGCAAATATCATCGGCGTAAATTGTTAATTTCACGCCAGGAGGCAGGGCACGCTTTAAGTTGATTAGCGCAATGTTGAACAGCAGAGGGCTCAAAACTGCTGCTTGAGGTACTCCTTTCTCGATAATGTGACAGGAAGTAGGGCCTTCCGGTGTACTCATAAAAAGTTGTCGTCGTTCCAGGTAGCTTGATATCCATGCATACAACCTCCCACCAAAACCAAAACCAGCAAGGGACTCAAGAATGTCTGTATGAAAAACCGAATCAAATGCCGCCTCTATGTCTAAAAAGACCACAGTTGGTATGTGCCCGCAGTGTAATTCTTCTTCTAGTGACGCCACAAGAGCAAGGATGCCATCGATGGCAGACCGGTTTTTACGGAAGGCATTCATCTCAGGCAAATAACGCTTCCAGCTTTCGATGTACATGATCATTATATTAGAGATCATTTTTTTCATGATTTTTCCTATACACCGTTTTAAGGCTATAAGGTGAAATGATTCGTATCGAGCTGGTTGTTTCCAGGATTTTAAGATAGCTGTAATTTTGGCTGTTTTCCATTCTACAGGTACAGTACCACGCAACCAGGTTGAGTTGTAATACTCCAGAAGGCATAAGCGCAAGTGATTAGAGAGGTGGGAAATTGCGTCATATATTATGCCGTCGTAACCTGAAGAAGACCGTTTGTTCACGTTTGAGATGTCCGCATTCAACTCGCCTATCAAGAAATGGAAGGTCCAGGGCGGGCAGAGAGGTTGGTGGCGCTGCGTCAGGAACATGCTGAGGGGACACTTGAGACGTAGAAATTGTAGACAGGAGCCTACAATGCCCTTCAGCCGCTTCTTTCTGGGCAATTCCCTCATGTAATCACAGCGCCCTGAATGGATGTAGCTACTGGCTGTTGGTCTGCATGCCCTTGATGACCCGCCATACCCGGGAGAGAGGCGGGTTCACATCTAATTTAGTGCAGCAATCGCGCACCGTTGTCGACTTAACTTTTCCAAGTAGCGTCTCACAAGTCTTTGAGCTTTGCGAGCCTTCCTCAGATCCTGCAATTATTTTTTACGGCGAGCCTTCCGCTCGGCACGCTTACGGATAGCACGCAACCGTTCGTATTCTTCGACTTTTTTGATATATAAGTGTGTCCTCACGACGCTGGAGGACTCTTTCAGACAACTAGCTATAGTTGGTATTAGGTCTTTGTCGGAAGTTGCGGCGGTGATCTCTTCGTCGACGCGGTTTTTGAAAACTTCCCAGTCTGTGCGCCTGAATTATATTTCACGTCCAGACACAGCTACGTCTTGGTAAGATAGAAAATTTGGGAAGTGATCGCTGCCTCTTGTCTTCAGGTCAGTACACCAAGTAAACTTTGGGATGAACCTGTTGGAGGCAAACGAAAGATCGATGCAGCTGCTGAGTCTGGGATTTTTTAGATAAGTAATGATACCATCATTTAGGGGAATTAATGCCCCTTTTTATAAGTAGTTCCGCAAGCCTTGCTCCACGAGAATTTGTTCGTGCACTTCCCCATATTTCATTGTGGGCGTTGAAGTCTCCACAGATTATATGGGGTGGGAATGTACTAGGGATGACATTTTCAAGCCTGCAAACATCAAGGACTGCACCTAATTCCAGGTAGGCGGCAATAAACGTAAACCGTTGAGTACCAATAACGGTATTGGCACACATATATTCGTCACTCGCGTAAGGTGGCGCGGGTACCGCTGCAGCCTGTATATCTTTGCGAAAACCTATCAGCAGCCGGCTGACGCCAGTAAAGCGGTGCGAATGAAGAAAATAGTAATTTTTGAGACGAAATTAATGGCCAACGCGGGACTCTGAGATTACAATAAAAGGGAATTTATATGCCTGTATGATTTGACAAAAATAAGCAAGTTTTGAACGCAAGCCGCGGGCATTCCATTAAAATATTGTGCAGTTCTTGAGCTTGCCATTTAAGACACTGTTGGAAAGGTGGTCGCCAATTTAGACTTCATTGCTGTATCTCAAAACCACGATGCGGCGTTTGGAAAGAGTACGAGACAAGGGGCTCCAGAGCCAACACCGCTTCGACCTCAGGAAAACTTTTGAGGAGGGGTTAGCTCGAAGCAGGGCCTTGATAGCCGCAAAAAGCATAGGAATGACAAAACTCACATCTTCTTGGGTAGACTGGTGTGCCGTCTTGCCATGTCCTTTATTGGGACATCGCTGCGGTGACGGGGTCGATCTTTTACAAGCGTCTGGCGTGTTCTGAGAAGTTTTGGGTTGTGTCCTTTCTTGGGCTGCTTTTGCATAGGACTTGTTCGGAGGTAGTGAACTTTGAGGCGGTGGGCCATTCGATGATGACTTCACCGACGAAAACACAATCTCAGGTTTTGGCGGAGGTTCACGTTGATTGAGAGCTTTTCCCTGGATTTGCTCGACACTGCGAGCAAGAGTGGCAGCCTTTTTCTTAGGGCAAGCTCCATATGACGCGGGGTGAGGGCCTCCGCAGTTCGCGCAGTGAGGTTGGGTCCTGGAAGTATAGTCCTTATGCGGGCGAGCTCCAGCGCATATTTTGCATCGCACTGGTCCTCTGCAGTTCTCGGCGATGTGATCATGCTTCTGGCATATGAAACATTGAGTTGCTGATCCCATGTATTCCGTCACCGGAAACCTGCAGAAGCCGAGAAACACTCGTTCTGGCAGTGGTGAGCCAGATTTAAACTCTACTATCACAGATCTTCGGTGGCATTCACTTACAACACTGTCGTCATTAGGCCGGTAGGAAGCTTGCCTGCGGGCAGATATTACACCTTGACTGCGTAGGTAGTTTCCAAGATCCTCGTCCGTGTACTCGAGGGGCACACCTTGGATTCTCCCGAAAGTCGCCATGTAGGAATGAGGTACACGAGTTTCGATGGTTATGCCAGCGAGGCAGGAGATCTGTAGAAGACGGTTCACAGCAGCAAGATACGATACGGTGACCATTACGCTGCCATATTTTTTCAAACGATGAGTCAAGACTTTTTTCTGGGCGGCTGTCGCGACCTCCGCAGCAAAAGTGTTAGGGTCGACTCTCCAGAATGAGCATCTTACTGCTGTCGGTTGAAACACAACCGGAATTCCGGCGTTTCGTTTTTTCTTGTAGCGTGACAGGAGTGAGCGCTACCTGGTTCATTTCAACCACGTCATCAGGAGAATTGGCAGAGTCCTCTGGAGCTGGGTCAACTGCGCGCTTTTTCGAGGCTGGCGGCCATTGAGGGTTCGCAGGGATGTTGCATGACATAGCAGATGAAGACTGGTGTGGCACGCTTCCGTCGAGGTTTTTCATTATGGCGGCAAGGAGCAGAGATGATGGCGGTACCCCGTTGTGCCTCAGAGTCCGCTCACTGCTCTGGGTGAGCCGCTTGACGCGGTGGCCCAGCTTCCTGGGAATCGCTGTAACGTCAGGAGGAGACAGCGCAGTAGAAGACGGCACTGAAAGTGTTATACATACAGAAAAAGCGAAGAATTCTCAGAGCGGTTATGGCAAAAAGCCTGCCCAACCGATCTCTGCATGGAATAATGAAGCAAAGCAGCAAATTTAGAATCCCTGCGCCTCTTCATGACGTTGTTTGTTTTAAGCTGTTCGCTCCAATCTCATTTAGCAAAGCACGAAAAACGTAAACATGTAAGGGGCTAAATTTTATAGATATTGCGTCTGACGTCCATCGCAGGCGCTGAAAACCCAATCCCATTTTAGAAACGTACCATTGCGTGTATCGGCAGCTCTCTCGGATGACGTCACAGGAAGCAATGGTTGTTCCACAGAATTGAGGCACCCTATATAGGCAACAAAATACCTGCTTAGAACACTTTTCAAAATTCATCTATACTCGCTGCTAGCTTAAACCTCTATATTCACTGTATTCCCACCAGTAATAGATGAAATGCTTCACGTATAGTTTACGTCAAGATATTACTGCGACACAAAAAATACAATGTTTAAAGCAATGCAACTTCCGAAGGACTACAAACTTGTTTCTTGCATAAAAGCGTATCCTGAAGTTGTAGGCGGTCACAAAAAGTTCCGCAACCGGCGTTAATGTTGCAAGGCTTTAGAAAAAGCAGAGCTGGGAATCGACCTAACCTCTCCCCACACTGACAGCGCCTCCCAGGAGAGAGGGAGCAGTGGGATTTCGGCAGTTCAAAGCCGTTTTGGAAGGCACTGTAAAGTTAAGATCAATAAAGTATATACAGTGTTTTATTTAGAAACATTCGTCGTCGTCTTCTGACGGCACAGCCACGTAGGGAAAATCCTGTTGTATCGCAGTCTATCTTCTTTGACATCCACTTTGTCTGCTGATCCGGCGGCCGTCTCCACGTATGGATTGTGAAGGGATTGCTAGAGAGATTCGTCGTCATCATATTCGGTACGGCGGACACGTTGCCCGCTGGTCGCTACACGACGACTATGACGAAGGTCGGAGCTCATCATGTGGCGGAAGCCCTTACAGATTCTATTTCCGTTTGCACTGCTCTATCGTGCCTAGAATCATCTCCCTACTTCGAGCCCTTGGGGTATTTACGGCCTCCGTATTTACAAAAACTCGTTTGGTGTGAGGCCTGGACACGCAGGCATCTGGCTCAACGAAGCGGCAGACACTTTGGCGGGCATTGCATTGGATGGCCCAGTGGTGTGGAGTTCTACCGCCCATACATTTTTGTCACCTCGGCACGCTTTCGAAGCTTAGGACTGCTAAAATGCATGGCTGAATCTGCGTACGCAAGTTCTGACCTGAGCACCTCCGGCGCTGATGGACGGGCCGGATAGTCCGTCACGAGCTTGTGAAGTTACCCTCACCAGCTTTCGGTGTGGTGCCCCTAATTTAAATTATACTGGTACCGCTGCCATCTGGCTACTTTACCACTCTGTGCATTTTGTAACGATTAGAGACAGCGCTGAACATTTTTCTCTCCTGCCGAAGGCACTCCTCCATACGAAAAAGATACTTGGAAAACAGGTTTAATCAATTGGATTTCCCACTGTCTGTTCCTCTACTCTTATTGTTCGGGGTGAAGGCGCTGGGTTTTAGCCGCTCATATCTTTGCTCCGCCGTACACTTATTCATTTGTGAACCCTGGCCATCTCTCCGTGCTAGCCTCCCAACCCGCCGGGGTTCCCTCAAAAGATCCAGATTGTATGATCACTGCTTCAGTGCACTTCCGCCCACTGACTCTCCTTGACCAACTCCCTTCTTGTTTTATTTCTCTGAATACTGTTCATGTTTTCTTTCCTTTAACTTTTTAAAGTTTTCATTTAATTTCAGTTTGAACGCTTTCTGGTGCTACGGCTCTTGCTCGGGCAGCTTTTTTGTTATATTTCCCCCTAAACGCCTGTGTCAATTCATTGGTTTAATGTGTTTATTTATTACTGATTATTTATTCTCTCGAGTGAGCCCCCTTTTCTGGCCAATCCCCTTGAGTGGGTATGAGCCATATCTTCCGGCACCACCACCCCACCGCAATACGCAGCCTGGAAGCCGCCGGTGGTCGCCGTTCTAAGATTTCACAACGGTGTATTCTGCTGGAAATAATTTATCAGACCTATCAGATCCTGTTAGCTGCCTGCTAATTTTTCTCAATGTTTTTGCAAGTTAGTAATGACCACAAACAATAAGTGCGCAGAAATATTGCGCCGATATAAGCAACATCTTGAATAGCGGTAAGGGGTACGCTAGAGCCTCAAAGAATATTCTATTGACGTGCATAGACGGGACGGCTAATTGCTCATCTGTTGTTTTTATTCTATGGCTCTTTTAGGACTTCAATACATGTGGGCCCCACCGGCACTCTCTATTACAAAATGCAAATGTAGTACAGTTGAACCTTCGTTTGAATAAACATGAGATAGCGAATATCTGCTATAGCGAACTAAATGCCAGCCTTTGGCTAGGCCACGGCTTTATTTTCAGTCACAGTTTTTCTGTTTATAACGAAGCCGAAAACGCTAGAACCGCACGGGGATATCGGCTATGAGAAACAAATTATATCAGGAAGGCTGATAGGCTACCTGGAAAATCTCCCGACGTCCAAAACTGCGGAAGATGAAAACGCCCTTTTGTATAAGGAAAAAGTGAAAAACTCCACCCTGCTCCGTTCTGTGCCACTTGACGAATATCACAGCGTACTGCAGATAAATAAGAACGGAAGCCTGTTTAGTCGCACTACATTTTGTTGTGTTGTAAGTTCAAGTTTCTCTGTTCTGGTTCATTTAATTGGGAATGCGGCAAGGAGACAGGGTAGGGTTACCTAGTTTATAGTGGGTTTATGCCAAGCATATAGTGCTTTTGTATCTAAGATTTTTGGGCTAGCCCCATTTCCCTATTTGTTGAAGCCGGATACAGTACAGCAAATAACGGATGTAGCGAACTAATTTACTGAACTAATACTACTTGCGTTTTAACGACGTTCGACTGTAATCATTTATTATATGCATTTCCCTTCAGGCCATTTCATAATTTAAACCTCGTAATTGGCTATATGCAAAGCTTGACCCTTTCATCTACAGCATGCAAGGCCGACCACATTGCGAACGGCAATTTAGTAACTGAGAACTGTAAGGCACAGACGTTGCCGCATATAAGTATCATCTTTGTCCTATGCTTTCACTTAGGCCTTATCGATTGCCACCGTTGAAATACTTACAAGCGAAGCATCTCATGCTCGGGGCTGTGTCCCTCCCTCACTCGTTGTCGTTGACCGCCGTCCGCACTCAACTGCGCATGCGCGTCTCTTCAGCCCGGTCAGCGTTTGGGCTGACGTCAGCGCAGCCCACTATTAAAAGAAATAGGCGGCGCCCGGTTTCGATCCCACGACTCTCTCGCCGCAACGGCAGGTACGTAGCGCTCTTCACACCTGCGCTACAAACCGAGACGGGAGCATGTGCCACGAACGCTCATTATGTCATTCAATCATTCAAACTACCGTCAAGAAGCTACTGATACAGCGAAGGCACGCGAAGCTGAGCGTCAACGGGAAACGACGAACAGAAAACTAATGGGACCTTCAGTCGACCCCATGGCTACTTCGCATACTACTCAGGGTTCCCCTACGGGAAGATGGTGTAAATTTACTCTCATTTTTCTTTCTACGCAGACGTTTGCGTCTGGTCGTCATTCTATGCAAGACTGCTAGAAAAGTCTTGTGAAGATGACCAAATACCGGCAACTTGCAATGGCTGCGTCATGAATCATCTTTTTGGTCTTTTTGCGAAGCTGTCTTACCACGACATAATTTAGCTCACAGATCGATTGCTGTAGTCAGTTTCTGCTTTCCTTTTCCGAAGGCCTGTTGAGTAACATTAAAGAATTTGTGCACGCGATTCCGTTTTCCTGGTACGCAAATGCCTTTTGTACTGCAAAAACTTCGGGATGTTGTCTCACACACTTCTTTGCTGCATAATTTACCTTTTAATACTACTTTTAGGACTCCCCTAGGATGGAATAAAGACGGTCTGGGTGGTCAAAACACTGTGCACTAATACAGTGGGAGCCTTCGCAACCAGCTCAAGCATTTTTACAATACGGAGTTATTTACCATATCTAGAGCTGCAAGGTCCTTCGTTAACCCGGGGAAGTTATGACTGAAGTTCCTCTAAAATACATATGATGGCACATTGATACACAAGGAGAGTTACCAAGCGACAGATTACTATGTATCGGATTGGGGACATCACAGGTGTAAAATTAGACAATACTATTGCCGTTTATATTACCCAACCTTTCTTCTGTATTCATTGACGGCTGAAATGCGCTACAAAGAGAATATACACTGATATTCAAATGTTCTTACGGGTATTTAAAAGTTATCAGCCGAAGTACTCAGTCTTGGCTGTTTACAAACTTCAAGCCATGCATTCGCGTCATAGGAGACGGTTAGTGCCTGCGGGTAATCTTTTTTTACCTTTATAAACGATTGCAGTTGGTGTGCTTAGGCGCTTTTGTTTTTTTTTCCACTATCAAAGTCTTTTGCAACGCAACAAACAAATACCATAGATGAATAAATATATATAAAAAAGTCTGTACAAGTCCATGTGCTTGCTCACGCTAGGGTTTGGATTTATTGGTTTTACAAAAAAAAATTTAATCGGGTTTCGTGGCTCGCATTTTGAATATATCTTTACCCACTCGAAGAAGGCATGGCATTATGAGGTTTGAAGGTTATGGTACTGTATTGAGGCAAGAGGTTCATTTTCATAACGCCAGGCCAAGACGCTCCCCTGTGCAACGTCGTAGAGTTAGCGCAGAATTGCGTACCGCATTACAAAGTCAAGAGCCTCCTAGATTCAGCTAAGCGAAGATCGATACTCATGGCGGAGGTTGCGCTCAGGAAACACAGGCTGCTAAAGAACGTTTTGTTCTACAAAGCCACCTCTGTAACCCAATTCAACAGCGCTCAGAAAACAGCCTCTGAGAATCAGGTTGATGCCGCGAACCAAATCGTCTTTCGATTGCCACCATGTGCAACTAATGCAGCCACTGACGTATAATTTGGCAGTACGAAATTTGCCGTCCAAGAAGCGTTTGAGTTTCTATCGTGTAATTTCGTTTTGCCCTTTTTTATATGTTTGAGCATCGCAGAATTTTCGATCGTGTAATTTTGGTCTGCGGCTTCTGTTGAAGTGGTAAAGCTGGTGGTGCGCGGCGTAAGAAATGTGGAGTTTGTGCGTGGTCGTGGTGAGCCGGAGAACGTGTTTTTGCTACAAGTGTCTAAAGAGACCCTGGAACACGTACCACCGAATATACAAAAGGCATTTGGGGGTAAAATATATTGCCGAAGAAATCTCGCCCGAAAGAAATATAAAATTACGCCGGGATTCACATGAGCTAAGCCGAGATGAAAATTGCGTATAATATTTTTAAACTCAGCTCAAATCTTGGCTACACGGCAAACGTGACACACTGTGCACCTTCTCTTAGAGAGGGGCGGGTCATGACGTTTCCTTTGCGGCCTCGGATATATCACCAGCGGTTGTTTTCCTTTTTTTTCGTCAACGAGTATTTGGAGCAGTGTTTTGCCGGTGCGCTGCAAAATAAATATTTTTTTTTTATTTTTCCGCTTTTCCTAGTGTATCATGCAGTGTTTTCGGCATGATTTACACGTTCTTTCGCATTTCGTACAGCCGGTGTTCATGCAGTAAAATTTTCTTGCCGGTAATGCTGGCAATGTTTAACCCCCGGGCCACTCATTGCTGTAAACTGCATAAAACCGGTCTGCATAGCTTTCGTGTTTTATTTTCTGCATTGATGGGACATCACAACTCTGTAACAACTACCAGGAGCAGCAGAAGAGGGCAAGCCGCACGCGCTTGTTCTTGTTAAGAGAGCACGACGTCTACGTAGTTTTCACTGTATATCTTTTGGTCGTTGGAGACTTACGTTGATCGCGCTCGGGTGGGTCAGCGGGAAATTTTTGGAGCTAATGAATTTGGCTACAGGTGTCGAGGATTTGCAGCCGTGGTGAATTTCCCCCAAAACCTACGGCCTACAATCTTCCTCGCTTTGGGTTGGACACCGTGACAGAAGACATATGTCAGAAGTAAATCATGTTTAATCCTGCCTCCCGATGTCTTCTTGTTGAAAATAAAGCTTTTGTATTTCTGTTTACTTTGCGTTTGTTTTGCTGGACGAGCTGCTTCGAGATTTATTGGATCCTGAATAGCCTCAGGCGTGGCCAGCCATCGTTCACAACCATTCCAATTTGTGTCTATTTGCCATAGGTTCAAGTTGCTATCGTGAGCTAAACAGGCCGATATTTTGTGCCCTTCGGAACAATCAGTCACTCCCAAAGGCCGGAACCGCGCCAGAAGTTGTCTGGTGCAAACGTTGCAGAGATTTATGCTGTGACTTTGGAGCAAGCTCAAGAAGAACCTACATTGGTAGCCTCAGTGATTGCAGTGCCCCGCTTTCTCTCTAGTATTACTTTTTCTCCTACGCACTGGCGTTCAAACTGCCATTTAGCTATAGAACGAATGTCTCTTTCGGCATTGGATTTGGTTTGGTTTTGTTAAGATTGGTTTTGACGGGTTCGCTTTCTCAGCTTTTTCGCGGTTTATCTTGCAACCAAGTGTACCATTGCATTGTGGTGCTAGGACAACAGTTGGGACAAGCAAATAAGCGTAAGGGAAAAATCGTAATTAACAAAACGTAAAACGGTCTGTTAGTGACTTTGGATGCTTGTAAACATCATACACGTAGCAACGCTAAACTTCAGAAACACAAAACTTAGCGGCAACAAAGTTAGCGACCTAGCTAAATAAAATAACTAAAGTGAAGTGATGCTCAGACATTCTCCAACCACATAGAAAGTGTAGGGTTCGCAATAGCTTTTTATATGTATTTCTCTGCAGGAGATGTCACCAAGCTGCAGCCGTTGCTGTAGCTATACGACGTGCATGCATACTTTTACAGTTCTCAACGCATATAATAACCTCAGTGCTATATATGCTGTTTCATAGGCAACTTGGTACAGCCACAATCAAGTAATTTATGCGTTTTGGAATTAGATGAAAGGAATGGAACTCCGAGGCCTTTCCAGGAGCTTGAATGGGCACAATGTACGTATTCCAAGGAATTCAAAGGAATGCAATTGTAGCAACTATTTTTTACTCCGTTTGGAATGAGAATGGAATTAGGTTGCCCATTTCGCAAAACTGATGAATACAAAAAGCAAGCAAAAATTTTGCCTTCCCATGCAAGTCGTAAGAAATAAATTTGGTAGTTTTAAACTGGAATCTGGAAAATCCAGTTCGGTAAAGCCCTAATCAAAAAATTTGCCAAACTCACTGCATGTTAAAAGAACAAATTGTCCGATTAGCTGTGGCTCCAAAGGCGGAAATAGGACGAGCGTGGTTCATTTAAAATGAAGGAAAACTAACTAATGAGGGGGAACTGCTTCAGATAAGGTTAGTGTTCCCAAGGAAGAAACGCTTTAATGACTGTATTAGAAGAAAACCTGAACGACTTCACCGTCTAAGCCCGGTCTGCAGAGTTAGCAAAACAAAAAAACTCAAATTGAAACATCCTGTCCATAAACATAACTTACCTCTTGTGCAAATCAAACCGACGTCTCACACTTAGGAAGGGAAACACTGTATAATAATTGACTCCCAGCAGATGGAGAGTATAAAAGGGGCTTCAGTGGAGCGTCATGCCGTCTTGGGTAAAAACAGGACAGCTCACCAGCCGACGACCACGAAGTTGGGCACAGAGCGACAAATACCGCACTGTATCTTATTTTATAGTCACGTGTTAGAGGTGTAGTATTTTTACTCTTTACTTGGTGAGACACCAATAGAGGAATATTACTACGACAACAACGCAATAAAAACCGGGAAAAAGCGAACGAGAAATTTAGAAACACGACCCCTGGCCCGTGCGTGTCTCTTGACTTTGCTGTTTGTTTAATGACGGTAGACTTTTTGGGCAACTAGAACACAAAAAGTTTGGTCTGTCTGTCTGTCCTCCTTCCCGTCCCACCATTAAGCCACCCGACAAAGTGAAGCAGAAGCTGCACAATAAGTTTCTATACCCACCGCCAAATTTAAACGTTTACGGCCGGTGGCAGTGTTTATACTTGTCAACAATGTTGAACAATAACAAACATTGCGCAAGTATGCGAAAGAAGATCAATACATAGGCGATATTTTCAGTGGTCCTCAAATGAAAATTCATGCATGCTTTTTTTATATATAATGACTGAAATGCCGCGTCTACTCCAGAAAAACTTCACCCTGTCGCCTGCTGTCACCCACATCCGTAATGCTCCTGCCGGCAGTTTAAGAAGTCAAGTGGGAAGAGTAACGGAATGTTCCACTTGATAGGTTGCACGTTACGTCTAAAATGCACGTAGAGTAGGGCAACGTCGTTCTATAAACGTTCGAGTAGGGTGCCTCGATTCAGCCGCGTCTCCACCGTACGGCAATAATAGCAACGATGCACCCTTTGGCCAGCAGCAGTTGTTCCTAATTGAACTTTTCACAGTAAGAAATTGCTAATGTGCTCTGGCAAAAGGCCACTGTAATAGTCACTTGACTAGGCGCTTAGCATCTGAACTAGTCTCCTAGCACCTATTGGAACGCGGGCAATTTAAATTGAGTTCAGCAAACCTTTAGCGTGTTTAGCTTGGGATTCGCGAACCGGGAGAGGAATAGCATGAGAGGTGAGGGGGAAATTTAGGGGAGGCATTTATTTAGAAGACGCGCCGAATGACTATCGTCTTTCGTCGGCATTTGCCACAAAAGTAGCAGGTAAGTGGTTATTTTTTGCCACTGTAGAGTAAGCTTTTGCGAAAGTCTACTTTTTCCTGACGGGGCTACGGGAAAATTTTCAAGGAGCAGATACAGTTATTTCGACATCGCGTCATTGAAAGGTGCGAATGTTCCGTACAGTTTCCTTCATCATGCGGATTTCCGTTGGTGCTGAGCACGACTCGAGAAAAAAGAGTGTTTTTTTTCTTATTAAAGTCTTCTCATGTTGTGCTCGGCGCTTAGCCGAAAATACCACAATGAAACACCAAATGGCACGCATAAACTTCATACAGCAGTTTCCTGGTTTTCAATCTTGTGAAAGTCTTCGTCCCTCACACTTAGAAGCGAGACACATGGATGACTGGTGCACGCGATTTGCCTGCGACTGATCGTTACGACTGATCGTTACGACCGGTTTTGGCGTCGTTCGCTGGTCAGAGGAGGCTCGCGACGAGCGACTGGCAAGCCAGGTGCAGTCGTGCCATCATTGCGATCATCGTGCTGCCACAACCAATGAAAGCCCGAAGGTGTCATCGCTGAGAAAGTTTTTTTGAAAGCCTTGAGGAGGCACCAGTGGCAATTCCGAGTATTTTGTGGGGAGCAGCTCTCCGCCGCCGCCACCGCCGTCCCGTGCGCTCTCCGCCTGGTGAAACTTGTTGCCTGCGGTACCTACAGCATGGACGAGCGGAATCGCGGGTGCGAAGTGTTCCCACACCGCTGTACGGAACATATAAAATGCAATGAATAACATAAAAGCACTATACATTTTCACTTCAAGTTGATAAATATTTTCTTTTCCTGTCGGGATTTCTCTTGCACATATTAAAATTGGCCATAGTGCACCTAAACAGGGAGGCAACCATGGAGTAAAAAGAGGTGGGCGGGGTGGCGCCGGCGATGCATCGCACGCCCTAATCGGACCATGTGTCTCAAATTCGCGCGTACGACTAGTCTCGGCGACAGTCGTAACAATCAGTCGCATGCCAGTCGCATGCTCTAGTCATGCATCTGTGCCGCGCTTTAAGCGGTCGCTGCAGTGCTTGCGCAGGGACCTGTATTCGAGTTGAAACTAAATCGCATTTTCTATAGCCTTCGAAATTCAAAATCTCCAGTGGAATAAGCAGTATCGGTGTTAGGAGCCAGAGCGAGAAACACTATAATCGTTCAACGTTATTTGGAGTGGCGAAACAGGGCACGCTAGCCCTTTTTCTAGGGAAATGCCTTTCTTCATAGTGTTCGTACAATCGCTGCAGACTCATGTGGTTTACAAACACACTGAAATGTATCTTGCAGTAAGTTAGCACTACGGTGATGTAGCAGAAATAAGAACATTGGAAACGGTTGGCGGATTGAAATCCCCAGTGGCACAATCAAACCTAAACTTTGAGCCATGTACAACTCTTAAAGATGAAACTAATTACTTGCTGGTTAGGAGCAGACGTATTAAATAATGCCCGCATGCTTATGCCAGGTATTTTGCTAGTTCTCCTTGAAACTAGAGGTTCGCGGCAAGATTATGTCACGTTCCTGACATGAGTGCTGTTAACCTTCACCGTAGTACATTGATTATATATATTGGCTTTCAAACCAAGCTTTAACCATAAATTAAATCGCAATATGTCTCATAACATTCCTTTTGTGCACGGGTAGCACGAAGCACCGGATTAGTACGGCCCCGCAGCAACAAACTCGGTCACAACAATGAAGTGAGTGCGATCCCGAGAAATTTGATTTCACAAAGGCGGCAAGGAATGCCCAAAACGCCTATAGTGATCACCAAATATATAAAATAAAACAATAAGACCACATGAACTGAAAACAGGAAATTTACTTCACGGCGAAAAATTGTTTGTTTGTGGGGTACGGTTGATAAAAAAACCCTATGGCATGGGTTTTGATTGACGATCGTGGCGGCCGCTTTTCTGATCGAGGTGAAAAGCAAAAATGCCCATATATTCGAGATTTTACCACACCTTTAAGGTCCCCAGGTGGTAATCCGGAGCCCTCAGCTACGGCGAGTGTCATAACGTGTGTTGTTCCTGCGCGTTAAACTCGTATTCAATCAATCCGATCGACAGAAAACCCTTCAACACTTGTACGATATTCGCAGATCGCATTTAAATAGCACTTCCGAATAATGGTATTAAAATATTTCGAGGAGTGATGGCTAAGTCGAACTAGGAGACAAGTGAAAAGGCACACGAAAAGATAGGTTAAGGTGAGCTAAGGAGTCAGCCATTAGGAAGCAGATGAAGCGAAAAGTTGTCAAAGCGTTACGGCGAATGCACTAATCGCCAGCTTCGCAAGCGCATAGGCATTTGACAGGCTCAGCACTTTCGCAAACTCTACGTGATAGTGCGAAAACAAATTGGATTACTATTATAACCCCATACTGTACCCAGGGGAACAGAAGTTAGCGGGAAATTCAACCTCACAAAAATTTATTGCATGTAACGTCCTTTTTTAAATGTAAAAGAAAGTTAGAAGTGCCCTAAATCGAGGTAGAATTATCATAACACAGGAATAACAACCGGTCTCATTTACCTGTTGGGGGGCAGGTACGACCTAGATGCTTCCTTATCCTTGTGGCGCGTAAGAACTCAAGGAACCCAAATATCTTAATCCCGCCACATGCGTGTGAGGGTGGCGGCCAAATTCCTTAATATGCCAGAGGGAGACTTTTTTGATATTTTTTACACCTGCTTTATTTTTCCAGCGTTCAAACTACCTTAGAGGCTGACCTTTGGAAGCCTGCGTCTTTGGCCCGCATACCTACAATGAGGTGATTTAATTAAACTCTACTGTAGGGCATAAAAGTGACCCAAATTGGTCAGACAAATGCGACCCTATATCTAAATTGTGCTTTTCGAAGGTAATCCTATCCACTTGCGCTTTCTTAAGCTTGAGCATCTAAGCATGTAAGCGGTTTTGCAACATAGAGTAATCCATTTCCGCAAAGACAACAGATATAGCACTGAACGGGGAGCGCCGTTCGTTTAACACTGGTTCATGCAACAAACCGAAAGACTTCACTATGCAGCGAAAAAATATTCCAGCGCTCTGCTTCCGGAAGCATCACAAACGCCCTCTAGTGGCACTTTTTTAACCATCCAGGGGTCGAACATGCAGCCTTGCCATGAACACTGTGACTAACGGCCACGCTTCCGGATACAATTTCCGACTTGTATGGGTTACAGATTATGATTGTGTAACGTATTGAGTGGTTTTTTGGAGAAAGTATGAAATGTGAAAATGCAAATAAATTGAATCATCGTTAAGAAACTTCAATAAATCAAATTTATGTACAACTGGAGCTATCCGAAATAACTCCCAAATCAATACTTTACTTCTTCGTTACATGATGACGCATTGTTTTCCCGTGAATGCAGTAAATATTTTTATCAGGTTTTTCACACCTAAGCAAATAATGAAGGATGAAATGATGATCGTAATATCATCGCCGCCATTTTTTATCTTCAAATTGTTAATCTTCAACTGCTTGTCTAACAACGGTGGAGAAGAACCTTAAGTTTCACGAAGAGGCTGATGACAGTTATTGATTGCAGCGCCGCGCCCGGTAATATGAAGTTCACAAAACCCTTGCTAACCAAAGAGGGCCACGAAAAGAAAATTAATATAAAACAAAAACCAAAAAGTCCCAGGAGCCTAAGTATGTCTTTTGAGTTGCGAATGCGGGGACATTATTGTGCAACCAAAACCCGCAAAGGGCTCTTTCGGTTGAGGTGTGTAGACATCTCACCCAATGACGATTTGATAAATGTGCAGTAGGACTCGGACGACAGCTGTCATCATCCCGGGCCAATCCCCCTAAGTGGGCACGACAGAATATTAGTTGTTACGTCACTGTCACAGCCAAATGGGTGTTGACGAATCTGCCGTGAGCCTTTTACGGCAGCCATCATCGCCATTGGCCTTCCTGTTTAGTGGGTAAGCAAGAATCGTCGGTGCGTGTAAAACACGGTCTCAAACAACGGCTGTTAAAATTCACCGTAAACAAACCAATATATAAAAAAACAGCACATACAATCTGAGAAGTATTAGAAAGACAACAACAGCTGCTGTCAACCGCGTCCCTAGTTGACTCTCTGCATCCCACCCTAACGTAGGACAACCACACTGAACTACTTCCCCACCAATCACAGGCTGCGATACTCCTCCCGCCAATTGGGACAAGTCTCCTTAGGTATGATAAAACAATCCCTCATCTTGATTTAGAGAATACAGCATTATCAAAAACTAACTTTGGTAGCGCTCCACTCCACCAAAGGCAGAAATCAATTCAATGGAGGGTGACTGACCTCACTGAAACAGAAATAGAAGCAATGCGACCTGAAGAGATTTTTTCTAGAAGGACTTTAGAAGAAGCCTGGACTAAGGCTTGTGAACTACTCTAAAGCCACGTACGATGCACGCTTTGTCATTTTAATTTCAATAAATTGCCAGCTATTTTTTTTTCATCCCTCTCTTTTCCTCTCTAATTGAGGCTGAAAACAACAAACACTGGCCTGCCATGATTTTGCCGCACTTCATATCTCCATCACACTGCTCTTTTGTGATTGTACCGAACGCACAGCAGCGCTCAATAACACACTAGGGATTTGTATTCACAATAGAAGCGCTGTCCGCAGGTTTTTAGTAGTAACTGTACCATATATAATTTCTCTTACCCTTTTGTCAGCCATCAAGCTCCTTATGAACTCGTCACGTGAACTTCCTTTTCTGATCAAACATCTTCTTAAAAACCTATAAAAATTGTAATATTCAAATGTTAAGTAGCAACTGGCAACACTTAGTTAAAATTAGCCCGCGACATCCTCAAATGAAAACGTTATATAAACCCTCGGAATAACTGCTATGTATTCTTATACCACTTATGTTGAGCCTTGAATATATGGAAATGAATGGGAATAATAAAATTTCATAGCCTTTGAGACATTTTTAGTGCTAAGAAACGGTAAACTGTTTTGACACAGCCCTTTCTGCGCAACTGGCATCCGAAATGCTAAAGAAATTACATGTTATACGCAAGAAAGACCATTTTACATGGCATGTGACCGTGACTGAAAACTGTCGAATGACACAGTTTATCGCTTCTGAGGAATGCATTCTGAAAGCACAGAAAGTCAGAAGTCTGTGGGAAAAAGGGAATAAACAAACAACGAGGGCACCTTGGCTCTAACCGCAATGCGAGAAAGACTGAGCATCACTTTTTTGTTAAAATAAGTAGCCCGTAAGATATATTGTCGTTGGCATGCGCGCTCCTTAGCCATTGCCCCGGTTTTTTTAGGTGAGTTGGTATTTCAGCCATTTCTTTCAAACTTTTTTTTGCAGCAAGAGCTTTCACCGCTTTGTTCCTTCACTACACACTTTTTGAGCGGCAACTCTAATGCCCTGAGGAACACAATCCTTTTCCTTGGTTCAGTAGACAATGTGGAGGACGACGATTATGTAAACGTCTACTTCCCTTCGCTTGCCCGCTCTATACGCCTGCTAAAAACAATTCGCCTTAGGTAACCTTCCCTCATGTGGTGGATATTTATTTCGTGAATCAATTCAGAGACCACGACGAAACATGGAATACAGCGCCATCAAGTGAATCGCCCACCAAGCACCGATTTGACCACATTTTCTGCCATGGTGTTCGTCTAAAGGGGTTCTGGCAATGCTATTTAGTTATGGTTATTCGTACGCTGAGAACGTTTGTACTTAACTGATGCTCGCGCATTTAAAATTTTGCAGAGAAATCATTATTTCACCTTTGGGAAAGCTTGTAAGATGGGCGGCCGCGAGTTCCGTTAGGAAAAGACCGTTATTAAGATATGAGAGCAACGAATTGCAATGCGGCAGCTAATACGGGCACATAACAAGAGACCAAGGTTCAAAGTTCCGCCAAACTGATTATTGTGATAATTAATAACCAGTGGTAGAAAGCTAAACAACAGGGGCAGATGACACACAGCTGTGCCCGTCCACGTGTGCTTTCGTCCCCTCTGTCCAGCATCTTTACCACTGGTTTTTAATTCAAAACTTGTAAGAGAACTTCTCGATTTCTATTTTTAGAAGCCTTCGAAAAACGGGATGAGGGCTGTCATCGTGACACCGGAAAGGGTTAACACCTGCGTCACGAAAGCGGCAGCATGCACCGCTGAAGTGATGATGAAAATGCAAACAGCTGTCTAGGTGGTAGACGTGTGACATAACTGTACGCGTAAGCGGGCGATTGTGCTTGTGGCTTTATAAAATCTCACACCTTAGCTCCATTCGATTCAGACGCGATTCCCTGCAACGCCTGCACCGTTGCACGGTGCGCTGTACCAAAGCGCTCGATTCGCCGCTGCAGGAATGATGCCGTGCACCACGTCGCTCGATTTCTCATGGTGCAGCAGCGGTGCCGCCGCGGTGCAGAGAACCGCTGCACCTGCTAAGGAGAAGTTGCAGCGATTCGGTGCCGTGAGCGTTGGGGCGTTGCGGGTTTGCAGGCGGTTACCCGCCGTTGCGGCGACCATAGCGGCGACCGCGTGAAAATGTACGCCGAGCTCGAAGATACGCGGGACGAACTTAGCGTCACCGCTGATGCGTACGACGCAACCCAGATGGGCGTAAACATCCAGCTGCAGAGTACGACAGGCGAGGATGATTAGCAGACGCCTATGTCTGCACCTCGCTCGATTGTGAACACGCAGGGGCGCTGCTGACGGTGCAGCCATGATGCACGGCACCGCGGAACCAGGCTGCTGCACTGCCCCGGGACCACTGAACTTTCTCTGCAACGTTGCCGTGCACTCCTTCTGAATCGAATGGAGCTGCTGATCGCTGTAGAATAAGTTCCTAATGCTTCTCTTGCCAACTGTTTTGCTGAGAAGCTACTTAGCACGCCTCTGTGCCCATATAGCGCGGTCAAAAAACACCCGACTTTCGGCGTTGGATCACTGAAGCGAGAAAACGCACCAACATTTGCTGTCTCCAGACATGCAGCGTAATGCTGTAACTACATTGTAGCCATTCATGATCTGCGTCGTTACATAATCGGAATAGGTGCCAGTGTTCCTGGTGGAATCGGTTTTCGTGAAGGCCCCCAACTGTTTCAAGGCAACGATGTTTGCAAGACTTTTTTTATTCGACAATACTGTTTTTTTCCTCCTGTTTGTGGTGTGGAAGTAGAAGAGAGAACAAAATCTAGCGTGTCCATATAGAAATTAAGAACATTGGAAAACCTTGTTTATGTCGGCACAATAACATTTACGGCTGCTGGTATGCACATGCTAGCGGAAATTGCCCGAAATACTACAATATTGGCCGCCCTGTCCTTGTACAAATGGCGACAATGTTTAAAAAAACGATAATTGGCTATTTCACGTTTTTACGGCGCCCATAAACAGGCTTAAGCACATTCTTCCTGGTGGTTGTTGCATGCAAGCTGCCTTAAAGTGTGCGGCATGTTTCAAACCTCATCACTTTTGTAGAAGGATTGTGTACGTTTCAGCGTGTGATACAATGTAATGCGCATGTTCCTTATTGTATATATTCCTTAAAATATTGTCATTGTGCAACAATCAAAACGTGGTTGGGGAATCATTTCAAAAATACCCTTTGCGAATACGCGCTAAGTATATTTGAAGAGATCACTATTCGCCAAGACAATGTTTGGCCGAACCTGAACCGAGCGGTACATTATGTTCCTCAAAGTGTAAGCATGATAGTTGCTGACATTTGTTTTTAAATTCACACATAAAAAAAGGTCACTGAGCATGCAGTTTAACCATTTTCTTACAATTGTGGGCAGCGTTTTTGCGTAACGCTCAATGTAATAATTGAGCAGTAATGTACTTCAAAGTTCTTGTAATATAAACTAATCCTGGTTAGTTCAAATAAGTCAATGTCGAAGTACTCAGTATGGATATACTTATGGACAAATATTTCAGCGAAGCTTGCATTGACTGATTGAGCCTTTGAAGCACCTGATTTGGTTCCAAAAAACCAAACACCGCCAATTGCGGTTGTCGGAATAGAACCTTGGTCCCTTGCGTTATGAAGCCGATGCCTACCAGATAACGCCATTCTGAGACGGTGTTTATGTGCAAAGAATTGGAGGTAATCCTTGCTGCGTAGTTGCTAGGAGGGACGCCACCGTTTTTATGTCGCACTGCACGTCGGGAGATGAGTCCCTAATTGAAAACTGGGTGCGCTGCAGACTCATGTCTATGGTTTACCGCAGTGCCGTAAGCATGGACGCCGCTGTATTTAGGCCACGCTGCATGCCGAGAGATTATCCGCTGATTTGAAAGTGCCGAGAACTATGGCGGGACAGCAGACACGGCAAGGGAAGGGATTGCGTTGTGAGGAGGCAGGTTCTTTATTTGGGTTGGGTTAGGCCACATTAGGTTTGGGAAGATTACGTTGGGTTATGTAAAGTTAGGTTGGCAGCGTTGCGGTAATTAAAAAAATAATTTTTACTTACGGCGAGATCTACGAGCAATCCCTCAACAACAAAATCCCTACTTCTTTATTAGGTCTGCGTAGTTTTGCAACCTTAGTAGCACGACCGTAAGGATTTGTCTGGAAATCTTGCTCCGAATTACCATACAGAGTCCAAGTGTTCATACTATGTGATATATACTGTTACGGGTGCAACAGATGGATTGCTTTAGAGTTAAGGGGAGAAGACGGAGACACCGGTGAATAGGTCCATTTGCCGGCGGTGAAAGCGAGATCACCTCAAACTGTTCCTTCTCCCATGGCGCGATTCGCGTTATCCTGCGGCTTTATTCCCACCACTTTTTATACTTCTACTAGTTCTCTGCATAAGCTGTGCCGCGTAAAATAAGCTGCTTCATTTCAGTTCTGTCTCTTCGCAACAATGCCTGAATGTACGTATTTAAAGCTACGAAGCTTGGCCCTTCGTTAACCTTTCACAGGCACTCAAGCGAACGTAATTTCGTCTCTCCTGAGCTACACCTATTCGGATCATTAGGTTGAACATTTTACCTTTTCAAGACGTCGGCCGTTTTTTCAGCAAAGTAATATTACACTTTTCCTAATTTGAAACACAATGATCCCAATAGCAATCGCAGAATATTTCCAGGTCATCAATTGTAAAGAAGCCGCCTTAGAACAATCAGAAATTCCCTCTGGCTTCCAGTGTTTTAGCTGCTAACTGCAGCAAAGATCTGGCACACTGCCTCTTAAATGAGCCGTGATTAAAGACGGCGAGTGCACTGATTCTCTGTATCACATGCTTTCACTTTGTAACGCGCCAGCAGGAAATTGAAGGGAGCGTACGTCAGGTGCTTGAAACGAGATTTGGTTTACAATCCTCCCATGAACCTAATTGCTTCTTTCTTTCAAAAAGGAAGCATTTGGAAATTAGTCTCTTCCGTCTATTCCGTCCTGTACCATTGTGTTGGAAGGATTAATTCTGGCACTCCCTCCTCAGAACAGTGTAATAAGTGATTTTTGAATCAAGTGCTTAGATCTTTGTTTAAATGCGCCGTTGCGGTGGTTTCGCGGGCTCTCATTATTGTACGAATTCGAAGGCTCCAGGCACTTTTGTGTGAGGTGAGCGGCCACGGGTATTTAACCCTTGACAGCCTCGCGATACCTGCATGTGTACCTTCATGCCACTTTGGGGTGGCCTCGTGACGGTTAGCGCTCTTTCGGTGCTTTCGTATGCCCAAGGAGTGCGGTTTGAGTAGCCGCAGCTGGTTTGAGGGCCGTAGAACCCCTTTTCACGCGGTGAATCCTCGGTGTGGTGTCTTTCTTTGCACGGCAGCGTATGTAGCATTTGCAGTAGCCCGATCTGGACGGTTAGTTTAAAGTCAGAGACCTTCAGTCACGGCGAGTCCCTTTCTTGGCGCGAGCCAATGCATTGGCGTACTGTCACTTTGGCGCATCTTATGATTTACTGGAGCATGGGGAAAACATTTAGCGGACGGGGAATGCGAAACTCTGCTCAAGTTCTCCACTAGAACTGCGTGCTGGCCGGTAGCCTTTATTCAGGAACGTTCTCTCCAGGCCCAACGTTGAAGGAATCGCTGTTCCGTGAATGTTCTTCGGGAAAATACGCAAACTAGGTCGTCTCTGCAACCATCACAAATCCAGCAAAACTAGGCAGACAAGGCTACTGCTGTAACAAGAACAACTTTCAACCAAGTAGATTCTAAGCGGTGCGGTAATGCTTCAAGACAACTTTTTGCAATGATTTGGTCGCGCTAAATAAGCGATCTCTCTTGCTGATTAATACCCTCGCAAGTTCCGTTTCAATGCTTAGGAACCCGGCATGCTGTCAATGCGACCAAGGTGCCTCGAAGTAAGCATCAGCGCCTTCAGGGCCTTATTGCCCTCTCGAATCACAGTTGTCGAGGTTAGTTTCAAACTTAACGCACTTCTTCTGGTTTATGTTCATGTTACCATAAGTGATAAGGTCTTTGTTTACTGTACTACAATTTAGAGCTCTTGGCTATAGAAAGCTGTGGGACGTGAACTCTAATGGCTTCTTTTCGATGTGAGTGCATGCACGGTAAATTTTGATATTTCTGTTCGACCTTTCCATCAGAGCACTAGTTTTCTATCAAATCAATTTCAGCTACTGCGCCAAGTTTAGGTTCGTAACAGTATTACAGGTTCTAACAGCGACGTCCCTTAATTGTTATTCCGCCATCTTTATCAGCCAGTGACGTATAGGAGAATCCACCCACGCGTGATTTACTTTTTTATCACCGCGGTCTTCCTAACTACAAAGAAGACGACATGCATAATAAACGAGTTGGCATTCCTCCGATTGTATCCTAACAATTAGGCCTATCTTTTCAGTGCGCAATGGCGATGAAAGTACGCGGCTTCATTTACATAAGATTGCCCACAGCCTGGAATAACAAGGAAGGTGCGCTTGCCAGCCGGTCACAGGCAATCAAACTACGCTCGGTAAGGTTTGTCTTTGGTTCTAGTGCACCGGCTCATCTCATGCAGTTCCTTGGTTTCATAGCTGGAGAATGACTAATCGGTCATTTCTGTTTTATTCCAGATATGTGCACCATCACCTACAGGATGTTTTATGAAATAAACTCATTGCGTTGGCCGTGCGCGTACCAACGAAAGAGCTTTTGATACTAAAACGCCGCGAACCAGTTGTATTGGTGCTCAAAGCTGTAGGTTTAAAAACTGCCTAACGCAGTGTTTCCGATGGACCAGCTTATGACCTTTCTCTAAGCACAAACGGTTTGTCTATATTTTGCCGTGAGCCAGGTATTGTGGTCGAATCACAAATGTAAATATTTTGGCAACATTTGGTTTGTATTTGTATTTAATGTTCCATTTGGGCAGTATATACAGAACTGACGGCGAGGCAAAGCAAAAGAAGGTATACCCTCCTGACTAGGCTCCACCCCGCTTGAGCACCAACAGAAGCAGCTGTAGTGTACAAAAAACATACTATATGAAAACAGTCTTCAGACATGTGAAGAAATAGGAAAAAAAACACATTTACTTCAATACCGTAGGATAACGTAATATATAGAAATCACGTCATAATAATTTTTAGCTAGAGCACACATCAGCTCAGGCCACATAAACCAATACAGGGAATCACGACGACAAAGATGGCGCTTAAGAGTACTCGAACATACAAAGTGGCACCATTGCAATGATAACTCATTCGCGGAACGAAGGAGGACTAGAGTAGCACTTTTTAATTTGCGAACATTCCTGCAACTCTTGGCAATTGAAAGGACATCAGGGTAGTCATTGCAAAGTTTTATTATCAAATAATTCACCATCTACATGCCGTAATTCGTACTTGGCCTGTCTACAACAACATATGTGTGACGGAGCGCATACCCAGTTGTTCTATTCAAGAAGTTATGAAAGAATACGTCGTAGTTTAAGGAAACTTGCTTGACAACAAACCTCAAGTTTGAGCAAAAAGGTTTCTTTTATATGTGGTATATTGTATCGCGTAATAGGATTCCCCGAAGTAATATATTTGTTTGACTGGTTGAGTAAGCGAATGGCTCGGTGCTGGAACACAGAAAGATTATCAATATCACATTTGTTACCAATACCCGACAACAGCACACAATATGTAAAATTTGAGTGTATAATAGAGGAATATAACTGCACCCTAAACCAACCAGGTAAAAAACTATAAAGACGGCGTAGAATGCCGACAGATCGTGCTACTTTTACACGAATATTGTTGATGTTATTTGTCCAGGAGAGGTTTTTGTTGAATGGCACGCCTAAGAATGAGTGGCTATTGATGTGCTGTAGTGCCGTACCGCAATACTGAAGCCGTATTTCATAGCTTACCATTTTGTTTTTTGGGTAAAACAGCATAAATTTGGTTTTATTCGCGAGATTATTCCCGAACAAACATTTTTCAGTGCTAATATCCGCCAGTTCTATCACAGGACAAGGCATGCCTTTTCATTTTTACATTAGGAGCTATGAGTGCACCCATAGCTTTATGTAAAAATACCAGAAAATGTTCTATGATGAAGCACAGAATGATCCTTTATTATCAAAATAAAACTCTGAAAAAAATATATAACTAGTCTAAAAGTTTCTCCGCTTTGCATCGAGCTATGTTTCGTACAATTAGTAACATTGAAGAATGTAGCGCATCCATGTTTCCCAAGGTCATTCGTCACGTTGCAATGACCTTCATCCACCGGAGTGCAAACGCGGGGGGAGGGGCGGCTGTGGCACCACAAAACGTGATCCGTTGCGGAGAGACGTCACAGCTGTGCTCGCTCGGAGCCTCGCAGCTACGGTTCCACGTGACTACGCCGGGGTTTAACATCTGCTTTCGTGGCTCTTAGTAGTTCAGTCTCGCAATAGGTGGCGCACCGGAATGGCGTCTTTGGGGGCGCTTTAGCTCGAGCAAAATCCTCACTCAAATCATCCCATCGTCTTTCTCAAATACTGTGCATACAGCCTTTCAATAACCCTACCAAAAACACCTTTCGCCTGTAATAACTAAGTTTACGCGTCAAACCTGATCTATTTTACCAGAAGAACAACGAAACAATTTCTTGAACTTTCTGATAAATGGCCGCACTCTTTGGAAAAGGTGCAGGCAAACGAGCCCCTTTTTACTAAACGACAATACGTCGTTTTAATTATACATATTTTGTGTTAACGAATAAATATTTAACAGCCTGCCATCCAACCTCTTTAATTCGAAGTTTCATAATCCGAACCAACGAGCAATTCAATATTTACTATTAGTTCATGCAAAGTGGCGGGTATTTAAATCAGAAAAACCGTCCTTAATATACATATATCAGTGCACTGGTTAATTAAAAATTATTGTTCATTCCTCGGTCCAAGCAATCGGTAAAACACGAAACTGAAATCTGCAGGGAAATCTGCAGCTGAGCATGATATGCGGGTCGGCGGCAGTCTTGAGGGTGCGCTTGGCGAGCATAGTCCTGCTGACGGGTTGCTGCGGCAAAGATTTACCGTCGTCATTTCCCTGACGAATGTGAGGTGAGCCAAATCTTGGTATATCCCGGCATAAAACACTTTCGTGTTAAAATATAAAAGCCGAAAACGAACAGCCCTGAGTATAACGTACTTATTAGTACTAAAGGTTGCTTCCCCACTATAAGAGCCTTTGTGCAGAGGTGCACCCTGTACAGGCCACTTGTTTCGTTGTGTTGCCGTCAATTCCGTGACCGATATGACGTCAGTGCGCTCTGTGTATCCAGGAATAAAATATTTCGTGTTAAATAATTGCTCCTCCGCACAAAATTTGTTTCGTGCAAAGATAAGACGAACTCCAAAGTTCCATGTGCGATTGTGCGATTATTCGAACTTTTTCCCTTCAGAACATTCGACATAGCGTCGCAAGACCATAAGTGCGCGAGCATTTGCCCACTCCGCGTGTCTTGTTTTCTCTATAGAACAAAAAATATAAAGACGATACAGGTGCCGGAAGCGCAGTAGCAAAGTATGCACGTCACTCTGAGAGAGAGCAAATTCAGGCCTGCTGCCTCGGCACGTAATTGAATGCTGTTGTTGATATGACTCTCCTGAGAACGTCAACTAGTTCCTAGTTAACGTTCATGTTTCAACGTTCATTTGACGAGCATGTTTCAAATATTGCTATTCCGAGCCGTACCGCAACTCAAACGTACCGTGACTATAGTTTCAACACCATTTTTTTTATTCGCTTTTCTGTTCCATCAGAGACCCAGTTAAAGATGTTGATGTTAAACTACCTATATGTTTTTTTAAATGAGCAGTGTTTTAGATGCGCAGCAGCTTATGTTCGAGCCTGTTCCCTCCGCAATTGTGTGGGCGCCGTTGTTCGGCATCCACACCCCCAGTGCGAATGCCTGGCCAGGCACCGCTGATGTTGATTGTCGCAGGATGCCCCTAGAGATTGGCCAACCAAAGAATCCATCACGAGATAGCTTCGTGTTCAACCACCATTGTCATGTTCCCGTAGGGAAACCCTGAGTACCACACCCCCACGGCGCATGCCTGGCCAGGAACCGCTGATGATGATTGTGGCAGGATGCCGCTAGGGATTGGCCAACCAAAGAATCCATCCCGAAATAGCTTCGCGTTAAAACACAGTCTTCATCTTCCCGTAGGAGAACCATGAGTAGTATGCGAGACATTCCTCCTCTTCTCTCCGACATTCCTCTCCTCTCCGGCATTCCTGCTCTCCTCTCCGAAGTGCCTCTCCTCTCTGGGATTACGCAACGAATGGCAGCACCTGCGGTTCCGCGCGCGTTAATGTGAAGCAGCTTAGAGTTAGAGACGCGACGGTAGCCGCTGAATACTCCGCTGGGGGCGCCACTGTAGCTCCGCGGTATAAATGACGCACGCGCGCTCCGCTCCCCTTACTCCCCTCCCGCAACGCCGCGATCGAACTGAAAACTAATGGGAACTTGAGTCGACCCCGTGGCTGCTTCACAAACTACTCAGGGTGCCCCTACATAAAGATGCTGAAATTTTTTCTCGGAAAGCAGGCCATCAGCCAAAAATTGGATTGACACAGATGCCCAGGTCCACGCACTTGTTTGAGCGCTACAATAAGGCATCCGGGGGTCGTTGCCTGAATCATTGAAATGCCACTTTTATAATATAGACAGAAATTCAAGCACAGAAGAATATTTTTCCAGAGCGGGGCCACCATGGTTTGGTAATTTATTGACTGAAGTTAATGCACAGCTTGTGTTTGTGTAACTTCTCCTTGCGAGAAAACGACACGTGATGCGTTTGACTTTGTGTGGATGATTACGGCGCGAGAAGATGGCTGATGGTTCACTCACAAAATCATTATGAAGAGACGCATGATAGTAAAGTTTGGGAAATAGTGTTAAACAAGATACACAATGACAATGAGATAAGGCTTCCAGCTCTGCGCGATTTTTAGATGTGAAGCAGCTTATGATCGGGCCTGATCCCTCCGCCGTTGTGCGGGTGCCGTTATGCGGCGTCCACACCCCCACTACGCATGCCTGGACAGGCACCGCTGATGATGATTGTGGCAGGATGCCCCTAGGGATTGGCCAACCCACGAATCCATCACGAGATAGCTTCGCGTTCCACCACCGTCGTCATCTTGCCGTAGGAAAACCCTGAGTACCACACCCCCACTGCGCATGCCTGGTCAGGCACCGCTGATGATGATTGTTATCGGATGCCCGTAACGATTCGCCAACCAAAGAATCCATCACGAGATAGCTTTGCGTTCAACCACCGTCGTCATCTTCCCGTAAAGGTAACCTTAGGAGTATAGGAGGCATTCCTCCTATCCTCTCCGACAGCTCCTCTCTTCTCCGGCATTCCTGCTCTCCTCTCCAATGCACCTCCCCTCTCCGGGATTGCGCAGCGATTGTCAACACCTGCGGCTCTGCGCGCGATAATGCGAAGAAGCTTAAGGTTAGAGACGCGACGGTAGCCGCTGCATACTCCGCTGGGGGCGCCACTGTAACTAGGCGGTATAAATGACGCGTGCGCGCGCTCCGCTCCCTTCATACTCCTCTCGCAACGTCGTGATCGAACTTAAAACTAATGGGAACTTGAGTCGACCCCATGGCTGCTTCGCATACTACTAAGCGTTCCCCTACGGGAAGATGGTGATTTTTTTTGCTTCCGTTACACTGGTGTGACGTGAATATTCCGAATATAGGAAGCGTGCAGCGCGCTTTTGAACGGCTTTCACGTCGGTTATCAGATATACTTGATGAGGATTCCATATGGCATAAGGACATATGGCATACTATGGCATATTTTTAGGACGTATTAATGTTGTGTATGCCAATTTACGTAAATGTGCAGAAGCATGTTTGAGGTTATGTTTCAAGAAGACAAGAGAACGGTTTGCAGATGCGAGAATGTGGTTAATGCGAACATTACACGTCAGGTTAGTGCTTAGGTGAACACCAAGATATGTTTAGGAAGACACCTGTTCCACGCGATGTATTTTAAGATGTAAGATGTTGATGGGCGGGGTGCGTGATTAGCAAAGTACAATAATTTTGTTTTAGCAAGGTTTAGAGGCATTAGCCAGGTGGAACACCATGCGTTTACAGCGTTTAGGTTGGATTGAAGAATGTTATGATCACAGTTAGTATGAATATTACGATATTCTACGCAGTTGTCTGCAAATAGTCTGATATTAGATTTAACGGCCTGTGGTAGGTCATAATATAAATTAGAAAAAGTAGAGGTTGAAGTACGCGTGCCTGTTGTACACCAGACATTACGGGGACTAGATATGAGTTGTAATTGTAACTGAGGTAAATTTCATCCTGTTAGAAAAAAAATATTTTATCCATGAGACAACAAAAGGAGCAATGTTCAGTTGAGTACCTTGCGGGTGAGCCGACGATGAGAGACACGGTCAAATGCTCCGGAAAAAGCTAGGAAGATGGCATCTACTTCGACTCCTGCATTTAGAGATGAATGTATGTCATGAATGAAGCCAGCGAATTGTGTGCCACAAGACTAGTTTCTGCAAAAACCGTGCTGATTCTTAAATATGAGGTTAGGCTTTATGAGGAATGTAACTACTTGTGAACATATAACATGCTGGAACAATTTAAAATGGCCCCTTTTTTACAACATACAAATGGAACAGTTTGGCGTAATGGTACTGTCTCCCTTGTTTTTATTTACACTGCGTGCCCTGGCGTTCTGTTTTCCTGCGTTTGTGTTTAGCAATAACTAAGCGCGAATTCCTCTCGTAATGTTAGACGAGATAATCTGCCCGGAAAAGTAAACCTGTTGAGAGTTTTGTTTTTGCTTTTTTGGACAACAAAACGTCTTACAGGATGACGGGTGGAATTGGCATTAGTTAGGAACTTAGTTATCAGCATTGTTTCAAGGACATCTTTATCCGATCAACACATACGAGAAGGCTACCACGGCATATTTTTGTTTACACTTAATGGCTTATACCCAAACCTTCGTGGCAACGTGCCAGTTTTATACAAATTACGGCGAGATTCTAGCATAAACAGTTGGGCTGGACCGGCTGTAAGTCCCCTTTCTTGCTTTAGCTACCTTGAACACAAACGTTCCTAAAACTAACTGTTAACCAGACGGAACCTTGCCCCTTCTCCTAATTACAAAATGCGTAAAACACCAATGTCAAAAATTAGGGGCATGCTCATAACGTTCGACCGAAGCTAGCTACGACTAGTGCCATAATTTTTATTTACTAAAGAGCACCTAGGGGACCGGCTTGTAGTTGTAGCTATCAATCATCCCTGTCCGTGGTCACGGTATCTAGCCACCGTTACAGTAATGCGGTTTCACGTCCCCAAACGAATGCTCCAAAAGGATCGTCGCATCCCCTGATAGGGGAGACCCCGAGTCCCACGCTTTACGAAGCCAATTTAACTACCCTTGCGCCATTCAGGCACACTGTACTCATAAGCAGAGCGTTGTGGTTGGTTTCTGGGCTGCGCCATTGCCACTGAGAGTCATTTTGTAAGTCGCAAAAAGATTCCCAATAAAAACATGGACAAAATATTGAATTTACACCATAATTACACCCCAATTTACACCGCAATCCAGTGCCTCTTTACAGGTAATTTCTAGGACTGCGGTGCTTTCTCTTGACTCGTTTCTGTATCAACGCCAGGCTCATATTGACACTAGTGAAGGGATGGCCGCACAGTCCCTTTGGCGAATCAGTTCTCCACACTGGACAGGTTTCCCGTTTAGTGGGACTGTTTTATATTCTCAACACTTTGCTCTTGGAAATGTCCGTGCTCTCACTCTCACACAATCGACGCATAAGTAACATTGTACAGATTCGGCCATGAGCTCAACCTGTAAGATAGAACGGCGCCGTTTGACAACAAAGAACTAATTTTTAAGAACGGCTGAACACAGTGGTTGCAATAACCAAAAGAGTTAATGTAGAGATTGTGTGTATTCGCTTTGCGGAAGGCAACTCTGGTCAGCGAAGAAATACTGGCTCTCTGCCTTTAGGCTTCCGCTTATAATTGCTAATTTCAAATTGCTGGAGTAAGAACAATCTTATCGTGAATATTTTTAGCTTAAGAACGAAGCTTCTTTTGCCTCTTCTGATGGTTTTTGGGGTGTTTGCCGTTGCTTCTGGCACTTTTGCCTGGTGCGTCGCTTGGTTTTATCCTACATCCGATAACGGTTGCCTGGGTTTATCTTACTTGTGAGGATGGGAGAGCGAATTCCGGGGCAAGAAAGGGGCAGGGTGTCACCCAGGGAAGATACACCAGACAACGCTGGCCTCTCGAGTGGAGGCATAGCGCTCGGGGAATACCCGATTCTGCGCGTGTCGAATTCTCTGCACCTAGATCATGTGACGTCATTTGTCCACTCCAGCACAACGGCACCACTCTTCGGTGCCAATTAACGACTTCTGCCGAGTGTTGAAATTTAGAGAATAATTAAAAAAAACAGACGCAGCTATTACTAGTGGTTCAATGTTAGAGAAGCAGCAGAGCTGGGGGTAGACCTAGTTTCTCCCCACCCTGACTGCGGATCCCGGTAAAGAGGGAGCAGAAAGACCAAGTCCATGCATGTTCTTCGTGCCCCGAGCATGTTCTTCGTGACTTACCCTCAAAATAACTGCTGCCAAAGCGCTGTCGCCTTTAACCGAGTAAAACCCGCTTACGGCGCCTCCCTTCGTCCCACTCACGCCTTCCCCGTCTCAACAACACCGCCCCGGAATTTCCAAGCTCAACTCGACCATAGTCCCGACTTGGGCAACACAATGGCCTCTGGTCCTACGGGGGGTAGGGGGCAGCCATGTTGCGACCGGTGTGTCATGGGTCCGCCGCACGGAAAAGGACGATGACGATGAAGTCGGGAGCTTGTTGTTGTTGTTGTTGTTGTTCCTTTCTGATTGTGGCGCGTACCCACTGGGGGATTGGCCAGGATCGGGAGATATATTGGGGCTGATGTGCCCAATTTAGGAGA
This sequence comes from Haemaphysalis longicornis, assembly GCA_013339765.2. NCBI lineage: Eukaryota > Metazoa > Arthropoda > Arachnida > Ixodida > Ixodidae > Haemaphysalis > Haemaphysalis longicornis. Next base: position 105,674,014 of record CM023458.1, on the reverse strand, counting down.
CTAAATTTTGGAGAAAAAAAATAAAAAAAATTGTTGATCAGAATAATTGCACAACAAATACAGGAATTTGTAGAATGAAAGTGTGCACTATGCAGGAATTTGCAAGAGAAGACTATGCGGGATTTTGCAATAGGCTCTCATTTCGACTGTGGATAAGAAGAGCGGCTAACAGGGTAGGCGCTTAGTCTCTGAGACATAGGTGCTTCTCATGCGGCGCAAGCTCACGCGCAAGGCTGGGCGATGCCAAGCACCTCTCACAGGGCGAACGCTCACGTGCGCGCAGTATGTTTTTTGGTAAATCTACTGCTCCGAGCTCGTGCCGTACGCCTTGTTCCGGGTGTTTTCTACTTGGTATCCTCTTTTGGTTACCCCAATGAACCAAGCTCAAGCTTAAACATCTGTGCTTTTATTAAAAACAAACGCAAAAACAGTTTACAAAATATCCCTTATCGTGCTTCCCACGTGTGAACACTGCACAAAACATGCCTAGGAACAAAGAAGCAAACAGTAGAGCAGTAAACCTGAACAAGTCTTCCATATGAGGGTACAAAATGGCGGTATTGCCTTCTTCTCACCTATTCAGACGTTTCGTTGTCATAGGATTGAACAGTGATATGCTCCTAAGTGCATCGTTAACGGCACCAACCTTCCTCATTTTTTTCCGAAAGTGAGCCTGAAATCCACATTGCGTTTGTGGAACATGTTTTCCAGCACCCGTCTCTTGCGGCGTTCAAGACACATCCTTCAACAAATATACAAACCCTCACTGAGAAGTTATAGCTGCAATGCCTGACAATGGGTACAAACTTTAATATGCAAGACCGTGACGACAGTGTAATAGCGCTGTTATAGGAGAAGAACCGATTCTGGAGATGGAGAACAATAAATGAACGTGCGGAAAATACGATCGTCGACAATTGAACCGGTGGATGAAAGCTTACATGTATTCAAGCGCGAAAAGATATTTGACAAAAGGGTTTTTTTTCTGGAATGATAAACGTGGTCTCCTTCTTATTTCTCAGAGTCAGAACTCATTCCCAACCTTCCTTGAGCAAGGCGAATGAGAACACATAAAAAATTAAAAGCGGCACACCACCGACATCCGTCAGGATATCTGCCAACAAAGTTTTTTCACATCTGGTCTCACTACGCGCTGTTACAAAAACAAAAAAAAACGTGGCAGGAAAGAGAAAATAACACAAAAAACTATGGTTACGCTCAAGTGACGTATTCACTATAATGGGTGTTGGTACATTGAGGATGGCGTGCGCTCCACTTGAAATACAAAGCTATGCGGAACACGGCATTTAAGGCGAATGAAATGTAAATGAAACGGGCGGAGACTAAAAATAAAACACTAAAAGGGGTGGTGCGCCCTTCACCGATTCACGGTGCATGCCTCAGAAAAAAAACATGGAAAAGGCACGCACGTCCAGTTTTAACCCAAGTTTCTGAACATTCCGCTGTTATATTTCTTTTAAATTAAGGAATTCATGATTTTTATTGCTGTTCGGTTTGCTTCTAATCTGATTGCTGACAAAAGCTATGTAAGACATTGCTCTACTCAACAATAACAAACCATCCAGTTCAACCACAAAGCAAAATGCAAGCAAAAACAGAAAAAAACTATGTATGTGGAACTTTAAAACAATGTTCTCTGGCACACAGTCTAAAAGGTGACTTTCAGATAAAAAAATTCCCTCGCACTTCCCCGAGGGGGAGAGTGTGTAAGTGCGAATGCACGGTTGCATTCGCACTTAAAAGAAAGATGCATTTATTCACAGACACCTATTTGTGTTGTCGTTGTACTTGATTGCTAGAAGGATCGCTTTGTGGTCCGTGAAATGGACCGTCAAAGGGTCTTGGAGGACGGTGCGGACTTGGCAGTTTCTCGCAAAGGCCAGGTCGATGAAACCGCCGTTGATGGTGGTGGGCCAGTCGAGGGGTACGCACGACATGGAGTGCGTGGCGTGCATGTAGTCGACCAACCACTCTCCGTCCTTGCGGACGTCGACGTTGAAGTCGCCGACCAAGACGACGGGATCCCAGGGTTTGGAACGCGCGCAGACGCTCTCCATGGCCGCGTCCACGTACTGGAGGACCGCTTCGCGCGAGAGGTTGGGGGCGAGGTAGGCGGTTAGCACGAAGATACCGTCGCCGGAGTATGCGTTGGTGTAGACCATGCTGTAGGGCGACTCGTCCCTGACGGGCGAGGTGGCAACGGCGTGAGAGACGACGTCGGCGTAGACGTTGCCCACGAGGTCCTCGCCGCGAAGTCGTAGCCGCGAACGGATACTCGGTCCGAGTCGGATACTCGGTCCGAGTCGTAGTTGCTGTTAAAACTTGCTGAGAGATATCTCCTGATAAAAAGGAAGCGTTTTACATGTTATCTCAGCTTTGAAATTTTGTGTCAGTACTCCTTTAAGCAGGTGCATTAGCCCTTCTCACGCCCGATTCCTGGTCAATCCCTCACGTGGGTATGTGCCATGAGGAGGCGCCCAACACCCGCAGTCACTGAGCGGAGAGAGGAGGAGGAGAGTAGCGCGCGCCCATCTCCCCCCGTTGCTAGGGAAGACGAGGAGGAAGACGAGGAGCGCGCGCACCCGCAGCTGTTACTATGCGGACTACGGCGGCGGACGATTCAGGCTCGCTAAGAAGTGCATTCGCACTTAAAACCTAAATACTAGGACCTATTTGTTCACAAATGAAAACTCGTAACATATAAATAAGCCCTAAAGATGAGCACACGCTTCGTTTTAACAGAGGACATCATTCAGCTGTTTATAACTGATGTATGTTGCAATACTATCAAGTTTAGATCGGTGATTTATACTCGCTCTGGCGGTGGGGAGGGTTCCCTTGTTTCTGCTGGGAATGGCTCTGCAGCCGGTATTTTAAATTAAGAATGATCACCTCTAGAAACCAGTCCGTACCCCAGCCAGAAACTACACCAGAGTAATTTTATTGTGCTGATTGTATACCAAATTAGCAGAATATTTGTGTTTGCCCTATATGCGATGCATCTTTTTCGTAGGCACTGCTTCCAGGGACAAGGCTAAATGCAAACAAATGCCCGATGAACCCATGCCGCCCTACAAGCCGCAGCGACGGCACCTAACATTTAATAGAAATCAAGAAAACAAGCAAACCCAATATTCACACTAAAAAACAGCCCAGGGACCAGGACGGAAGAAGAAGTGACAAACTAGATGCGCTGACAAACATATGAAGTATGATTTATTACACGACATTAAATACACCGAAAAACCAGTTGCTGCAAGCATGCGCCCGTTGAAGGATAACATATCACCTCAAGTATGCAATGGAAGCCTACATAAGGACAAAACAATCATACTTGGTGTCAAGCTTGCTATCTGGTACAAGTGAGGTTCTACTGGCTTCAAAAAAGGGTAATTGATGGCGTTCTCCCGCATTGTTCCCCCCGAATACCAATCAGTGATGCCTCCAATATTTCCCGGAGTGAACGTCTCTATAGCGTTTCGAAACGCGAGTTTTTTTTTTCAACGTTGGGTGGCAAACACTTTTCTCGCATTTCTTGCAATCTATTGCAAAATTGCGCATGGTGTAAGCATGTTCTCTTCTTCTTCTTCTCACATACGGCTCTTAGGCTGTCGTTGCAGCTTAGCATGAAACCAAGTTTGTGAGTTGTTCGGACAATGTGGTGTACGAAATCCAACTTTCATGTGCAAGAGTAGATGCCTGAATGATCGCCTTATAGAACGGGCTTACCCTATGCGCACAGAACCGGGCAGCAATCTTGCAATACATTGCAAGAAATGCGAGAAAAGTGATTTCCATCCAAAGCTGAAAGAAACACGAGTTTTGAAACGCTATCGAGACGCTCTCTCCGGAAAATATTGGAGGCCTCTCTGATTGGCATTCGGGGGAACAATGCGTGAGCACGCCATAAATTGCCGTTTTGGAAAGACAGGTAGCATATCTAGCGAGTTGAACCTCACTTGTACAAGATAGCAAGGGTGACACCAAGTCTGATTGTTTTATCCTTGATGTAAGCTTCCATTGCATACTTGGAGTGATATCTTATCCTTGAACGGGCGCAAGCTTGCAGCCACCAGTTTTTACGTTGATTTAATGTCGTGTAATAAATCGTACTTCCATTGTATATCAGCGCTCTTGTTTGTCACTTCTTCTTCTTCTTACTTTCTCGTCCCTGCGCTGTTTGTAGTGTGAATAATGTGTACCCAACTAGCGCAACGTCAAGCCTTAGTAAGCAAACCCATGGTAACATCGGACTCTACGGAATTTCTATACAAAATAAAGCTCGCCAAAAACAAAATAAGTTCACAATACCTGGCCATCTGCCTAAAGCAGCACGAACGAACCGAGGTAACAGCTGCCTTACACCTCAAAAAGTGATTATAACAGAAGCGCTGAAAGAGGTAAACGGGAAATGGATCGTCCGAGAAAATTCCATTCTCGTAAATATATCTCCCTCAAAAAAATATCCCATCTACCAGAGAAGCGAGCGGGAGGATGTTAGGCAAGTTTCACATTACACCGGGGAACGAGACAGGAGAACTGAGGATCGAAATAAACAAAAGTTCCTTACAAAAGTACAGCAAAGTTTTAACCTGGGCGAAATGAAAGCCTGGCGCAATCATTCCCCTCCTTTTCTGGCAAGGTATGATTGCAGCATAGTTAGTGCAAATGACGCGGGAATAGGGAGAAAAAATTGCAAGACGCTCCGTGGTCCGTAATCACAGTGATCCTCTTGGCTACTCTCCTGGACTTCTCCCTCTGCCATATTTTTCTTTGCCTGAAATTGAGCAGGATCCTCTGTTACAGATGGTGGTTACGCAGATGAGCCGGTAGCAGGACCAACATGATATGCCGGAGTCATTTTCTTGCGTTCTCATTTTGCGGAAAATTGAATGTCGTGAGCACGGCGAGACATGCTTTCAGAAGTTCCAGAGATGAAAACGGGGAAAACGGATAATATTGAGCAACAGAAATTCGGGTCCAAGAACGGGTTAGGTGACGCTCAACTCTCCCCTTGTTACCTGGTGTTTTAATTTCGTGGTGATTATTGCTACATCACGTAAAAAAAGCAACATCGCCAAGAGTAGTAGGATAAAAAATGTGTAATGTGTGCACTAAATTTTCCTTTGCTGTTTATAGCTCTTTTACCTTTCTACGTTACTTTAGCACGCTAACGTTAGTACGTCTGCCGGTATTGCGCTTAGCAACAATACCTAGGGACAGAGAAAAGCAGGATTGGATTACCAGGAGTTTAATGGCTGTTTTGTTACGTCAAATATTTGAACGGTAGAACGGGTTAAGTGATGCTCATCTCTCCCCTTGTAACCTGGTGTATTAATTTCCCAGTGATTGTTGCTACGGCATGTAACAAAGGAACATCGCGAAGCGGAGTAGAAAAAGTGAAATGTGCCTCACTAAACTTTCCTTTGCCCTTTATAGCTCTTTTACCTTAGTATGTTAGCTTACCACGTTAACGTTACTACGTCTGCCGGTATTGCACGTAACAACAATACCTAGGGACAGAGAAAAGCAGGATTGGATTCCGATAATTTTAATGGCTGTGTTTTGCTACGTCAAATATTTTAACGGTAGGCTGAGAGCCTTTCTCCAAATCTTTTATTTTTATTTTAACGCTGCAAAAATTTGGTTACTTCTGCCTTTTCTAACATCACCATGAGCTGACTTGTTGCATAGCCTCCAACAGTGTCGTTATCTTGCAACCCTAACCGGACATTCGGCAGTCGAAACCAGGAGACATTTCCTGAGCTGTTGCAGGGGAACATCGTAAGCGCTTAGGATTTGAAATAATAAGTAATAAAATGTAAACTGATTTTTTTCATCCAAGAGGTGCCGACACCATTTTCAATGTTGTAGAGAAGGGGGCCTGAAAGGTACGTGTCCACCATGAAGATACCTTTCCTCAACAATGCAGGCTCATACTTTTACAGTCTCAATTTATTTTCACGAAAACAGAGAACCGAGGTCGCTGTGCTAACGTGTCACACAGAGTTTTTATTTGTCGCCATTGAAATCTTATATTCGACTACTGCGCAGTTCTAAGTGCACACCGACACTTTAAATGCATACTAATTCTGGTTTGAGCATTTTTTTCCTGCAAACAGCCAATTTTCTTACGGTCTCACTTGTTGTTCTTGTAACACTCCAGCGATACGTCGGGACATTTGTGCCAAATTTCTTTCAACACAGCAGTTACAGTATTAGCACTCAGAATAGAGATAGAGATGTGCGGTAATATTCTAACTCAACACTGACTTGATGAGAAGGCTAGAGGGCTATAGTGGCTGGTGAATGAAAAAATCTGCTAGTCAGTTTTTCTATGTTTTAAATTTTAAACAAACTTGCGTTTGATTCTCACACCATTTATTTCCTGGTTGAGACTTTCCACTCCCGGTTCATTTCTTGCCTTTGAAAATGCCGCATTAATGTGGAGATCTAAGAACCCCAGAGTTCAATCGTCTCATGTGTGGCCCCACGCTACTTATCGTGTGCGGTTCCCGTTTATATTTTCTAAAAGTTGTTGTATTTTGTAAACATTGTTGTATTCTTCTTCAACGGAGTATTGTTATCAGAGACAGCCACAGCCTCCAGTCTCAAGCTGCTGCGCAGAAGGGTTTGCCATAAATCGCACTCTAAATTTATGCCATTGCAAGCACTGGTCCTTGGCCCCTCTTCTAGATAGGTTGGTGAGCACGGCGTCTAGAAGCTGCCTTATGAACAGGGTTTTGTGATAATTTTTTAAATGTCTTCTTGGACCTTTTACAATGCGCTCTACGTGTTGCAGCACTGTAAAATCTTTCAATTCAGAGATACTTTATTTCAATTATTGTTAACATGGCAGATGGGGTAAGGTAAATACAGTGTGATTTTCGTCTTGGTGAGAGCACCTAAAAAGCCGCACAAAAAGGACAAAAAATAAGCACTGTCACAAAAATAAGTTTTTAGTCAAAAAACGTACCGCTAACTCTTCTAACGCCATACCCTTTTCTTATTAACAGACGCATATTATGGCGGTGGCAATGCGGCGAATTTTACCAGACATTTATGCAGCTTCTGCGTCAACGGCTTTGTCCAAAGGCATTAACTAGGTATCCGGTAACTGGCATTGTCATTTTTCTTGCTGTGGCCATATCTGATGCTCGAAAACTGAGAATGACACCAAGCACGCTGCCTGATTCAGGACCATAGAGCCTTCATCAAAATGAGGAATGATGTGCGCTTCGTAAACTTCCGTTATTATGGTGCGAGCATGCCATAAAACACTCCTCGAGCTCATCCATATCGTCGCGTCAATGTAAGAACTTCCGCTCTCGGTTAGCAAGGTTAGGCTGCTGAGGCTGGCAACTTGCCGCGTTGAACGGACAGTAATTTATAGGGTGCCCGATAAGTTACCCCTTCTGAATGGGTTTTCAAGAACGAGAAGGTTAGCTCAAAAAAAGATACCCATGAGTAAACGCAAAAATTGTGGTGGCACGAGAGTTCCTCGCTCAAAGGGGACTGCTCACAAAATTTCTCTATTTGTGCATAATTGTTGCGTTCTGTAAAACACTTTAATGCACAGTAACATATTCACCCGAAAATGAAAAATAATCGGTTGATGCTTACTGCCTTGAGTCTGATACTCTTTACACTTGACTCAGGGCGAATTAGGGAGTTTCTCCTGGAATTTGCACGCAGCATCTCACGCGAAAATAACCGACCCTAAATTACCAAATACACGTGCAGTCATTGGGGCCTGTACTATCGGGTCATTGTTGGCTGGTGGCTGCCCGGAGATGTGGGGTGATGGTGATGAACAAAACTTAAAAGTCATTTAGCGAAAATTCCGCTCTTAGAAAATCCGGAAAAACGCGCACTGTTCCGAACAATTAGCTCGGGTCGCATAACTAAATGGTTCAGATTAACAATGGCCATCCTGATATTCACAAAACAAGTAAATTGTTCAAACTCAGGCAAGCGTTAATTTAATAAAAAAATAATGATATCACGGCCCATAGAGGACTGTTGGGGCGCTCGATATGTGACATGATTACGATATAACGTTCCTTAAACTACCAGTATATCAGAAACTGCTGGTGCTCTCGTTACGTGATGGCACGTTACAACGTGTCTTCTTGCAATAAATTCTAACTAACTAGTTATATGCTCGGGGGAATTCATTATGACCTGAACAGGTCAAAACAAACGAGTACACTAATCTGTAACGTTGCATGGTATGCCCGCCAGTTTTGTAGTAAAACACAAAATATTAGGGCGAAAGCCCGAAGTATCCAAGTCAACAAAAAGCTTCCATCATCGCTGCTGTCTGGTCAATAAACTGAACAACCCTGAGAACAGTAAATAAAAACACATCAGTAATTTAATGGCATTTGAACTGCGGTCTCCACACTACCGGCCCAATGTGCGACCACTGGGTTATAGTCACACCTTGTCAGCCACACAACAAAAGTTGTTGCCATTCTGTTTTAGATGCAAAGCATGTCTTGCTCTCGGGACTATCGTCCGTCGTCCGTCATCCATCCATCCGCCGGCCCAGGAAGACACCGGCAACACTGTCGCTCCAGCATCTCATGGTCGGGGCTATGTCCCTCCCTTGTTGTGGCCCCGTCCACACCCCCACTGCGAATGCTCGGCTCATCTCGGGTCGGACCAGGAAGACACCGGTAACACTGTCGCTCCAGGAGCCATTAAAGGGTAAGACACCACCGGGCGTTCAGCAAGCCGAGCATGCGCAGTGGGGGTGTGGACGGCGCAACAACCACAAGGGAGGGACATAGCCCCGTCGCATCTAATAAAATTACCCCATCTTCCCGTAGGGAACCCTGAGTAGTATGCGAAACAGCCATGGGCTCAACGCAATTTCCCATTTCGTAGTTCCGGTAAGTGAAAAGTGTGGTAAACCAAACTCTAATTATAACGGTACGTACCTCAACCTAACAGAAACGACATACTAAAAACTAATGGGCACTTGAATCGACCCCAAGGCTGCTTTGCATACTACTCAGGGTTCTCCTACGGGAAGATGGTGTAATTTCTTTTTTCTTTGCACGTAACCACTGAGCGGGGTGGCCAGTAATCTGGGGCTTTGAGAGGATAATGGCCCCCTTCACAAAATTCCCAAAGCCAAAATAGGAAGCCTAGATTGTCAATCGCACGGCACACGTGGCTCCTCAACATGATGGCGCGTGATACAACAGGTGCACAGCAGCCATAATACCGTGATTCTAGCAAAGCTGATGCGTATGGCGGTCTGCTTGCTTCCTAAATTCACGCCACAAGACCAGGAAACAAAAGCGAAGAAAAACGGGGAAGCATTGTGTTGCACAAAAGAAGACTGTATAAGAAATCTGAGCAAACGACAACAAAATGATCTCGAAGAAGACGACGCAAACGCGATGTAGCTGCAAAGAAGTTAATGAGTACTGTCAAGTTTCCCCTTTCAAAGCAAGTAAGCAGACTTGAGTGCCCGAGGAATGTTTCAGCGCAAATCCTACGTGACTAACCATGGTGTACATCTTCCCACGGAAGAATGACCTTTTTTAGAGTCTCGCAAAACCCTGAAGGTGATGGCGGATTTTTTGTCTAGCGTTCAACAAACACGAAATAAATTATAGAAATCGGGGTTGACTTGGAATGGATCTCGAAATCACTTGGTTGAAAGAAAAGAATCTGGCATATGAGTAGGGCCTTTTCATATGCGCGGGGTTTCATCGATGGTCCTCCGGAGTCTTCACTTCTCGGGGTCACATGCTGGCGGGATTACTCTTAATGATACGTCGTGACCTGAACTCAAGATCACACGCGTTCGCAGGCCTGGCCACGTGGAAGAAAGGTTCCCGCGGAGCTTCCGGTGTGGCTTACGGCCTTATTATGTGAGACACGTCTCCGCTGTCAGGAAATCAGGGGAGCTACTTTTTCCGCTTGCCGTTATTTGTTGATTATCGCGGTATAACCTTCAAGGGCGACCCAGCGCTTCGCTACCCGATATATATCTCAAGGTTAAACGTTGTTGTCACTTCAATACCGTTCGCTCTGCGCTTTGGCCCATATTTGTACTACCCCAAATGAAAAGAAAGTTACGAGCAAGTACTGTCTCGCCACATACTCCTTATTTCAGAGACCGGTGCTGTGCTGGGATCCCCTCAATTTTTTGGGTTGTTTGCTGTTTTGTTTATTTTACCCTCTGCCGTCATGCTTTCTGTTTTCTCTTTCGGTATTTTGTTCTCGTTGTTGATTGTGAAGAATTTAACTGTATTTATTTTAATCGCCGTAATTCGTATCGGCCGATGCCCCAGGAGTGGGTGCAGGCATTTAAACTATACGAGAAAAAATCTTTGAGTACATTACGCCTCCGCGTCCTTATCGACAGCCTCAATTTTTGTAATAAATAGCAAAACAAATTGTACAAAAATGACCGAACATGCCTTATGTGGACTCAGTAAGGACATCGACAGCGATAACATGCAAATATTTACCAGGTGCTTTGCAGAGCAGAAGCGTTTGTTAGGTAGAAAGTTTCGCAGCGACTCTATGCATATAATACTACTGATGGTTTGCGCCAGGATGAAAGCATACAGATCCGTTAATTTTACGAAGTGAAGGTACAACTTTTATTCAGTGTGTCAGCGTGGCTGATAAAGATATACCTCAGCTTTCCCGCCTTTAAGGCATACATTCTGCCAAGTAAAAGGAAACCCTCCAGACCTCTAGCTCCGCTCTTGAATTTGTCGGAGTTTCATGATATGCAACAGCGTGAGGTATATTTTTGTTACCAAGAAACCCACCAAATAATGTTTATGTTAGGACCTCAACCCTCTCCTCGCCTCAAGATATTTCTTATTTGCAGCTTAATACTAGCCGAAGCTCACACAGGAACAAGCTTGTTTCACTAACGAACGTTTGCTTACAGCAGGGTTATCGGACCTCGCCAGGGACATTTAACTGCCCATTTTATCGCCCAAGATCCCTGATCTGGTGAATGTGAGCGCAGCGCGAAGCTACTACAATTGGCGCTTACGAATTATAGTTTTAAAATACTCATACCCAATAAGACTTTCTTCAGCAAACGAAAAATATCAGGATTTGTAATTGGGTTGATAGCACATGAGTCGAAAGAAATCATTCAGTATGTAGTAAATTGCATGTTGAAACATAGCGAAATTTTTATTCTTTCGTGCACTCATCAACCCAACTACACGCACACGCCTTTTATGCATTTCGCAATGAAGGCCACTTGTCTTCGTGTTAATAACAATATGGGGAAAGCAGCGCAGGAGAAAAAAAAACTTAATGTGGGCCTTCAGTATGGCCCGAGGCCTGACCCAAGCCTCATTTTATGCACAGAGGGAGTATGTATACACAGAGTGGGCTCTAGTTATCTCGAGCGTGAAGGTGGGCACGACTGTATTTTTTTCTATAATCAAATCTATTTACTGGGATTGGTCCCGCTTGGATGTTTAAAGAGCCACATTTCACTGCGAACAATATTGCCGCAGGGGGGGCACGGTGTCTCAACTTGGGCGGTCAAAGAGGACTCGAGATAGACAGGGTATATGTAAAAGCAAAACAGGGGGACAACCAAGAGTAACAAAATTGTTGCTGGAAGGCACAAGAAGCAGGCTAGATATAGAACTTTGATGGCTATGACGTAGGCCCATCTTTTTTGAAAAAGGCTGAGAACCATTCGCAACTATTAAAAAGGGGGTAGCCATACAGTGTCCTTCTTAAAATTGAACATAAACACCTACATAATTGTAGCGCACTTATAAGCAAGCCAAAGATATAAAAAGTGCTTCACTGATTGCAAAAAACATAACGTAAGCGTGCTGTAATCTCTCCTTTGAATACGGAGGGAGGTTGTGGTTTTGTTGAAGCAGTAGGTGAGTTCTTGTACAAACCTGAGTATAAACGATGTGGATGGATACCACCCGTACGCAACTTCTTTGAGGAAATTTCGTAACATACATGTCGTCAATCCATGCCATAATACAATCTGAACAAGGCCGAACTGGCAATCCCCCACACATGCATTTATTTTGTGCCATGAAAATTTTCACTATAGGGCTGACCGAACAACAGACAGCTTGGGGTGCTTTCAAGTGGACGGATAGCGACGTTGCGCCCCCCATGGAACTTGAAGTAGTTAAATTAACATCTCTGATTTGATAACGCTGGTGACTCTGACGTACAGGCATACTATAAATACAAAACAACCTATCATAAAAATTCCTCGAGGGCCACATGAACAGCCGAACCAGAAGCCAAGACTAACATTAAATCTTTGAATCCGAACTCAATGCCACACAAGACATGCACATTTACTGGGTAAAGAGTCAGGCGGCCATAAACATTGATAATATCAACAAGTTTGATACTAAGTAGTAACTTTTTTATCGGTAAAATCAAAACAAAATGCCTCACGTCGACACTTGAAAGCACCGGCCCCGCTGAATACTCAAATTGCAACCAGACGTCTCAAGTGTCGCCAGATTTTTTTATATGAACGTAGCTTGTTACACCTACGCTACCCAAAGTTTTAGCAGCGGACGCACGCAAGCGAATAACCGTCAGGAGAAAAGCCTACATCAGCCCTTAGGCCGGGTACAAACTGCATATCTGTTTGCCATCATGATATGTACACAGACTCGTATAGTAATCTCAATCTGTAGCTTACAAGAGTAAAGAAAACATTTCCCACTACGTGGAATTTTGCGTTCATCATTGCTACACGGTTTAAATATGTTACAGTTATTACGTAATAATTGTTTCGGTAGCGGCAGCGTTCAAGGTATTTCGCAGAACATCTACACTTCGGCAAAAAACATTTTCTTATGGATGACTGTCGCTATCGCAGGACTTTTTCTGTTAGTTTCGGCGAGGTCAATTTAAACACGGAAAAATTTCTGGTGAAGCATCTCTGTTGCTTTATCACATCCAGAGATATCGTTACCTGAAGCGTGTGGACTGACAATACATCAGCTGACAGGGCTCCTACTCCTGCAATTTTCCAAAATAGCTTACAGAGCTCTAAATATAATGAATTGTAGCAGACGTTTCAATGCATTTCGCTTTGGGGGATCGAAGGAAATCAAGAATAAAAACGACTGCGATCGCTGAACTTTTAGTAGTTTTCCTAGGCTACATATTCTTGGAAATTCACCTAGCTATAATATAAATAACTATAAACTACCAGATGACAACTTAGTGTTTTGAAACGTTTGTGGCGCCAGCCTAAAAAAGTGGTCAACGATGTGTAAATTTTCGGCTTCATCAAAATCTGTATTGCTATAGTGCACAAGTATAGTTAGGTCCATTCTTTAAAACATTTATTGACTAATACCTCTTTTATCAGCGCGGGTTATCCAGTATTTCATTTCCACGCCTAAACACAAATGAATAATAACATACAAACCCACAAGACATAAATCATATCCTCTGGCAGTAGTGTCATGTGCACAAGCGCGTCCTACTCTGTTGAAATGCGCCATAACAATCGTATAACAAAACAAACAATAGTTAAGCGTTGAATTCTGTTCCCACTTTCAGATTCGTATCTTTTTGGATCCGCTAAGTCGAGAATGGGTTCATTCCATGCCAAATGCTATGGCTCAAAACGGCCCCAAGCTGTTAAGGCGTAATTACTCGTTTCCGCGTAATGGTTGCTATATGATCCTAATGTAGTCGTCATGCGCGTGGCTTAATTAAGGCGAGGGATATTTCATTGCAGAACATCCACAGAGTCCTTTTTTTCCCTCTTTGTACAATGGCCACCCCATTCCCAGCTGGTTAAGCCTTTAAAGCTTCTCCCTTGAGGCTCTGATGGAGTCATTATTGGTGATGTTTGTATGTTTTCTCAGAGTTCACAATACTACTAAAACGGCGCCGCTCATTATACGATATATAAACATGATGTTATTATGGTTCAGAAAATTGATCATACAAATAATTTTGAGGAACATTGCTGCACACCTTGGGGTGGTTGGGTGAACTAAGATGGTAGTAACGTAGCGAAATACGTTTCTGTGTGAAATGACTCTATACTGTGAGTTTAAATTTTGCATCAAATAGGCATATTATAAGTTTGCCAAATATGTAAAGGATTGGTGTAGGTTCTGCAAGATTACTATTGATACAGCCTGCCCGGCTACTATTCCTGGTTTAACACTGGCTAACCTGGCTTTACAATGCACTGTAATAAATGAAATGACCACGTTGGCGTCTCGCTAGAGAAATATGACGTGAAACTTAAAAAAACCCTGTTTACGCAATTTCTTGCTGTGTTGTCCGTATAGACAGTGCAGTCACTAGGCCGCCAATTGTTTCTTGTGTGGTGAGTATACGTAACGGACATAAACAACAATGTGCTATTCTTATTGCTTGCTATCTACAAGTTACCAAGAAGCTTCTTCTGAAGTCAATCACCTTCGAACACTTTAATATAGACGTTTAAATTTAGCCTTACCTAGTTAGCCGGATAGTTGGAAAGTAGCGGTAGGGCAGCGGGATGTGCTACTAGCGTAGCTTTGCGAAAAATTAACAAAATCACGGGAGGTGAAAAGCAAGAACGTCCTTGTGTTGGAGATTTCGGCGCACGTCAAAGATCCCAAGAAGGCCAAAATTAACCCGAAGCATACCACTGGTGGCGCGCCTCATAAACTGTGCAGTTTTGGCTTGTCAAACACTATAATCAATCAGAGTACTGAGCAACTGGAACCTGCGTACCAAAATGCAATTGACGATTTTGTTTAGCTTGCATTCCGTAGAGACCGTTCTTTCCAAGCCGTGCCTTTCTCGCAAGCGTGCGGACACAGAGCAATCTTACTTCTGCGCAACCCCGAAATATGTACTGACTAAACTAGACCTTCTAACTAAAACGTACCGACTGTAAGTATAAACTTTCACTGAAGGAGTGGTCCAAAAAAACTCGCACAGGAGCCACCTTCGAAGTAAGTGGCCACGATGAAATGCTTGTTCCTGACAATGATTTTATGTGGTTTCTAATAATGGTTTTGTTTGTTTATGTTTTTAATATTTTGGGCTTTTATTTGCAAACCAGATGAAGTGACTCAGTGAAAAGATACTGAAAGCACAGCTAATCGTAATCTCTAAAAATAAAATTTTCAGAAATAATGTATTTCGTCTGAGCAGGGTCGGATTGATCTATAGCGGTGAAAGCCGGAGAAAAACCCTAACCTTAACATAACCGCGGCCGTGAAGACCCATTAATCTTTCCACGCTCGGCAACGTGATAAAGACGGGAGCAACGGCCCATGCGGCGCGTTCATACATGCTCCTTTGCCCCTCGCCGGAGTAATCCTCCACTCCCCAATTACATTGGCTACACACTTGTCCGAAAGGACTACCCAACGAGAGGTTTCAAATCGTGACCGTGATAGAGCAGACCATCCAATTTCATTCGATTATGGGTTCCAGTCCCGATAGGCTTGCATCAAGAGGTGATATATAAGAATATAACGAGTGACATCAATTCTACACAGAGTGCGACGTTAAAAAGCATGTAAATACTCAAAGGTGGGAAGGCCCATTTTACGCAGCACTGTTTCACCAGTGGTCGTGATTTCGCTTTTCAGTACGGGCTCTTCGGTGATCTTATGTCCTCATTTCTCATGTGTATCATATTTCGCGTGTATATCATGCTTCGAATGGCAGATTTCCGTCGCCGCCTCCCAGTTTTGTAGCGACTACTATCTCAAAAAGTTCATACATTCATCCATTTATTCTTGCATACGCCCACCCGCACATCCGCATGTTCGTGTGTTGCTCTGTCCACCTTTCCGTCTACGTGCATACCAGTCTGTCAATATATATCTCTACCCGTGTATTGATGAGTAAAAAGATTGATAAAGATTTGTTCAGATACACACAATACGTTCACTCGTACAGGACTTATAGCCGATGGCTACTGTGAATATGTTGCCCTATCTGTCTATCAATTTTTTCGTCCGTGTTTCCATCCAACCTTGCGTTCACTTTTATTTGATGCGACACTGAGAGCATCTTTTGTCGGCGGCCCTGTCCTTCCTGCGTGCGTCCGTTGTTGTTGTCCGCAGCCACTCTCCCCCTCTCCTCTCCGATAGCGAACACTCTCTCACGAGGGGCATTGGATTGGATTCGATTGGATTGGCTTGGCTTGGCTTCGCTTGGCTTGGATTGGATTGGATTTGGATTGGATTGGGTTAAAGTGGATTAGATGCGATGCTGAGAGCATCTCTTGTCGGCGGCCCTGTCCTTCCTGCGGGCGTCCGTTGTCGTTGTACGCGTGCGTCCGTTGTTGTCCGCAGCCAGTCTCCCCGTCATCTCTCCGATAGCGAACACTGTCTTGCGAGGGGCATTGGATTGGATTCGATTGGATTGGCTTGGCTTGACTTGGATTGGATTGGATTAAAGTGGATTGTGTTGGATAGTGTTGCTTCGTAGCCGCGGCAGACGCACTGGCGCCGGCGTGTGCCCAGTTGAGAGCGAACGCTCTCTCTCAACATCTGCGGGTAGGCGGCCCAGCGCGCTCTCACTGCGCCGGTGGGCGGCTCTGCGCACGTTGCTGCGCATGTGCAGTACTCTCTCTTTCCGCGGTCTCCTCTCCTTCGGGCGCGCTGCGCATATAAAGCGGGATTCACACGATGGAGAAACCCTCTCACGGAGGCAGACGGATGTGTGGCGTCAACAGCACGTGACCGGATTATCCGGCCTGGCGGCGCATCCACACGTGCGGAGCTACGCGGAGTGACTAGCAGACGACAGCGCCGAGGAACAGGTTCCATTCCCCGCCGAGGGCCACCGCGGTCGAGCGAAAACATGCGGAGGCGGAGCCACCACGGGCTATGAGCGGGACCGGTCACGTGAGCGGGTCCCGCGGGCCAAAAAGAGAGGGTTTCTCCGTCGTGTGAATCCCGCTTAACCGGTGTGCCGCTCTTCGGCGGCCTTTCGGTCGATGGTTGCTCTCCGCTTGCGCTTGAACCCCCCTCAGCGTCGCATCACACCAGGGTTCCCGCGAGAGGAGGTGGACGTAATTTTCTACCCTTCTGCGCGTCCGTTTTCCTTTATGGCTCTCAAAAATTTCACGAGTTTACGCATCCATTCATTCATCCGTCAATCCATCCATCCATCCAGCCAGCCAGCCAGCCACGCCAGCCATCCATTCATCCATCCATCCAACCATCCATCCATCCATCCACCTATCCATCCATAACCATCCATCCATCCATCCATCCATCCATCCATCCATCCATCCATCCATCCATCCATCCATCCATCCATCCATCCATCCATCCATCCATCCATCCATCCGTCCGTCCATCCATCGTCCATTTTTTTATCTATCCACACATCTATTCGTTCCTCCGTCCATCCGTCCATCAATGCCTTCTTCCGTCCGCCCGCTCGTCCATCCATCCACCCATCCATCCATAAACCATAAATCCATCCATCCATCCATCCATCCATCCATCCATCCATCCATCCATCCATCCATCCATCCATCCATCCATCCATCCATCCATCCATCCATCCATCCATCCATCCATCCATCCATCCATCCATCCATCCATCCATCCATCCATCCATCTTGTATATATCCACACACTCATCCGTTCATCGTCCGCCCAGCTATGCGTTCATCCGTCCGCTGTTCGTCCATCTATTCATCGATCCATCCATCTATGCACTCAGAATATGGGTCACCGCGAGAAATGGCAGCACACGCGAAGTCTGTCGCGCTTGACAGAAAGAATACAGCAGCAGTACGGCGTTGGGCAACTCACAAAAGAGCAAAAGCGGTACAATGTCAGCGTAAAGGTAAAAAAAAATATTTCGACAAGTGCTATACTTCTAACAAAGAATGTCTTACGAGAAGAATTAACTACGTGTATTGAGTTCAGGCAGGGAGAAGGTAAAGACCAGTAGTTCTTACTAGGACTCAGGACAATTTTTCTCGCACAATGTTTTCCGGCAGCATCTCCTCGATTCCCTGTTCCCCCTCAGAGAACTAAATAATTTTTTCTTAAGTATTTTTATACTTCAACAAAAAATGGTGTAGTTCTCCGCAAAGTGCACCATGATGCATGATCAAAGTAAAGCAGCAGTAAGTAGGCCATATCCAGCTATTAGAGTAATGAGCTCCAGAGAACTGGAGAAAAGGGACCCGTGTGTTGATAAATCGCCGCTGTCTAACATGGTCGCCCACCGGAACGTTAAACTCAGTGAGCAAGTGTTCAGGGCTCGGCGTTTCTTACAACAAACGACGTTTCAAAACAGTGGCCGAATTCAGGGCTAGTTGGGGCCAGCGGGTAAAAAACTTTAGACCATGGGGAACTGGCGCTAAAGAGGCAAACCTCATAAATCTACTCAAAGCACTTACTTTGAGTGTTGAGGCTAAACTAAAGGGCAGACCTCTCCTTTATCGCAAAATGAATGATCGTATTTTGCTGAAACGAGGCATATCCGGTCCAGAAAAGCAGCCAGCCGAACTTTCAATGACTCATGATATTTGAGGGAAGTGTTTTTAGGCAAAACTAGGAAGCAGATGACCCATGACAGATTGAAGAACCGTCGGGGACTATCATTGTTATATCAGATCATATCTTGGCAACTCCTCCACACCCTCGTGTCTTTCGGCAAAGCAGTTGGAGACGTTTTTCAAATGCCAGAAGACCGTACACCCGCAACGAAAGCTTTATGCATTTACAAAGAGCCTGAGAATGAAGTCGAGACGTTTACGACCTTCACTGGCGGCATTGTTGGCGTATTGTTTGTATACTACTAGCATACTACTATAACGGACGGCATAGCCTGTGCGTATGAATTTTGTTGGCGAAACAAAGCTTGATACGTGTACAATAAACCACTAGCAACCATTTTTTGGTATCAATTGAACCGGAGCCTCTATATCTTGAAACAAAATTAAAATTAAGGGCAAATAATGCTGCAGAGGGGCATGAACCCATGTAGCTTCAGTATATCTTTGTAACATTGAAACTAGAAGGCGTAAAATGTGCGCAGAAGTTCTCGAGGTTTGCGCCTTAAAAAAATTCTTAATCCCAGAAAAAACGTTTACTTAAACACGGCCGAACAAGTCGAGGGGGGGGGGAGGGGTACGTACAGGTTTGTGAGTTTGCGTCGCTGCGTAAGTTCCGGGGTTCCAATGAAACGAAAATAAGCTAAAATAAGCGTTGACAAACCCGCGCCTGCGGGCACGTGCTAGACGGTGGGTGTGTAAAATTTTTTTTTTTTAGGGGGGGGGGGGCAGGCGGGGGGACTTGCGCAAGACAAGACATCTAGTAGTAATCATCTCTGCGTGAATGGGATACTTCTGTTCCTACGCGCCGCGTAAGGTAACAGAAAGGTTGCCCTCACTGCGTAACAAGCAACATTAAACTGATCGTACGTCAGGCTGCGTGTACTCGTTTACTTAGTTAAAGGCTCCAGATTTACGTTATGCCTGATATCAGACCGGTGACTGCCGGCGTTCTAACGACGTGTCAAGCAGCAGCGCACATATTGTACGCCAAGCAGCGGCTACGTGGAAAGCAGTCATTCCCATTGTCATACCAATTACGGCGGGTACTGATTACGGTCGTTATGAATATAGTTTTACGTTTAATTCAAAGGCAGGCGACCTCATATCATACAGCGGCCTTCCCACACCACGGCGCAAGCGCGGAGCAAAATATACGGGATAAATAAGGGCGCTCGAAAGAAAGAAGAAAAAAAAGATCAGCAGTATCTACAGCCATAGCTAGAATCTGTCTGTGGGCACTGGCGCTTTCAAAGTTGCACTGGCGCGGTGTGAAAGGTATGGCAAAATAGCGCAGCGGATAGGCCTTACACTTCATATGCAAAGGATGGAGGAAATATTTTCTCGGTTTGTTTCAGTATTTAATTTTTGACCATTTATTTTTTCGGGTCTGTTGGTTGCATAACCTTACATTATGCCCGATTACGTTAGATTAGGACAGGTAAGGTGACCTTAATGTACGTTACGTTATGGTACGTTACGGTAAATCGCGTTAAGAAAACCGTAGCGTTTGTTGGTTAGCTAGTGACAGATGTGCAAGTGCGAAGTAGTGCCATACCTGGAGTTACGCGCATAATCGCGACCGGACGTCACTTTAGGTTAGGGTTGATAGTGAGGCTTTATGTCACTGTAGAGACGGCGTAATGATAATGAGCGTCCGGGGCCAATTCGATTGATTGTGTGTGGGTTCGGAACCTTGATGATAAATTTCAGGCCTGCTGTTCTGATTCGAATGAACCTAAAAATCCCGGAGTGGAAGATGCATAGCTCAAGCGCAGTAAAAGCCCATCCTCGGGATGGACCGTGCGTCTATGTGTGCGAATGTGCCTTGGAAGAATGTTTGTTTTAAATGCGGAGCATTCTTAGGCTCGCCTGGTCCTCTGTCGTTGAGGCGGGCCGTCCACACGCTCACTGCGCATGCGCAAACTCTCCTCCTTACACCCACAGCTCCGCGATACTACACTATAAATAAGAAATAGTTAGCGGCGCCCGGTTTCGATCCCACGACTCTCTAGGTGCCGCAACAGGAGGTACGCGGTGCTCTTCCCACTATGCTACAAATCCGGACAGGAGCAAGTGCTACGAACGCGCCTTATGTCCTTGACTCATTCAAACTACGTAAGAAGCTACTGATACAACGAAGGCACGCGAAGCTGAACGTCAACGGAACGACGAACTGAAAACTTTAGAGGGGGATGCTGATTTCCCGTGGATAAGCTGTGGCGGGAAGCGCCACGCGCCTTGCAGCTCAACACCCGTCCGAGCGCCTCTGATGCTGATTGTTGCTAGGATCCCCTAGGATTGGCCAACCAAAGCAATCCATCACGAGTAGGTTCGCGTTCAACCACCGTCGTCATCTTCCCGTAGGGGAACCGCGAAGAAGTAAGACGAGAAGACAAAGCTGCGAAGAGGCGTGTACATTGCTCCAGCGGTGCACCAATTCAACAACTTACCTCACAAGCTGACGGAGTACCGATTCTACCACAGAGACAACATCGACAAGAACATGATGGAGAGTTTCGGCGCCTCGAGACCCCGTCTATTCACCGAACACAACAATTGCGTGCCTTTGCCACCGGTGGGACCGAGCGATTGCCTCTGGCGCTAGTAAAACCGCTCACTCAACATAACGGCACAATGGAACCACACGGCGCATGTGCTTCGCATTTCTCAGTTCCCAGGAAAGGGAATTTTTTTTCTCCCGACGTTTACCTGGAAGTGTTGAGCAAAAAAATGGTAATAAGGTTACTCAGACTATAGGAATCTTGTGAGGTGAACTTTTCTTCCCTAGTGAGTCTTTTCGAGCCTAAATGTGCATGTCTGCCATGTAATAAAGACAAAATGTTGTCGTGGCTGAGGTGTCACTATTTCCCCAAAAGCAGAAGGCCCTGGGATAGGTCCTCGCAGCTGACAAAGTGGCTGAAGGGTTCTGTAGTTTTTGATGTGCGGTCGGCTCCGCATGCTTGATTTAACCGGCAACGTATACACCGCGACATACACACGTGAGCTACTCTCCGAAAAATGTTTTGCCTACAGAACTACTCAACATAACTCAACATACTCAACAACTTAACTACTCAACTACTCAAAACTACTCAAATTACTCCAGAAGCTGTCACATTGAAGCTCTTTTTATGAATAAGCACTTGACAAGAACCAGCGATTCTCCCCCAATACGCAGTGTCAGCAAAAGACAAATATCTAATCCGGTACGTAGCCTCAGAGTTCAGAGAAGAGCTCGAGAAGTTTCTCTACGCACGTGAGTGTGTTTGTTTAATCTGAAATGTAGTGCCTGCAGCCACCCACCAGCAAGGCATCATAAAACGCCCTGAAAGAAGGCCGGACCACCAACCCCACCTTCCTAAATTGCCCGCTGTTAATGCGAACGCTACCGGCAGCTTCAAATCAAATTTAGGGGGAAACTGAAAAGTAAAACAACGCAGCTGAAAGTTGGATGTTAAGAGGGCAACGCACGCTTGAAAGAGTAAAGTGTTTAATGCCAGTTATATCTTTAGTTCGCAGACTTCTTGGTGTGGTCACGTTCTACTTGGGTGACAAAAATAGACAGTTACGGGCCTCGCGGGGCAACTAGACAATGTAATTTACAACGAAAAATCTCAGCTTTGTTCCTCTTGGTCTTACTTAGAAGAAGACACCCTCAACATTACACGTTAATCACATGGAAGAACGTCTGCTTGCCGTGCGTTTCCGTCACCTTGATGGCTATTTCTTGTTGCGGAACATGAGTTACGTGCACCACCCTTGCGATGCTTTCTGACAATTTTTGCGTCTTTCTTGGAATGACCTAAAAGATCAGCAAAACACACTCCCCGTTAAAATTCGAAAGCGACTGTAAGATGCTTAAGTTTGCAGCGTCTGTGGCGTTAACGTATCAAATCAAATCAATTCAACTCATTTTACTTTCCGGAGTTGTATCATGGTTATTTAGATGATGATATTTACTTAAAGATCTAATACTACACTCTGGTAACGAATTAGCTCGTGATTACGTTACATTGCGGTCGGGGTAGAACCTGTACGGAGCAGGACCCGTGGGATTCATATATTAGATTTTTCAATAAGGTCCTAACTGGGAGCCAAGCTGTCCACCCGTTTCCAGTGAGAATACAGGAAGAGGTCTGGGGAAAAACTACCTATAATAAAACAAACCCGCAGTGCACCATGAAATAATGCTGTGAAATATGAAGCTTAAGCGGAACGATACGGGTACCCTAATAATATAAATACGGACTGTAACACAATACTGCTCCTAATCCTATAATCAGAGGTTTTGTTTCGCGATGGTTCAGTGTCAGGCTCATGCGATTAAAAGAGAAACCTTTTCCTGGGTTATCTTTCTTCGAAACACTGATTCAAAACGCGTGCCTGTAGCGCCATCTATGGCAATGTTATAACAATCAAGAATGCATTGTAATAACTGGCATGCAAATTTCTAAACAATGTGAGCTATACTATGCGCGGATGGCGGCGAAGAAAACGGATGTAGTAAACAACTTTGACAACCCCTGACCATGGGCGTGGCTTATATAAAAGGGTCAATAAAATGCTTGACGACCAAATAAAGCGGTCGCACAGAAATACTAATTTGCCCTCCCTCTCATGCTGTGCTTAGTCAATTACGTTGTATCGCGTAGGTGGTGTTGACCGTTTAGTGCTGGACTGATATTGTCTTATTTTCAGCTGGAAAATGCTAAGAGCCCTTAGAAAGCATGTATTTCGGCGTCTGTGGGGGAGAACTTGAGCGTTCAATAATTATTGTTGTCACAGTAGCTCCCTTAGGAGTTTTCAAGATGAGTTAGTCCTCGGCAATTGCAATATTTCTACAATGTCGCGACGAGAAATCCATTTAAGCCATCTAAACGTACTCCGACAATAAGCCCTTTAAAAAGTCAGTCCCCAGTATCCGAGCAATAACAGGTATATCATTTTTTCTTCTTCTATAATCAAATCGCGAAGTGCCGATGTACAATGAATGTCCTAAGAAAGCGTTCCTCAATATTGCTTGAATCATGGAGCAGGAGAAGGAAAAACTAAATTAACAGCAAAAAAAAAAATACATCTTCGTCTTCCGAAGCGAGCTCTCATTCTATATCCTCTGTAGTCTTGTTGGCTGTCGCCCGGGCCCTGTCGACCGGTCTGCGGTGATATTCTAGTGCCGAGCTGGACAGCACGGCTTCCCACTGTTCGGTAGTGGGATTATCGTTCACGGGCACTCTATTATTATCAGGATAAGCCCATGTGACATTGCCAAGCGTAGCTTTCTCTCGCCAGATAAAGGGCATTGATTTGACTGGCAGACTGCGCCACCAATTTTCAGTTTCTAACTTGGCCATTCTAGGAATTCTAGCTATTATGGTTAACGATACGTATTTTCTAACAAAGTTAACATCAATGACTCGAAATCAGCCTTGTAGATAAAAAGAAGACGCAGGGCTAAAAAGCGAAAAGGGAGTGAAGTGCAGCATTCAGACACCACGCTTAAAAATAAAAGGCTACACAAACAAGCTCAATGCTTGCTTATGTTCCTACATTTCTGTGTCTGCGAAGAGCGCATGCCAAGAAAAAAAACATGCAGAAGGGAATCCCTGAGAGTGTTGAATAAATACATCACAAGGGCACAGCGCCTCTCATTTTTTTCTTGGCGTGTGCCTTTGGTGGTTTTAAAATAAAACGTCTGCTTCATCGCTGCTTTACGTCAGAGAAGAGACCACCCATGTCCTCATAAAAAAACACGCTGACACCTGCCGTTTCGGTACTAATTGCGAGATGTCAGCCCCAAACTGAGCCATAAAAATCAGGTCGCTGATTGCATTGTGAGGCAGACAAATCTGTAAGCAGAGCCTCTTCTTCTTCCCATTCAGCGTTAAAAGAAACCCCGCTCACTCGTGATGAAATTTCCAACAGTCTTTGAAAATATATCCGGGAATAACTTATTCTAGGAGAGAAGGCGACTACAATGTTTAAAAGCAGTCTTCGTCGCATTACGCCTGAATAACATGGTCCGCGCACGTTCATTTACTTCCGAACACATGAGCTTCTTTGAATTCACGGTGTGCCGAAACAGTGTGATTATTTCCCTTGGCTCCGCATATATGCGGATGTGTTGCCCTCTTTCTCTGTAGGTCTATCAACGAAGACGAGAAAAATGTGTGTATTCTCTAGAAGTACAAATAAACCCTCACAACGTGGGGCTTATTTTTTTGTCATGAGAATTGATTACCTAGCGAAGTACGGATGAGGACCATGGAGTTGTCCCGAGCGCCATTTTTTGCGTCGTTAGCAGTTATTGGCTTGATACTGGCAAAAGCAAAGCCATCAGTTCGTTTTTTTAAAGTAAGGTGGTCGAAGAGTGACGTGCACTAATAACTGAGACATTTAAAGATGCAGGCAACTGTTTTTCTTAACACCCAGAATAAAGAACTGAGTGAAGAACATCTACAGAATACTATTCAAGTGTTGGGGCAATGTAAGAATTGCGACGGCCGCTGTGGGGGCCGTCGCAACATCTTTGGACCACTTTTATACTGTTGGGATACTTGTTTCTCGCCCGACTGCAGTCGTTACCAGAACTGGAATTGTCGGTATATAGCATACCGCAAGAGGTATAAAATCGAAAACCATTCTAGGTAGAGTTTATCTCTCCTTACTGTGGTTGTGTGCTAAGCATTTTTAAACTTAAAACAACAAAGTAGCAGAATAATTTCTAGTTACTTTGATGTACTTGAATACATTTCGTGGGAAACTTCCTGATATTGTAATGAGAATTTCAACTACACATGTAATAGAGGCCTTCATTCCGCTTCCTTTAGAGAAAAAACCGAGTCAGCCAGGCATTTGCAACTGTACAGCATTAGAGACAATGCACTCCTTCGAACTCCAATGCGCACTTGTCTTGGCATATCTTGATAATAGACAGCTCACCTAACGAACACTTCTTCCACTCAAAAGCAAAATAACAGTTTCACGTAGGCTTGAATATCTGTACGTGAAGTCACACCCGTTCAAGATTCGCGATAGCTGAATTTGTAGGATGATGAGATGCTCAGCTCCCGCATTTAATATGGGTATTCGGAAAATTGCGTGTCTTTTCTATCCCTCATTTTAACAGGTAAGGGATGCTAGATAAATTTCACGTAGTGCACACCATATTTACGTTATGTATAGTCATGCCTGATACACACCAGAGTAACCAGGGTAATTCGATGTGGCATGTCAGTAAGGCTTCTGTAGCGTAAACAAAAGATAGTTGAATACTACCTCGCAAAATCATTGAAGCCGTATAAGTAAATCTTCGATTATTATACAAAAAAAAACAAATCATTTGCCGCGAGTGGAGAAAACATTACCCGCAAAAGCCAATCGCTTTCATTCATACTCCTAAGGTTTCGCAGATATATGCCTTCGAGTTCTGTGACAAGGTATGGGTAGACCAGTCGAGAAACGATGAAACAAGCTTTTCACGGTCATACATTTTGTCGTTTTACTACGGGGCTTGAATTGGGACTCTCTCAACAAGAGTTATTACGGAGGCAATATAGCTGTATTTGGTAAAGGGCCATGACAAGCAAAAGCATTGCCAAATGTATTTATTTTAAAAGACTCCGTAGGTCTTGGATTCCCCTTCTTTTTTATATTTTTCACGTTTTTTGGCGCCATGCCAACCACGGGTATCAAAAGAAACTGTATCCCCACACGTTGCTCTTGTGGTTGTTGTTGTGCTTCAATAAACTGATCATCACATCATCGCTTCTGTTCCAGGTTTTGACGAGCCTATTTGTGTTCTCCTTTCGTGGAACGCTTCCTGCTATTGCTGCATGAATTGACTCATCTTAATGCTTCTTTTTGTAACGATAGTCGCCATGTTGAACCCATAAAAGCAGCCTATAAGGGCTCCAATTTCAAGTAAACGTTCAATGCTAAAGTGAGCTTTATTGCAGTTATAAAGCAGCGTATCTTTCAGGGCGACTGATGTGGGCAGAATTACGCCCTCAGTAGAGCATATGCTTGGTGAGAATAACTCTAACCCTTAACAACTGCATCTTGCTGTTTGACGTCTACGTCTTAGCCCATTGCGTACGTCGGTAACAAACGGCCTATAAACATGCATTACCTGGATAGCTTGCATACGCCCCTAATACAATGGGCAACGTTTCAGAATGGAGTTTGTTAAGTTGTGAGTGGGCGTGTATTTGATGGGCAATGCCAAAGCACTCTTAAGGACAATCTCATACGCTGGGCTCGCATGGGAATGCGTTCGCAAGTGATGTACCGGTAGACGTATTTAGCCGACAGTTTTGTATAAAAATATGAAGTACAATCTTGCTGTAGGACAAACAACAATCATGTCAGTAGGGGAGTAGGGGCACTGCTTGTATTTGGTCCCCGTTGAAGATAGTTTTACTAATTTGCTGATTAAATACTTTGCTGTTTAAGCCCGTGATACTCTTTCAGTTTTGCATGTAATGACAGTTTTTTTTATTTCTAGCAGTTTTATATAATTCATCGATAATAATATTCTTATTACCGCTAGGGCGGTCGTATATTAGCCCATATACGGAATAATAATCGACGACCATTCTATTGAATACTGTAAACTAAACCCGAGTACATTGAACGGGATGCCGGGGAATCAGTACAACACTTGAAAGGGGCTCATTAGCTAGTGAGAAATGATGTGCCCATGCTCCTTCAGCCCCTGACATGCCACCGAGGGCTTCGCTATGAGTCTGTTAGGGGCAATATGATTTTTAATGAACCTGTCGTGGAGCCCCAGGCGCAGAATAGTTAATTACCGAAGGACTTGATTAATTGCCGCTCGGGTGCTAGACTGGCGGGTAGCTTCACGAAGGAACGCAATGGCAAAGGCCCATAAATGTTATGCCTGCACAGGAGTGACCTGCTGCATAATACATTCCAACTTAGTTGAGCGATATAGGCTGTGCGAACGGTGAGGGTATGGTCATACATGTAAAGGTGAATTCTCGCTCTGCACTCCAGGTGTTCAGTAATTTTCACCAGTAAACATGTTAACCGTAATTTTCAAACAAACATTTGAGGTACCATACATTACATTGCTATCAATCGGAATATACGGCTGGTGACAGAAGTAACAATATAATTTAATAGAAAAGAACAAAAGTGTGAAAAACCCTTGATTCTGCAACGCTCACTTTTTTGCTGAGGTAAAATTTGTGGCCCAACAAATACTTCATGGCGAAACAGGAGTGTTGCCATTTGCTTAGGCATCTTTCTGAAAAGAACGCTAAAGTAGGAGCACGTATACGGAACCTTCATTGCATATAGAAGCTTTCGTTTAATACATGCTAAGGAAAGGACGTTACCTGTCTTTAGTTAACAATACCAAACTTAGATCCACCTTGGTGACTCAGTTACTGACGCGTTGTGCTACTGAGCCAAAGGACGCTCGCACAATTCGCAGCCGCCCCGGTTGCTTTACCGATGGCAGCAAAAACCAAAAACGCCCGTGTGTTCGACATTTCTGCGCATATTATTGATACCCAGCGGGCGAAATTAATCCGAAGCCCTCAACTACGACTTCTCTCATCGCCTTTGTAGTGACGGCGCGGTAAACATCATAATGAAAGATAACAAACCGGCAGCATAACTACCAGGACTGGCAAGCTTTGTTGCAATTTGAATTTTGGCCAGATGTGAGAAATCGTCGTAGTGAATAAGCTAAATCGCAAGGTTTTTGCAGCAAAGCGCAAATACCAGTGCCTGTTACCGTTGATAAAGTAGGAAACATTGCATATTAGTAGCGTGAGTGGCGAGAGAATGAGTGTGTCTTTAACTTACTGCTAAAGGTTTCTATACCTTCCCCTAGGGGCCCCATCTTAAAACGTGCTGAATCCCGGGGTGGTGGGTCATTCTTGTCTTTTATGATGTGTTGCTTCACATAGCGCTGAAAAAGGGGGGACGTAAGAGAGGGACATACCAATATTTGATCTTTAATTATAAGAAAATGACCCATCTTTCGTAACGAATAAAATCTCAAAGAACAAAGGAAGCTGCAAACGTGCAGTGGGGACCGGAGGTTATATGTGATTTAGTGTTCCTTCGTGCTAGCTTCGTCAACTCAGTTAACATGCCCCTACCACTTCTGCCAAAAAAAAAACTGCCCAGCGCGCCACTTTTTTATTTGGTGAGACGTAAACAAATTTCTGCGCGTAAGATAAAAGGCTTGAATTAACAAAGACTTAGGCCTCCTGCTGGGACATCAGTACCACCAATGTGCACGAGAATGCCCAATCGACGGGGATGGCGTAAAGCACACAACGTGCAATCAAAGCACAATGTGACGCTTCTAAACCCCATCACCGCTGCACGTGTCCTATAGATATTACCGTGTTGAAGCCAGCTTGTGTTGCGTAGATAGTCAAACCGAGATAGAAATTCAGAAACTTAATTTTTCAAAAACTCTCAATGTTATGTCTGACGCTGTAATTTTCTGTTGAAGTGCAACATGTCACGTTCCTCTTTTACAACTTTGGTGCCTGTGTTGCGTAAAAAAACCATTAAAACCTGAGAATATCCCCACATAACCACACACTTTGCCATTGGCATTTTTAGTTTGAAGCTTGTTACCCCTAGCTTTCTGGGGATCAGGAGGTGCAGGCGCTATCGCCGAGAGCTTCTATACGGCACATCGCCCAAATATTGGTTCACATTGCACGTTTTTCGTGTCGACCAGAGCCGAAGCAAACGAAATGAGAAAATATGCGAATAGAGGTGGGACATTTAGTAAATTCCCGTTGGAAGTGACGCGGACGACACTAGCATCCGAGCAACGGCGGTGGCGGACCTCACGCTGAAAAGAATGCAGCATCTAAGCCGTCCCGTGGTGTCTTCCGCCCACACAACCCATTTCTCAGTAAATAAATGAGTGGGCTACCACCATCACTGGCGCAATTTCTCGCTCCCTCGAGCATTTCAAAAGTTCCGCTGAGTGCCCGTAGGCACCGCGCTGCTTATAGAAACAGCAGAGGGGCTATTTGTTTCCGTGCAAATAAACAGTTCTGTAGCAGTTGTTCATTCTGTTGCACACTGGCCTACCTCATATAGGCTAGTTTTGTTTGCTATTCTTCTGTGCATGAAACATGCCAGCAAAATACATATGACTGTGAGCTAGACGCCGGTTCCCATTGCTCAAACCTTATTTGCCCGCTTTCTCGAAGACCGCGTTCCCTTTTTGGCGTGCCTGATATCGTGCTGTCCCTGGAAAACGCCGTTCACTACGTAAACATGGCGGGAAGTCCTTTGGGTTATATTTTGCCGTTGAGGAGGTTACAAAAATAAGCACAGATCATAGCCCCAGAAGTGAGAAGACCTGCAACGAAAACACTTGCTGCGGTGAAGGATTGATGCTTCGGAAAAGACAATATTATTTAGGCACGCTCTAAAGTATCAGTTTAAAACCAGAAAAAGCTGCTACAGCATGTATCTGCTTTGTACTTACGTGGATATTGGTATCAGTCAAGTGATCGTGTGGCATAGTGCTGGCGCCACCCATTTTTTAGTAAGAGGCCTGTAGGGATGTCTCCTAGGCGTTATTTCACCATGACAATAGCACTAAAACAGAAACCGCATGTCTTTCATAGGATGCCATTTCCGACTGCTGCAAAATCTGCACTCTACCACAAATTCTTTGTTTTATAATAACGCACCCCTGAGATTCATTTGTATTTTTTTTTTTTCAAATTGTCTTTGAAAACTTCATATTCACTGTGTGTTTTTTACTATAAGTGCCGCCTTTCTGGCACTTAAACAGGGCAGAAAAGTGGTAGTTATAAAATGTCGCTGATTTCTCCGTAACATGAATACGCGTCGTCAAGAGGCATTGTTCACAGGTCCTCCATAGACTGTTCTGCTGCTAGTCGAACAGAGCCCTGTGTGCCAGTAACCAGCAGCTCCTGTGCCGCATCACATTTCCCAATGATTTTCTACGTATGTTCCCAATGCAATTGCACCTTAACAATTCACGTCACTACCAGAGCGTATATCGTATAATATTCCAATGTGGCTGATACAGTAACATTCTAGTATGAAGCCCGTGTGGGTCGCCCCTGTAAGGCTGCGGCGCAGTTGGGGATATAGGAAGACCAAAAATAACTATTTTTTGGTAACCACTATCTTTACGGCAAGCAAGCTCCGCACTACACCAATATTGGTATAGTAACCAATAACTGTCCTAACCTACGCCTTCAGCATAACGATTAATACACTTTAAATTAAATTCACCATTATATTCAAAAGGAAGACTGTGGAGCACCGCGAAGCACTAACTAGCCTAACTATTCGTTAAATTAAGAGACATTTAGCACTAAACTCTTCAAAATATAGGCGAGGGGTTCAATGTTCTTAAGAATTATCATTCGTTGTAGATAGTGCATCGAAAACATAACAGGCATAGATGGCACTCAGAAAGCAGTTAAAAAAGACAACATTGCGATTATGGGTATAAATTGTTCGAGGGCCAACGAAAAAGCACCGGCAGAAATTTCAGGCTACAAACTAGAGGTTAAATTTCCAGGTTTCCGCTTGTGGATGGAACCAGAATATTAAGAAAAGCATCTCAAACCTGGTTATCTTAACTTTTGTGTTGTGGAAGGTTTATATCCCTTTCTTTAAAAAATTGGTTTTGTACCTGCTCCTTTCGTTTAAAATGTCGACAAAAGACGTTAGTCTTTCGTCTACATTTGCCAAGTAAATGCCTCCCTTCGCTTTCCCGCTCACGTGTCACCTCTCATGCTATTCCTCTACCGTCGCGTTCCTCCCAAGGTAAACACGCTACAAGTTTGCTCAAGCCAATTTAAATGTACCGCGTTCCACTGCTCCAGGTCGGGTGCCTCGATGCAGCGCTGCCGTACGGCAAAGACGCACATAAATCGAGGTGCACTACTTCAATGTTTACTGAACCGCGCTGCCCTTCTGTACGTCGGTTCCGAGCGGAACGTGGAACCTATCGATGGATCCTTTCGTAACTAACGTCGTTTGAGTTCTTAAGATGCCGCCAGAAGCTATAGTGGCGCGGGTCACAGCAGGCGGCGAAGTGAATGTTTTTTCTGTAGTGGATGTAGCATTTCATTTATCGCAGGTATCAAGCATCCATAACTGTTCATAAAGGCACACTGCAAATATAATAAAGGAATGCTGCAATTTTCTGCCTTAGATTTGTGTAATATTTTGCTCTTGTTTAACAATCTTGTCAAGTATAAACATTGCCACCGGACGTATTGTTTTAGATTTGGCTGCGCGTTTATAAACCTATTGTGTAGCTGCTATTTCACTTTAGCCGGCTGGCTGAATCGAGTCCCAGACAAAGAGACAAATATACAGACAGACCAAAATTTATGCGTTTAAATACCCCAAAAAAGACTACCGTATTTAGAATTATCCGTGGCGCCAGGGAAAACATAGCTGGATGCTGAAAGTACGCATATCTCAACATCGCGGCTAAAACATCGCCGTACAGTACTCCAGAAATAGTAAATAGCGGATAGATAAAAAAAGGTTGGAAAATATCTCAGCATACATTCGATGAAACATACCTGCCTTACTTTGGCAGAAAAAAACATAAAAAGCATCTTCTTGTCCTCGAGAAGCCAATTAATTGCGGAGGGTTTGAAATCCACTAATCTGCATCTTACAACCTCTGAGCGTATCAATCATTGCAAGACTAGCTGGTTTATGACCGCTGGTTTATGACCACATTTCTTTGAAAAGATACTAAGAATCTAAAAACTGGATGAAATAGGTTCAGGGCTTTTCCGCCGTACCTGACGGATGCGCTATCTCTTACCATGCCGGCGTTGACACAAAGAGACGGAATAAGGAGAGTATTACTGAGAATAGCTACCCCTAGCGTTTTGCTCGAGCCGGTTATAGTACCAAACTTTTCGCCCATTTGTGACGTTTGTGATTGTTTAGTTTGTTTTTTCACTAGTTATGAAGGTTTAAAATATCGTAGTTCATGCGAATTTCACACATACGCAACCAACAAGTAGTGTCATTATGTCTTTGTTGCCATTAGGCGCAAAACGAAATAAATTTTTTTATACTGTATTATTACTGGCAAAGACAAGACCAACATATAAGAGAAAGTTTTAACCATTTCCTACCATGTAGCATAACGCTGCGCTAGTGCTTTTTTACACTAAGGAGAAATGAAATTTTGTGGGAGCACTTGCCACTCGGTAATTACTGGCTCCTTTCCTTGGTATAGCCCTCTTATAAGAATATGGCACACCACATCGTAATTGTTCTTTTAGCATACGCCATGCAAGCTCATCTAGTCGATTTTAATAATTATAAAAACACTGTGCCATAGATAGTATAAACGCATTATCCTGAAAAACATATTTTTATACTGTACCAGCCGTTAAAAAACGTGAAACGAGCTGCTACTCTCCAGAGTCACTTTTTTGCATTAAAAAGCACGTTCTTTGTACCTCCGAAAAGTGTTATTCCGTGGTAGGAACATCTTCGCTGACGCTGGAAAGTAGCCGGATCACAAATGAACGTTTCCACAAAAGCGTACTGTTTAAAGAATAAGGTGGAACAACCAAGACTTCACTTCGAAAAAATATTCGGAAGATTTCTTTGGAAAGATCATAAAAACCAAATGTCTTTCAATCTGTTCAAAAGAAAAGCTCCGCAAAGGTAATTTTCGTAGCAGAAAGTTCAGGAGCTAAGGCTGCGATGTTGAAGAATTTGCTACTTAAAAACACCAGTTAAAGGGACACTGAAGTGATATGTAAACATTGCGGGATTACTAGCGCAAATTGTAGTCCGGAGTCCCCAGGCCATGTTTCGACCACTCTAGGCGCGTTTA
Organism: Haemaphysalis longicornis; assembly: GCA_013339765.2. Classification (NCBI taxonomy): domain Eukaryota; kingdom Metazoa; phylum Arthropoda; class Arachnida; order Ixodida; family Ixodidae; genus Haemaphysalis; species Haemaphysalis longicornis. The sequence goes on along the minus strand of CM023458.1, from coordinate 105,640,574 downwards.
CGCGATTTTATTTAGTAGAAAAACTAATTCGAAAATGCTGTCCTCCTCTCTTTACGCTCGCCCATTTTCTGTGGCGTTTTCGTGTGACGTCAGGAGGGGATGAGCTGGAAATTGGCTGCGCCACGGCTGCGCTACTGCACGGCTCCCCGGCCGACAGAGTCAGTCGGCCCAGCGTTTCGTCTGCCGGCCGCCGGCGGGTCGTCGCAATCAAGGAGGTTAAAAAAAAATGCTTGGTCGCAATTCGTTCGCTTAGTTGAAACGAAGCCAGGACACGTTTGTGAATGGAAGAATGTGCCTTTCTTTACTTGGTTTGTTTGTACACTGTATCTAGCTCCAAGTCAAGGTCGCTTCACACAAGCGCTGCACAAGCGCACATGCGACGCTTCGCTGACTGGTACGCCAGTAGGAAAATATAAGGCCTCTTGAAGGCGGGAGAAGAGTCAGCGAAGTCAATATAGGTACTAAGGAAATAAAATCAACTGATATTTTTACCGTACAGCGTAAAACTAGGGCGCGGGAAGCACTTTTTTGCGCTGGGCGAACAAGCACAGCGGTCAGCAGCACGACTACGCATCTGCGAACGCTTTTCCGTCTACGAAATGCAATTGCTAGACGTGAGCTACTGTGGAAACTCGGGCGACGCTTACTGCACGATCGCAGTACAACAAATAGTCACCTAAGCTGCTTGAAATGCCAAAACTAAATAAAAGTGTAAACCGGTTGTACAATATATACCCTATATTAGCAAGGCCTTCGCGTCCCGCTCCGTGGCTCAGTGGTCTGGGGCGCTAGGTATGTCACCGCAAATCTTTTGCAAGTCACGAGTTCGAATCCCCGCGGGTACGTGCTTTTTATTTTTGTAAGTTAACTTTTTTGTTTTCCGCCGATGTTTTCTATATTGAGTTCACCTTTTTTTGGGCCGCAACGTTCATGGCTACACGAACTAGTTCACAAAACGCGCGCAGGCTGGCACTGGCGCGCTAGCGAGTTCTCGTTGGCGTGCTGTTGCCATAAGCCCCGACTGCTTGCAGGCAGTGGGCACAGGCCAGAATGAACAGACCCTTGGCCTGGTGCGAACACGCTTTTTACGATACAGGCATGAGGGAGGCAAGCTCCAAATATGGGGAAAAGCGCATGACATTTGGGCGTCTGCGGGTACGCGGAGGGCGTTCATGCACTGCGTAGGTCTCGGCTAGTGAATGCTACGACTACAAGCCGTCCTGGGAGGCTTATGTTGTGCATTTTACAGCCGACAACATGGCAGAAGCGCGGTACGATGATTACTGAGATATTGAGAATGCCCATCCAACAACGCCATTGGTTGTGTTTTACAGAACCGAAACCGAAACCGAAACTTGTGTGATTGCTAACCTTGGGCATCGTCCAATCACGGCGCCCCTCCTCCCAACGTCACAGCCTTAGTTGGTGCGGCCGCCGCAAACCGCGCATGGTAGTTTTTCTTCTTTCGCGCTTTGTAAAATAATTACCGATTTGTCAACCGGATAAACGATGAGAAGTGTGCTAATTTGACCCAGTCTACGCAGTGCAAGCAAAAACGGGAGCTTGACAAATTCACTTCAGTGTCCCTTTAAAGGAATTACCTGTTTTAGTTGAATTGCTCATGAGTAGAAGGCGTGCAGCCAAAAAGATGTGGCCTTATAAAAATCACGCCAAGAAATATTAGGTGCTGGAGAGGCTAAGATCTGAAGACCGCTGTTCTTAATAACAGGAAATCTCTTGACTCCATTTGTCGCAGTACTTTATGCTAATGACTAAGCGTGAATACGTTTGCCAAGCACGGGTTCTCTTCCCGCCCGTAATATTTGCCGCAATTAAGTTCTAAATTTGCAACAAAAAAAGACGGCTACTTCGTCTACTCGGCGACGAAGACATGGTTAGAACGAATAAAAAATTCATTAAATCCACACAATGCTTTGTTTAGGTCTGCATCCGGCCAGCCGATCATTTTCTTTGTTGGCACAATAGCTCAAAGGCGAACTGAACGTTTTGATAAATAAACGCCCACGGGGCACGCTCGTATGCATGGTAGCTTCTATTTTCTTGCTTCCAGTGATTTCCGATTCTGCAGCCTGAACGAGACGTAATTGAACAGGCAACATTAGATGAAGTAAAAAATTTGTCTTGAAAATTTTGTGCTTAACAAAAGAGCACGGATTTTAACTCGCTTCACTTCTTAAAGTTAGCACTAGGTGTCGTTTAGAAAAGTCTCATAATAGCATACTTAAACAATGAACAACTTCCCTGGCTTTCTGGACATTTAGACAAGATTTGAGAGCTTTTATTTTTGTGCGAAGGTTCACCGTACCTTTCGTGCACAATACTGGCGAATTTACCAGGTAAAAAGGCTACGATACATTGAATTTCGTGACTTTTATATAGACTTGACACAAATGCCTTGCAATTGTGATCAACAGCATGCACTAAAAACGGTTGGTAAAAGCTATTTAGGTCTAGACAGCATTATTTGCCGTAAGCAGGCCTGTCTAGACTTCATGCAACACCAAGTGTGGATAGCAGGTGAACCGTGGCTGTATTGGGCAGTTGACCCGGTTTAGCCATAACTCAAATACGTAGAGAAAATGTGCAGTCATATATTTCGGTAGCAAACAGCTGAAGCGAAACACTATGCTCCTTTTGTGACCATTATGCAAAGTACCCTAACCATCCTACTAGATATAATGGCATTTCATACTGGCTCAGAACTGGGACTTGATCAGGATAGAAACTCGATCACCTCAGATCCGAACAGATCAGGTCAGATCAGATCAGAAACTCGTTCATCAAGATTGTGGTCGAATTTGTGTTCATTGACGGCGTGGATGTATGAACTGTTATATTCTAGAACTAAGTAAATTAGACTCGTATGAGTTTCCAGGGTGTCTTTATTTGTGAAGTCTCAAGGTTTCTGGGAGAATGGTGCGAGGGGGCATGAGTTTTCATCGCGAATTTCAAGCGCGGAACTGCTTATCAATCTGCAAAAAACTAGTATTGCATTTCCTGCGTGTTCTAAAGTTTAACCTGATACGGTAATTAGAACATGTTCGAAACTCAAAGTTGCGGAGTCATGGCGTTCTGTCTCACCTTTTGGCAGCCTCCAGAGAATTATAGGGTTTAGAAGCCATGTATTTCAAAGTTAAAGTACACACTTCATGGTTGGTGTTTCCCGACCATCCTAGCACTGGGTGGGATGGTCTTTATTTATAAGGACACTGGGGCACTATATCCTCTCGTCGATGTAGGAACCCTTCGGGACGCCACTTTTAACATTATGAACAGGGTAGCGGCCCTCTAACGCCTCTTTTTATTGGGTAACCTTTTCTTGAATGATGTTTTCCAATAGCCTTGAATGTTTGTTGCGACTGCTGAATTATATCCGTCCAGAAAGCCTCATGCCTTGCTTTCTAACCCTCGCCGTCAGAAGCAATTTAAGAACGGCACCGGCAATGTTAGGATATTGCTCTTGCTCCGGTTGTGAGTCACCTGGCAAGGCAAACGGTAGGCACGTTTTTCGAAATCTATTTTTCCCTGGCTTATATTGATCCAATGAGCACCCACGAATTGACGAACGAACATGAAATTGTCTATTGCTGCTTTATTGAGATGCCTTTGAGGCATCTTCCTTGCTAAGCTGGTACGACAGAAAAATCCGGCTTACTATAAATTGTCCAATTGCCGACAAATTTGTGCTGTGTTAACTCGAACCAACAGGCAGCTTTCTTAGCATAAGAGTTGTATTTTCGGGAGGCAACATAAGGCTTTTAGTATAAGCATGGAGGCAAAGCTCCGGTAGTCTCGACACTTAAGTATTGCCGTAATGGTACTTTTGAAGCGAAAACTGGATGCACTAAGAAGCGGTTTAATATAGGGTAATTATCGTGGTTCCCAAGAACTTTGTTTAAAAGTTTAGGCGGTAGAATATATTTTCGAAACAGTTCCACAAAAGTTGCTTCTGCTTTTAAGTTTTAACGTACGTTTATGTGACAGCTTACTTTGCGCCAAAACAAATATACGCCGTACTAAACTGGAAGCCTCATTTTATCCAGCAAAAATAATCTGTTCAAGCAATTTGTTCTTGGCTGTTCTTGTATAATGTAGTTATCTAGGCGTAAGTGCACAAATACATGGCATAATTGTAGTTAACGGTGAGCGTAAAACAAATTCACATTTTTAAAACGCTGGCCTTCTCGCTAGCGGCAGGTATGCCCTGCTTTCAGCTAGAATAAGAAGATATAACTTAGTAATTCCAAGGACGCAAAACGTATAAAAATGTATGATAACAATCCTTTATTTATTTGGTAAAGAAAGCGTGCTGCAAAAAATCCCCGCTCATTTTCCTACCAGCTGCTCTAATAGCAAACGAATTATGGAAGCTCTAAATAGCAAGCTCGTTTCATGTATTGTATGCACATACTGCGTATACCTATAAATGTTTTAGAGACGTGTTTAAAAGAGCCACGACTAACCACTTTGTATTGCTAATGTTTATAAATATTATAGTATTTATGAGCAGACGAACCTTATATGGTATTCTATGTCCGGCATCAAAACAGTGCCGTACCGGCCTGCTTAGAGAATTTCTGTCCGTAGCCTTTTGTTAACTCTGTAGCACTTGGTATTTAAATCGTTCATGTGAGTTGAATCAAGTGTATCAGCGTGAGATTGAGGAGCATGGCTTGAACGCCTTAAGCGCACTCATCAATGTTCATAGACGCAGCTAAATTTCTCAAAGGGAGCAATTTAGTCTACATCACTACCGTGAGCGTCAAACAGAAATAAAAAAAGGTGCTCAGTTTCCCCATCGGGACATGTAGCGGAGAGGTCAGGGCAGGCGCCTATCTCGCATCAACGTAAGAAGCATACCACCTCCCTCAGACCGGACACACGTGCAGTCTTTGTCCTCGTTTGAGTGTTTACGTGATGAACACAAACAGACTTCTTCAAAAGAAAACAAATTATACGATAAGAACCATTCTGTCGCGAACTCATTTGTTTGCATAAGTTTAGCAACATTGAGAATACACTCAATGGATGTAGGAAAGATAATCTAGTGGCACAACATCATACCAAGGATACTCCCACATTCAATGGGTAGGACAACAGAAATAACTGCAGGTAGAAATAACAGGCACACATTCTTTTTTCTTATTTCGGAGTGCGCAGCCTATACGCACCCAGAATTGAAGTGGGTTTGCATGCTAAAGTGAGAGCTTTGCTGACTTTTAAAGCGAATGGAAAACCAACATGGAACGCGCTACACATGCAAAGCCCGCTTTGTGGGTTCACCGCTTTCACTCGGGCTAAATGAGAGGCTCCCCTATCACTGCTTCGTGAACTCAAACAGAAGAAGCTCATGTCTGGACGAAAATACTGACTTCTAGAATAGTGCCTTGGTTTTGGAAAACACGCTTGAGTCGTTTAAATTTAAATGGTCCCAGTGTACATGATGGTGAAAGCCTTTGTTAATGAATTCGCCGTTCCTCATAAAGCAGGATCGAATACTGAGTTGAAAAAAGAATATCGTGTCATCTAAGTTGCGGGTATGGCGGCCGTATGTTTCAAGCTGACACCACGAGACTGCAATTTTTTATATATTTAGAATCATTTCTTGCCCTTGTGGGGTTTATGAGGGGTTCCTCGGGGACCTCAGCCAGTCCTGGCGTAAGGTCACCACGCTAGCTCCCGGCGTGTCAACCACGCGGGCTCCCATGGCTACGGCAGCCCAGCGAGGTTCGCCGATACGAGAACACAGTAGACAGTAGTGCCGAAGCACAGCCGTTTATTTGGGGAATCCCAAAGCATGCGAGCACAAGGCTCGACGGCGTTCACGAATCACGCCGTCCGGGTCGTGACCGCGAACGGGAGGCAGGCACTCACGGCGCGCGACAAACAAAGCTCCCACCTGAGACACAAGTATCCATCACCGCCGCCATGTTCCGCCGATCTCGTCCCAACCGGGTCTCCGACGAGACTGTCCCTTCTCTCGTGCGCGCACACGCTCGCGCGCCTCTCCCCGCACACATCGGTGGCGCCATCTCTCGGGGGACGCCGACGAACCAGCGGAGCGCCGGACCGGTTCCAGCGCACAAGCGTCTCTACCGAAGCGCGCGCTGGCTCGGGATCGCAGGTCGCGGTTCTCCACGATTCCCACACTCCTCCCCCCTAAAACTGGACGCCACTTGAGCTCGAGTGACGCCACGGTGCACCACACTCGTCACGTCTCAAGTCAGCAAAACAGCCACCGAACGCCACTCCACACCAAAGTTCGCCACACGATGCCGCCGTCGCGATGCTCGCCTCACAAACCCGCAAACACATTGCAATGGTTCCAAGTCTCTCGCGGTTGGGCAGCACAGCAGGTTGGCAGGCCCGGGGTAGCTGCAGCCGCAGCCGACGAACGCCGGGGTCGCGCCATGATGCGACCCCCACTCCCAGCTCGAGGCGGCAACAGGAACGGCCGCGCCCACTGCGGCTGCCCGAAGGCTCGCGCCGCTCGCGTAGGCGCCAGATACCGCCGCCTCCTGGGTTCCGTGGCCGCTTCGGCCGCAGGTCCTCCCGAACGGTTGGCTGCCGCCCGGCAGGCCGGAGCAGCAACTGGAGAAGTAGCTCCACGAACCGCGCTCGGCCCCGCCGGTGGTTCAGCAGGCCCTCCTCGCTGTCCGTGGCAGTGGTGACTGGCGTGGCTCCCGGTGGTATCCGTATGCTGCAGGTCTCGCTCTCACCGTCCAGTTTAAACGATTCCCGAACTTGAAGTGGGGAGCAGCGGGACTCCGCAATCTCCTGTGACTGGCCGGAAACCTTATCGACGATCTCGCCAAATAGGGTAACAAAGATGCCCGAGAGGACTCCCCCTTGCACGTTCGCTTGCTCGCGGAATCACGAGTCCGGCAACTGTGCTCCAGCAGCCACCCCCGCCTGGAGGCAGCTCGCCTGACTATTACGGGTTGTCGGCATCGAAACGCCCGTCCGAGCTATTTCGGCCTGGTGCGTTGGTCGGCAAAGCAGCGTCAGCATCAAGCAGGCGGGCTCCTGCAACTCACTCGCAGCAATACAAGCTGCCGTAGAGCCAGCGCCAACCGCAATACCAGCGGCTTACGGGCGCACATCACCGGTATAGGTCGCCTGAGAGTCCGTCTCTTACTAAGACTGGCGATCTCTCGCGACCAACGAGCCCGCTGCCGAGCCGCGCGAAGCTCTTACTGCCTAAACGCAATCTCGAGCGGAGTCTTCACGGCATCGAGACGCACGCACTCCGGAAGCGCGGAGACAACGGTCCCATTGCTCCCGCTTCCCCCCGCAGCGAGAGGAGACTGATTCTTCAGCGATCCCCCTCGCTCTTTTTCAGGCGTCCAATCGGCAAACACTCCGCCTCGGACTCGAAGCGCAGTAGTGGCGGGCTAATCGTGCGGCTTGAGAACTCCCAAACACCGCACCCTCGCTCGGTAGTGTCCGCCGCGCCTGCGGGAAACTTCAACCGGCGCCGCCGGCACGACTGCGCGGTGACGGCGCTACGAGGAAGGCGACCCGCCGCCATGTTGGAACAAGGCCTACGCACCTCCCGTCTCGCAAGCGGGCCGCGACTGCGGTGCTCGGAGGTATCCTACTGACTCACCGCCTGGTGCGTGTAGGAAGGTTTACACATTTGCCGTCACGGCTGTATCGGGCATCATAACTGTCTGCCTGCAACCGACTGGCGCGAGGCGTTTCGTCCGAAGTCTTCCGGACAAAGGGTAGCGGGCTACGACTGCAGCAACGCATTTCTCGGGGAGCTAGCAACCTCGAATTCGTCCGAATACGAGACCCACGTTCGGGCGCCATGTGGGATATAGCGTGGGATCCCTCGGGGGCCTTGCCAGCTCTCTGGGGTAGGCCCCCACGCTAGCTCCCGGCGTGTCAACCACGCGGGCTCCCATGGCTACGGCAGCCCAGCGAGGCTCGCCGATACGAGAACACAGTAGACAGTAGTGCCGAAGCACAGCCGTTTATTTGGGGAATCCCAAAGCATGCGAGCACAAGGCTCGACGGCGTTCACGAATCACGCCGTCCGGGTCGTGACCGCGAACGGGAGGCAGGCACTCACGGCGCGCGACAAACAAAGCTCCCACCTGAGACACAAGTATCCATCACCGCCGCCATGTTCCGCCGATCTCGTCCCAACCGGGTCTCCGACGAGACTGTCCCTTCTCTCGTGCGCGCACACGCTCGCGCGCCTCTCCCCGCACACATCGGTGGCGCCATCTCTCGGGGGACGCCGACAAACCAGCGGAGCGCCGGACCGGTTCCAGCGCACAAGCGTCTCTCCCGAAGCGCGCGCTGGCTCGGGATCGCAGGTCGCGGTTCTCCACGATTCCCACACCCTTCTAAAGTTCCTGTACTGCCCACCAGGTTCAGGAAACCAAAATGATAACGACTCACAGCAATTTACTGTGTTTACAAACGCCAAGTATTTTGTATTTACGGCTATTTCTAAACAGCTTTAGCTGCAAAAGGCCAACGCGTGTGAAAAGAAAAATGTCATTCATAATACCGACGTTAGCTGAAATCTCCGTGGTCGAAGGAATTGACTACTTAGGAACTACCGTCCAAGCTATAAATGTGCATGGTGTACGATGCCTTCGCGGTAAAATACAAGGCGTCATGGTCTTTTTCATTAAGCTTTAGCCCCGACATCCAAAACGTTAGGGCTCGCAGAGAATATTTACATGCATCGGTCACTGAATATGTCTGAAAGAAACTAACAGGCCAAACTCTCGTGTAGTAAATTCCAGAACGAAGAGCTCACTGGAGTACTTGGCGCTTTTTACGAAGCTGACTTCAAAGCATAGGGCGGAAGAGCAAATTACCCCGTTTTGATATTTCTCCTAAGTGAAGACATAGTAGAAACTTTCCTTTCGAAAGTTGCAGCTTAACCAATATATTTTACTGGAGCTCCGAAATGATGATAGCAAAATGTGCTTTCGTTGTCGTTGGGCCATGGAACGTTGCCGTACAACAGCGTTATTTCTGATGCAGCATCCATCGACCACAGATGATAATCAGCACTTTGTCACAGCTATCCAGACCGCCCCAAAGTTTATAAATATCCTTGTTTGCCCTACACACCATGGCAGCCTAGTGGTCAACGCGTGATTTTCCAAAACATGACTTCGGGATCTGCTTTCAAGCAATGCCAATTTTTTTTTCAACAAAGCAAAAAATGAAAGTTCTCGTCATATAGTCACCTGCATTCCTCATTACTCCACAGCTCTCCACCAAGGGGCAGCTTTGTAGTTCATGACATCGGCGCTTTCAGCCATATTTCGAATGGTCCGTGAGGTAAATAGTCCGTGAGATAAATAGTCCGTGGATAAAGTCGGCAATAAAAATTATGCATCTTAGAACAAAGAGTAGGCCTAAATATATCAACGACAGGCAATGTGGCAGGGTTCGTAAGACAAGCTCGGCGTACACAACCAACATAAAAAACACAATCTTCCCGTAGGGGAACCCTGAGTAGTATGCGAAGCAGCCATGGGTTCGATTCAGGTGCCCATTTGTTTTCAGTTCGTCGTTTCGGTTAGGTTGAGGTACGTAGCTACTGCTATATTTACCGTTAGGTTTCCATGGTAACTACGAAACTTTTCAATTAGCGGAACTACGAAATCGGAAATTACGTTCACCCCATGGCTGCTTCGCATACTTCTCAGGGTTCTCCTACGGGAAGATGGTGTAATGTTATTGGAGGGGGGGGTAGTGTTATAGTGGAGAGGCATGAAAGAGAAGAGAGGGAGAGACGTTGTACGTGGTATGAGTTTGTCTCTAGTTAGGCATTATCATCATCATGTTCAACGTAGGTGACGTCGAGCTGTGGTTGGCGTTTCGCTTTGGTTATAACCGCCTTAAGGTCTGTCAAATGTAGTCAAGGGCTGTTGTAGTGGATGAACCCTAAAGTTGCTGAAGATGAGGTTGATGCACGTTCTCCGGATGGTTGTGGGCTGCTTGTAATTACGGCCCGCCGAGACTCGCCGACGCACGCCGCCACCGAAGACGATGAAACGTCGAAGGCGCGTGAAGCGTGCTCGTCTCGTGCCGGCCCAGGAAGACACCGGCCACACTGTCGCTCCTGAAGCCCTTAAAAGGGAAGCGTGCACATCTCATGCCGGCCCAGGAAGACCCGGCAACACTGTCACTCCAGGAGCCCTTAAAGGGTAAGACACCACCGGGCGTTCAGCAAGCCGAGCATGCGCAGTGGGGGTGTGGACGCAGCACGGCGGATGGATGGACATAGCCCCGACAATGAAATGCTTCGCATCTAAAATTGGCCGCGTATCCGCTCACTTCACTGCAAGTGTCGAAAACTATTCGCCATCCTGTGCTACGTAGATGCCTATCTCTCGCTCCCGGCCAACATCTCACCCTCTTTCCCTCCGTTTCGATCCTCCACGATAAGCAAATAGGAAGTTTGCTAAAACTAATCCAATTTTTCCGCGTTCCAATTCCCGAGCCATCCGCTGGAACCTGTTCTTACTGTAGAAATCGAAACACCGCCACGAGGTCCAAGCTCGCGCGAGCTCTCTCTGTATTTTTGGTCGTATCATTTTTCTACGCGTAATATTTTTGCGATCACAAATAGCAAGCCTATACCATTGTCCCTCAAATCTGCCGACTGCTTGCTGTTTGCGTAACAATTTTGGCGGGCATTAAGTCTGTTTCCAGATTAATTAGTGGTTTGAAAATTTTGGCTGTAAAAATAAATATTGAACAAGAGTGCGAAGCTGGACGAGTCGGTAGGGATCCATGATCCAAACAGCGCAAGAGGGTGACAAGATAGTGTTACGTCGATTCAAGATGTTGACACATCTGCGACATTTTCGAGTCGATCTTGTGTGGCTTGGTCTTAACAAGGGAACTACCGATCAACTCCGAACTTCGATTCATGTATTTTTTTGTGCACCATCACGCGCATCACGTTTACTGCCAGTATTCCCCCCGTTCTCAGAAGAGCCTGCTGCCATTTTCATCGGCTCACTCAAAAGTGGTTAAGCCAGGAATCGCCCAAAGCGCCTTGCAGAATGCCCTACACCGAAGTTACCACCGCCGTGTATCAGAGGGCTTCAAAGCACAAGATTCGCGACTCAAAGAGGCGGGATTCCCCGAGCAGTTGCTCAAAAGTCTCGGAGAAGTTTTCCTGGAGAAAATCTGGGAAGGCAGGCCTGACAAAACCCGCAACAAAGAAAAGGAAAGAGTTGCCGTCATCCCATACTTGCACCGGGTGTCACACAAGCTTATGAAAACTGGAAGGAAGACCGACGTCAGAGTGGTTGTTCCACCCCCAATCAGCTTTCCAAACTCGGCATAAAGGTAAAAAACGATGACCCTAGCCGGGGACTTCGCAACGTCAAGCATAAATGCCCTCACACGGAATGAAGTCCCTGTGTGGTATACAATGTCCTACTGTCCTGCGGGAATTCCTACGCAGGGCACACGGGGCGTTGCACCAACGATCGCCAACGTGAGCATGCTAATTCGCTCAAGACGTTCCAGAGGAGCAACCTCGATACTCATTGCGGAAAACATGGCTGCTCACCTAAGCTTGACCACGCCTCGATTGTGACCAGATACCCGGATCAACGCAAACGTGAAGTCGCGCAGGGGTTCACGATCTATAAAATGCAGGACTCGTGTGTAATCCTGCCGTCAATCTCGCTGCATGCAAAAAAGATACGTTATTTGGGTGGCGTGGCTGCGGAGGGTGACACAGCTGTTTAGTAATCTTATTGTAACCCTTTGGCAGACATTCTTGTTTTGCTTCTGGTTTTGCTTTTTTATATATATTTCGTTTTTTTCTTTCAGTAAAATGTAGTTGTCAGTCAGCGCCCATTTCGGTCAGCTTTTCTCATCCTGCCCTTTCGCGGTTTTAATCGTTTATATATTTCTGTTGTATTGTACTGGATGGTGAATCTGAGAGCGAGTGTGGGAACGGGCGGTAAGGCAGGCAGAATGCCCACAATTGTTGCGTTTAACTTGTCCGAGACAGACTATCACCTTTAAACACCCCCAAGAGCTCCGAATAGACTACCTTCTAGGGTATGCGTATTAGTAAAAACAACGGTAGCGCTTCGTGTTCAGATGCTGATTATATTAGCGGTACTGGCACTGTTTTTATTTGTCTAAATTGCCGTAGTTTGTATGAACAGACAGCGTGTTTTAACAGTTAAAATCGTTGCTCCGATACATATGAGACGAAAAAATCAAATTTCTGAAGTCATAGCCTCTCGATTAAGACACCACACTGACAGTCCTCCTAGCTTCGATTATTGTCAAGTATTGTTGCACAAAGCCGGTTCAACTTTAGTTATGACGCTTTTGTGTATGTAGCTAGTTTCCAGCAAATGCTGCTTCTCCAGAATTTATAAACGCAGACAATTAGATATTAATTTCGCTTCCACAACAACGGCAATACATATCACTACAGATTATTTGCGCCCTAACATTATATACGTCCTTTCTAGCAACTTTGCCTTACACCTTTATTTGCACATCACCCACAAAATTCGAGAACAATTTCGAATACCTTTTAATTAGCAGGTTACAAATATTATCCCAGCCAGCACACAAATTTAGCTTTTTTCAGCTCTCCCTTTTGTTTCATTTTGCGTTGCCTTGAAGAATGCACTTCCATAAAAGTAGAGAGCGTGTTTTAACTCGGGCTATAATTTAGTTGATAAATAATTTAGGGAGAAACAGGGGAGAAATACGCGAACAAGAAGGGTATTCAGAACGCTAAACACTGACATCTTCGTACGCCATCCTGTTTTGAATGCATTTTGTTTTTTCTAAACATTTCTACGTTGATTGTTAATGACACCAACCTTGGTCAAAGTGGACAACTGACTACAAAAAAGGCGCTTCTTTTTATGTCATGGCATTCATGCATCCTATAATTGATTGCAGTGCTCAACCACACTAAATTTGTCGTTTTCTCGCGAAAGAGCCTTAACTAAAAAATGGTGGTAATCTTCTGTACTCATCACTGAAGCCTAAAGTATTCATTTACCCGTGTGCATTCGTTGTAGCGATCGAAGAGGCGGTCA